>JAYESA010000014.1:74777363-74967363 GCA_036927795.1 Iris macrosiphon
ACTGGGTATATATAAAAGGTGAGCTAGCGTGATCACACGTGAGTTGCATGATCTGCTAACTATCACAGGCTACACTAAATCATGGGCTATAAGGTATGATCACATATCCACTAATACTTCTCTAACCCCCTGACTAGTACACGGATCCAAATTATGACACGTTATAATACATATATCATAATGCACGGTCTATAATATCATGTGTCACAACCCGCACCCAAAATTTAGGCATGAGTCGTGGGTACGTCCAACCTACACCGCACCATCGGCGGTAGAACGCTGTCTAGGTCTCAACAACATACTAAACAACTCACAACCTGTCAATGATATCAACTCCATAAGGAGTACAATGAAATAAACATCTCTCAACATCTCATAATATATACTCAATCACAATAACTAGAAGAATATAAATAGCACGATAAAAGATAAGAAAGAATGACATAAGTCAAACACAATATCTCAAATAGAGATAAACCACAGTCTAGCTGTCCACATAATAAGCCTCCACAAGTCTCAAATTAACCTCTACATAAGTCTCAACAAAACTAAAATAACCTCAAAATAAGCCTCAAATGCATAAGATAAATATTGTCTAAACAGCTGCAGGTAGTGTCTCCTCTAATGGAATAGACTCTTCTAATATCTCTGGTGTGTAGTCTGCGTCTATACCTGGTCCATAATGTGTAGGACAAAAATCCTCAAGATCCTCTGGAAAAAATATCCAGTCATGATTGGAGCGAAGTACAAGCACTAATAGCAGTTCCACATATATTGACAAAAAGTATAATATAGTGTAAGAAATACAAGATGGATATAAATACTGGCAATAAGAAATACTGGAGATAATGAAATACTGGAAATAGAAATACTAGAGCATATGTCATCATCAATGGTATACTAGCAATGAACAGAAATACAAGTGCATGCTAGAACAATGAACTAGAATATAAGTGATTACTAGAACAATAACCAGAATATAAGGAAATACTAGAACTATGATCTAGAAATACATGTATAGAATATCTAGCTAAGTGTGTAAAACATCAGCATATCATGTGATCAGCTTGGGACTGATCAGGCTTGTTATATATGATTAGCTATGATTGTAAGGTCAGGCTAACCATCCGGATAGCTATGATGCAAGCAATAGTCAAGCTAATCACATGTAACAGGCTATGAGGCATGTAATAGTCAGGCTGCACCTACGTGAGGTGTGGGCGAGCTATGATGCATGTAGAGTTGGGTATGATCACATAAGCTACTAATATCTCCCCGTCCCCAGCTAGCACGATGGATTCCAATCACGACTCCTCATGACAGGTCTCGATAATGCCCACTCGTGTATACATAGTGTCAAAATCATGTACACTATATAACTAGAATCATAGAGATAATCAACATAATGAAAACTGTCAGAGAATGTACTCGGCTGTGGTCCTCTGCTGGAAATACAAATATCCTGGTTCCGAGGTCTTGTCTGAATGATCCAACAGTCCTATAGACATCAATTAATAATAATATTGTATCAGTCATTACACTAACATACACACAATCATCAATATACTGAGCTCAGGGCTACACTAGGTATGGCACTGGTCAACTAGCAGGGTCGAGTGTGCGTCTAGTTGCATGGATGTTACGTCTGTAATTATTGTACAAAAATCAGACAGTCAAACATACAAAGGTCTCGCCAGTACGTCAGTGTACATAAGGCAGTCTACTCACAACTCTAGGGCATACTGTATATATATACAATACAAATACATAGTCCTAACTAGCATTTAGCATTTAATTACTTAATATATATATATATATATATATATATATATATATATATATATATATATATATATATATATATATATATATATATCAACCAATAATTATGTGCATATCAATTGGGATGTTATACACATACGCGTACGTATACACATACGAGTTTGGGTTATTTGCATAACGACTAGCAATCAACAACTAACGAATTTAACATGGAGCAATATGCTATATACTAACGTCATTCACACGTATGTACGTACACAGCATGAAAAGAATAACTCGAATCTGCGCTCGTAAATGGGGTGTTCGACGTCGATGAGAGGGGAGACTCGGCTGCTCCTGTTTCTGCTCTGGCGATGCTCTTCGGGTTCAGCGGGGATCAGCGAGGGATGGAAGGATGCTGCTGTCGAGTCGAAGGAGAAGGAGGTTAAGGCATACGTTGGTGATAAGCAGCGGGTCAAGGTCGGCTTTAGGCGATCTGCGAGCTGCTCGATCGAGTGGATCCGGTGGAGGAGATCGGGTTTCAGCAGATCGGGCGAATGGCAGTCGGGTTCAGGTGATGTTTAGGCGGAGAACGGTGGGGGGCTGTCGAGGAGTCGGGAATAGCGGGTCGTGAGGGATGTCGGGGAGGAAGACGGGAGGTCTGGGCTCCGGTCGGTGGGATCTCAGGTCGAAGGAGATAGTGAGCAGCGGTTCGAAGGAAGGAGACGGGAAGTCGGCAGGCAAGTCTCGGTTTGGGATCAGGCGGGTTAAAGTCGTGGAAGGCTCCGGCGATCTGCGGGCTGGGGTGGCCGGACTCGGCTGCTCCGATGAGTCTCGCCTGGGATCAGGCTTTGGGAAGAAGATGCACAGGAGATGGGAGGGGGGGTCAGTTGGATATAGGTTAGGGATAAAAAAATAAAAAAAAGGTTATATATATATATATATATATATATATATATATATATATATATGTAGAATTAGGGTTGGGTGTTGGGGTTGACCTAGAAAGGTAGGCCAGTCAACACTCCTCCTTGGAAAAAGGGCTTGGCTTCTCATGTAGAAATTGGAGGGCTAGGATTGCATGGTTTTAAAAATGGAGGGTCAAGGTTCAATGAGGGTTGATGTTGAGTGCTACATACTCCAAGAATTAGAGAAAAAATCATATGACCAAATTAACAAAGGAAAAAGGGGTTTCTTCATGTGTTGGTCAAATGGGGTGTGGACACCTCAATGCACTTTTGCATAGAAGTGCCTAACAATTAGAAAATTACACAAGATAGGATTTTGGATTAATTAATCAAAACTAATATAATTGGTGTTCTAAAATTAATTAGAAGTATATGGGGTTAAAATTATGTGGACACAAGTGTCATGGATGTGGAAGACTCAGAGTAGAATATTATCATAATTTGGGTTGCATAAAAAGGGTCAAGATTTTGCCTCCAATTTCGATTGGAACACACAAGGATATAAAGTTGAATTTATATATAATTAAATATAATCATATGCAACGAATATTGTACGACTAAAATGAAGCACATGAGGCATAATTATGAGTTACACAAAGATCAAAATAAAAGACTGGCATGTCTAGGACAAGGGTGTGAAATTTGTAGGAAGGCAATGGCTAGTGAAGCGCTCTAATTGTCGAAGCAACGGTAAGGTACAACAATCAATAAAAATACAGCAATTAAATATAAATAAATATTATGCAATATTAACTTATTAAATTAAATAATGAAAAGATGAAAATACCCCTATTCTGGAATGTGGTAGTGACAAGTCTACCCTCCTTAAAAAAAATTTGTCCTCAAAATTAAAAATAAACTAGCACAAGAACAAACAATCAAATAAGGTATTATACCTCAAATCTCGAAGAGATACGGATACTGCTCGCGCATTTCGTCATCTCTCTCCTAAGTTGACTCGCCTGGAGAGTGATGTCTCCAAGCAACACGAACCAAAGGGATGGTCTGGTTCCGCAATACCTTCTCTCTACGATCCAAGATCTCTACGGGTTGTTCAGGATAGCTGAGCGTCGGTCCAACCTCGATCTTCGAGTGATCTAGTATGTGACTAGGATCTGCCACGTACTATCTCATATGTGATACATGGAATACATCATGCACTCCATCTAGAGCAGGCGGCAAGTCTAGTCTATAGGCCACTGCACCGACCCTTGCAAGAATACCGAAAGGTCCGATGTATTATGGACTAAGCTTTCCACCTCTACCAAAATGAATCGTGTCCCGTGCCGAAGAAATTTGTAGGAACACCAAATCTCCAACCTAGAATAAACAGTCTTAACACGCAATCTAAAACAAAATAATCACAAACCAAAAATAACAAAACCTATACCTAAAACTCTAAGGGTCTACGGTGACTGTCGGCCCAACGCCGCTGTCTGTCCTGCACCACTCGCAGTCTGTCTCTGATGAGTTTTACCTTTTATGCTGCATCTACGACCATTTCTGTTCCTAATAAAGCTCTCTCTCCAATATCATCCTAAGATAACGGTGTACGACACCTTCATCCATATAAAGCCTCGAATGGTGACATCTCGATGCTGGCCTGGTAGATGTTGTTGTAAGCAAACTCTACTAGGTGTAGATGATCCTCCCAAGAACCTCCAAGATCAAAAATGCAAGTGCGTAGCATATCTTCAAGAGTCTGAATAGTCTTTTCAGACTGTCCGTCTGTCTGGAGGTGATATACGGTACTAAACTTGAGCTGAGTGCCCAAGCTAGCCTGCAGACTTCTCCAGAAATGAAAAATAAAATGACTATCCCGATCTGAGACAATACTCACAGGAACTCCATGTAATCTGACAATCTGTCGCACATAGATCTCTACTAGCCTCTCTGTTGACGTACCCACTTTAAATGGAAAGAAGTGGGCTGATTTGGTCAACCTATCTATGATGACCCAAATTGCATCCTTTCCTCCTGGAGAACGTGGAAGCCCTGAAACGAAGTCCATAGTCACGTGCTCCCACTTCCATTTTGTAATAGGTAAAGGTTGAAGCAATCCACCTGGCCTCTGTAGATCTCATTTTACCTGCTGGCACACTAAACATCGGGATACAAAGCGTGCTACCTCGCGCTTCATACCATACCACCATACGTGCTCCCTCAGATCTCGATACATCTTGATGGCACCGGGATGCATCGAGTACTGAGAGCGATGTGCCTCCTGTAAAACCTCTCCGTGCAGCTCTCCACTTGGCACACACATCCTTGTGCCATATCGTAAAGATCCATCATCTGCAATAGTGAAGTCATCTGTCAATCATGTCCGAACCTGTGCTCTGATACTCCTCAGATTCTCATTATTATATTGTGTAGCTCTAATTCTGTCCATCAGCTCTTATTGTATCTGCAATCCCCACATCTTAATCTCAACGCCTGGAACTAGCACTTCAATTCCCAAGCTCTCAAGATCGGCCAATAAATGCCTATTTGTAGTCAAGTATATAGTCATCGGATACCTGCTCAAGGCATTGGCGACTACATTGGCCTTTCCTGGGTGGTACTGTAATGAGATGTCAAAGTCTCTCATCAACTCTAACTACCTTCTCTGCCTCATGTTCAACACCTTCTGTGTAAACACGTACTTCAAGCTCTTGTGGTCTGTAAAGATCTCCACATGCTCTTCGTACAGATAGTGTTTCCACAGCTTTAGAGTGAAGATAACTGATGCTAACTCTAAATCGTGAGTGGGATAGTTCTTTTCATGAGGGCATAATTATCATGAAGCATAGGCAATTACTTTCCCGTGCTACTGAAGAACGCATCACAAACTTTTTCCTGAAGCATCACTGTAGATAGTGAAACCACCTGTCCCAGATGGCAACGTCAAAACTGGAGCTGTCGTCAATCTCTTCTTTATCTCTTCAAATGCGGCCTGACATTCCTCTGTCCAGACAAAATCTATATCTTTCTTGGTCAGCCTAGTCATCGGCTCTGCAATCTTGGAGAAGTCTTTTACAAACCTCATGTAGTATCCTGCTAGTCCGAGAAATCTTCTGATCTCAGCTACCGAACTGGGGGTAGCCCATGATTCCACTGCCTCTATCTTCTTTGGGTTAACTAAAATTTTGTCACCCGTTACTATATGTCCAAGAAATTCAACCTTGTCAAGGAAGAACTCACACTTTAAAAGCTTTCCGTACAACTCCTCTTTTTTAAGAGTCTCCAAGACCATCCTCAGGTGCTCTTCGTGCTCCTCTGGGGTCTTCGAATACACAAGAATGTTGTCGATGAACACCCCTACGAACTTGTCAAGGTACTGGTGGAATACCTTGTTCATCAAGTTCATGAATACTGCTGGTGCATTGGTTAAACCAAATAACATTATCGTGAATTCAAACTGGCCATATCTGGTCCTAAAAGCTGTCTTCGGTATGTCTTCTCTCTTCACCTTCACCTGGTGATAGCCTGACCTCAAGTCTATTTTTGAAAACACCTTCGCTCCGCTCAATTGATCGAAAAGATCATCTATCCTCGGCAGCGGGTATTTATTCTTGATAGTGAGGTTGTTTAGAGCTCTATAATCGATACACATGTGTACTGTGCCATCCTTCTTCGGTACAAATAATACCGGAGCTCCCTATGGCGATGAATTGGATCTAATAAAATCTTTGTCCTGCAGCTCCTCAACTTGCTTCTTCAATTCTACCAGCTCGCTGTTGTTGACTCTATAGATATGTTGCAAAATAGGCTCCGCTCCTGGTACCAAGTCTATTGAGAATTCAACATCTCTGTCTGGCGGCAAGCCTGACAACTCCTCTGGAAATACATCCAGGAACTCCGCTATCAGAGGATTTGGTAACTCCTCTTCTTCTATCCTGGCTCCACAAAAAGTGCTTCTGCTCTGCATTGCTGCTCCTCTGGTGACCTCGAACTCTGGCTCTCCTGGTGGTCAAAATATTACTCTACCTTCATGACAATCTATAGTAGCATGGTGTCTACTCAACCAGTCCATTCTGAGTATAATATCGTATCCCAGAAGTGGAATGACAAGTAAACTCATACTCAACTCTCGGCCTCCCAATGATACTCTCCGATCCTTGCAATAATCACGGACTAGGATAATGCCTCCTTCAGTCATGATCTTGCAAGTCCTATCTAATGGTTCCATTTCTAAACGATGCTTAAAAGCATAAGATACAGATACAAAACTATGGGAAGCGCCAGAATCAAATAATGCAAGTGCTGGAATAGAATCGAGAAAAACTAAACCTGAAATCACGTCTCCAGCTGGCTCAGCCTCCTCGATCGTCATGGCATATGCGCATCCCTGTGGTACTCCTCTCTGCTGTTGCTGGTGCTGGGCAAACCTCTACTGTTGTGGTGGAAGTGGAGGTCCCCTCTGCTGCCCTCCTGGTACAGTAGGTACTCTGGCTGGTCCTCTCTGAGCGGTTGCTCCACCCTGACGAGTCTGAATAGATGGACAGTCCCTAAGCTAGTGTGCTGATGATCCATAGGACAAGCATGTACCCGACCTCTTCGTACAGATGTCTCTGGTATGTCCTATCTTTCCGTAATACGTACACTGGGCAACGGACTGATTCTGTCTCTGTGGCTGCTGCTGCTGGATGTGTCCTCGATCTGGTGCCTGGTGCTGCTGATGCTGCTGCTGGTACGACCTCTCTTGTTGTTGAAAGTGTGGGTGCTTGGCCGGTCCTATGTTACCACTTGTTCCTCCAGAAGTGTCGCGTCCTCTCTTGGGCCCGAGGTCCAAGTCATCTTCAGCAATCTGGGCATCCATCAGAATACCCTCAAATGTAGCAGTACATCGTCCCGAAGTATGAGACTTGATCTCTCTATTCAATCCCTTCCTGAATTTTTGAGCTCTGTCTCCTGCGTCTCGAATCATCAATGGCGCGAATCGACTCAAATGGCAAAACTCTACGGCGTATTCGTCGACTGACATGCTTCCTTGGACCAAGTCATAGAACTGACTTTCCAATGCTCCCAAAGCTATGTCAGGAAAGAACTTCTCCTTGAAGAGCACCTTGAAGGCCTCCCAAGTAAATCCTTCGTCAGCGAGTCTCGGCTCTGTATTATACCATGTCAGTGCGATATCAAACATCTGACTGCCAGCAGCCTCGATCTGAAGAATCTCTAAAATCTGTGCCAAACGCAAGTCCTCTCTATATCCTCTAGCCATTCGTTAGCGTAGAATATCCCTTCGGTGCCTTTGAACTCTCGAGACATCATCCTCTTAAAGTCCACTATAGTACCTGGCCTCTGTTGTTGCTAGCCAGGATGCTGCTGTTGTCGTGCTACTCTCTCCAGATCTTGGAGAGCCACCTGATAAGCATTCTCCATGCTCTCTCTCATCAACTCTATCTGTGCCTGGTGCACCTCTGCTTGCACCCTATGAGCCTCAGCTTGAACACACTGAGCTTCTGCTGTCACTCTCTGGGCTTCTAACATGCCTTGGATCAGTGTGAACATTTGTGCCCCGTTAGTGGGCATACCTCCGAGAATCGGTGGAGGTGGAGGTGGAAGGTTGTCCGTCACAGTTGGGGCAATCCTATGAACAGGTGGAAGAGGAATCCCATTAGCTACTGATACTCCCACATGAACAGGAGATGTAGAAGGAACTCTAGATGTCTGTTCGTCAGGTCGAGAGGTGGCAGACCTTTCTGAAGCTGCTGCTCCCAATCTCAAAGACCTAGTCTTCGGCGGCATCCTGAAGACAGATCGAAAAGAATCAATTAAGGTAATAGATATAATTTTATCAAGGAAGGACAGTAAAATTCTAAAGGAAGCAATTATTCAGAATAGCATTGTAAGATCAGAATTTCCTAGTTGTGATTGAGCGTACTCTCACTCTAAATCATATTTCCTATATCTTATCGCAGGCTCACAGTAGTACAACTAAGTTGTCGTACTACCACGACATCGTACAACTTGCGAAGCTAGACCTGCATGGGCCACCACTAAAAATGTGTCACGACCCGCACCTGGAATTTGGGCATGAGTCGTGGGTACGTCCAGCCTACGCCATAGTATCGTCGGTAGAATATTGTCTAGGTCTCAACAATATACTAAACAACTCACAACCAGTCAATGATATCAACTCCATAAGGAGTACAATGAAATAAACATCTCTCAACATCTCATAATGTATACTTAATCACAATAACTATAAGAAAATAAATGACATGATAAAAGATAAGAAAGAATGACATAAGTCAAACACAATGTCTCAAATAGAGATAAACCACAGTCTAGCTGTCCAACATAATAAGTCTCCACAAGTCTCAAATTAAACTCCACATAAGTCTCAACATAACTAAAATAACCACAAAATAAGTCTCAAATGCATAAGATAAATACTGTCTAAACAGCTGCAGATAGTGTCTCCTCTAATGGAATAGACTCCTCTAATATCTCTGGTGTGTAGTCTGCGTCTATACCTGGTCCATAATGTGTAGGACAGAAATCCTCAAGATCCTCTGGAAAAAATATCCAGTCAGGATTGGAGCGAAGTACAAGCACTAATAGCAGTTCCACATATATTGACAAAAAGTATAATATAGTGTAAGAAATACAAGATGGATATAAATACTGGCAATAAGAAATACTGGAGATAATGAAATACTGGAAATACAAATACTAGAGCATATGTCATCATCAATGGTATACTAGCAATGAATAGAAATACAAGTGCATGCTAGAACAATGAACTGGAATATAAGTGATTACTAGAACAATAACCAGAATATAAGGAAATGCTAGAACTATGATCTAGAATACATGTATAGAATATCTAGCTAAGTGTGTGAAACATCAGCATATCATGTGATCAACTTGGGACTGATCAGGCTTGTTACAAATGATTATCTATGATTCATATAAGGTCAGGCTAACCATCCGAATAGCTATGATGCAAGCAATAGTCTGGCTAATCACATGTAACAGGCTATGAGGCATGTAATGGTCAGGTTGCACCGACGTGAGGTGTGGGTGAGCTATGATGCATGTAAAGTTGGGTATGATCACATAAGCAACTAATATCTCCCCGTCCCCAGCTAGCACGATGGATTCCAATCACGACTCCTCGTGACAGGTCTCGATGATGCCAACTCGTGTATACATAGTGTCAGAATCATGTACGCTATACAACTAGAATCATAGAGATAATCAACATAATAAAAACTGTCAGAGAATGTACTCCCCTGTGGTCCTCTGCTGGAAATACAAATATCATATTTCCGGGGTCTTGTCTGATTGATCCAACAGTCCTATAGACATCAATTAATAATAATATTGTATTAGTCATTACACTAACATACACACAATCATCAATATACTGAGCTCAGGGCTACACTATGTATGACACTGGTCAACTAGCAGGGTCGAGTGTGTGTCTAGTTGCACGGATGTTACGTCTGTAATTGTTGTACAAAAATCAGACAGTCAAACATACATAGGTCTCGCCAGTACGTCAGTGTACATAAGGCAGTCTACTCACAATTCTCATGGTCACATGGTCAAAGTAACTACGGGATATCCGTAATTAACACTAGGGCATATTGTATATATATATAATACAAATACATAGTCCTAACTAGCATTTAGCATTTAATTACTTACAATATATATATATACACCATATATTTATTTGTATATATCAACCAATAATTATGTGCATATCAATTGGGATGTTATATACATACGCGTACGTATACGCATACGAGTTTGGGTTATTTGCATAACGATTAGCAATCAACAACTAACAAACTTGACATGGAGCAATATGATATATCTAACATCATTCACATGTATGTACATACACAGCATGAAAAGAATAACTCGAACCTGCGCGCGTAAATGGGGTGTTCGACGTCGAGGTGAGGGGAGACTCGGCTGCTCCTGTTTCTGCCCGGCGATGCTCGTAGGGTTCAGTGGGGATCGGCGAGGGATGGGAGGATGCTGCTGTCGAGTCGAAGGAGAAGGAGGTTCAGGCGTACGCTGGCGGTAAGCAGCATATCGAGGTCGGCTTTAGGCGATCTGTGGGCTGCTCGGTCGAGTGGATCCGGTGGAGGAGATCGGGTTTCAGCGGCTCGGGCGGATGGCAGTTGTGTTCAGGTAATGTCTGGACAGAGAACGGCGGGGTGCTATCGAGGAGTCGGGAACAGCGGGTCATGAGGGATGTCGGAGGGAAAGACGGGAGGTCTGGGCTCCGGTCGTCGGGATCTCAGGTCGTAGGAGATGCTGAGCAGCGGTTCAAAGGGAGGAGACGGGAAGTCGGCAGGCGGGTCTTGGCTTGGGATAGGCGGGTTGAAGTCGTGGAAGGCTCCGGCGGTCTGCGGGCTGGGTGGCCGGACTCGGCTGCTCCGGTGAGTCTCGGTTGGGATCAGGCTTCGGGAAGAAGATGCACAGGAGATGGGAGGGGGATCGGCTGGATATAGGTTAGGGATAAAAAAATAGAAAAGAAAAGGTTATATATATATATGTAGAATTAGGGTTGGGTGTCGGGGTTGACCTAGAAAGGTAGGCCGGTCAACACTCCTCCTTGGAAAAAGGGATTGGCTTCTCATGTAGAAATTGGAGGGCTAGGATTGCATGGTTTTAAAAATGGAGGACCAAGGTTCAATGGGTGTTGATGTTGAGTGCTACACACTCCAAGAATTAGAGAAAAATCAGATGACCAAATTAATGAAGGAAAAAGGGGTTTCTTCATGTGTTGGTCAAATGGGGTGTGGACACCTCAATGCACTTTTGCATAGAAGTGCCTAACAATTGGAAATTTGCACAAAATGGGATTTTTGGATTAATTAATCAAAACTAATATAATTGGTGTTCTAAAATTAATTAGAAGTACATGGGGCTAAAATTAGGTGGGACACAAGGGTCATGAATGTGGGAGACTCAAAGTAGAATATTATCCTAATTTGGGTTGCACAACATGGGTCGAGGTTGTGTCTCCAATTTCGATTGGAACGCACAAAGATGCAAAGTTAGATTTATATAGAATTAAATACAATTGATTGCGACGAATGTTGTACGACTAAAATGAAGCACAATATTGCATGGTTATGAGTCACACAAAGATCAAAATAGAAGACTAGCATGTCTAGGACAAGGGTGTGAAATTTATAGGAAGGCAATGGCTAGTGAAGCGCTCCAATTGTCGAAGCAACGGTAAGGTACAACAATCAATAAAAACACAGCAATTAAATATAAATAAATATCATGCAATATTAACTCATTAAATTAAATAATGAAAAGACGAAAATACTCCTATTTTGGAATGTGGTAGTGACATCATGCACTATGATCACGGTCTATATAATCACTAAGATATCACAATAATCACTGAGTAATCACGAAGCACGTTACGGTGATCACTGAGCCATCACATTAATAATATCTCATAACCAAGATCCACGTATACCAATCCGTGTAATCATCGTGTCAGGAATCAAATATCTTAATACTAAATACATGAAACATAGAATCTATCAAATAAGAAAACTATTAGAAAATGTACTCACCTCTGGTCCTAAGCAAGAGATGTAACTCGATATCCGATCTAGTCTCACACACACCTATATATGAATGACATATCAATTGGGAGTAAAGAAGTGATAAAGTGCTCAAATGCATTAAATATGCTTTCTAGGTCAATACTAGATGTCATCTAGATTCTAAGTCCAAGCTCAGCTATTAGGGTGATTACTAGTTCATACTAGTAAGTACTAGACTATAATGCACTATACTTAGTCTTTAGGTTAGTACTAGTCAAACTAGTTAATAACATTAGGTATACTAGCTAATAAGGTAATACTAGTTAATAGTTATTAGTTATATCTATTTAGTAATAACTTAGTATCTTACTTGTATTAACTTATCTATAATACTAATACACTATCTCAAGTCTAGTACTAACATATCACTCTACATAACTCACTTGACAAATTCGTACTATTGCCTGGATATCTAAACTCTTTATGACACCTTGTCTAACCCAAATCATTACTTATACCTAAACACTACCACTGCACTCTCATTACTTGACCTGCACACCCTCCCCATGCCTGTGGCTTCTTCACTTTCCCAAGCCAACAGTTGTTGCACCCTCAATGTTGCTTTCCTGACAGTGTAATATGCACTGCTCTCTCCTTTTGTGTCCAGTTCAATCTGAACACAAACCTTTAGGTACTACTATTAAAGCTTAAGGTAGTTTAACATCTCATAATCCTATACTGGCCAAGTCCAGCACTTGTACCCTTTCCTAGAGTATCCATCTTTTGTTGTCAATCAATGATTAAATTACTCACTGTATAGTCCAAGCTGTAATATTCTTGTTGCTCACATGCATCTGTACCTAGTTCATTCATATAGGCATAGAACTCCACACAGCACATACTGGTCACATGTATACTCTCTACTGCTCCCTCTTACACAACACAACCCATACAACACTTAACATATAATTCTATACATATAGGCATACCTGCACAATCACCCATATAATAGTTTCTCCTCTGAACAGACCCAATCTGAATTTAGTGTATCACAACACACGTACACTAAAGTATCTCTAGCAACAGACTTCCCTTATGACTGTAACTAATGCTTGACCTTTACCCGAGCTGGGTATCATTCTGATACTCACTAAGTATCCCCCACCTAATGGCCAATTTTAATGCTCGTGCCATATGTACACTGATGCTACCTGTGTGGAGCACAATCCACTCCACTGTCCCACACTAATACAGTCATAATTGATTCACAATATTCTCCTTTACTGTTAGCACCCAAATGAGCACTAACACCCTGCACACTACAAACTCCCAAACTTGATCTGATACTAAGGTGTATCAGACAACTTTCACACACACACACCTACATTCCTATAAACCATATGCACTTGTTTACCACTGTGCAGTGATTGCAAGTATGTGGGACTAATACTCACTCACAGGCAGCCTATTGTGTAGGCCTGCATACACTATCACCAACACCCCTCTCTCAGTGCACCATAAGAGTATACCAGATTGCACCCTCTTCAACAGTTTAAACACAACCCAACTCCCAGGCAACCACAACATACAAAAGCACTATACTCACTCCTCAGGAACCAACTCTATGATACACCCCAATACTCAACAATTATTATTCATACATATCAAAATTATCATAATACCACTAAAGTGATTAGTCATAAAGGAATTTGTAGAGTAATTATACAAATTACCCTAAATGAATCATGTATCCCACCGTATCACAAAATACTATGATTCGCTCTACTCGTGTCCAATTGTGGACATGTATCTAGTACCATAGAATCAATCTATGTCTAATTAGATCTAATTGTTCTTATGACACGCACTTGATGCATCAATCTTAGAATTTTCCCAAAATGGGCACAAATTACCATATAGAATTCATAATATGGGTCCTATGAACTTAGTTCTTGTTCCTATAGGTGGCCCTAAACCATGAAAGGTTTTCTAATGGTTAAATGCATGAATTAGAGTCTAGATTATAGAGAAATTTAGAATTTACCTATTGGGAGATGGATTCCCAATAAAATGCTCAATGGCCACAATTAGGACACAATCTCCTTGTCAATTCCTCCTCCTTCAAGTGATCCTTGCAATCCAAGTTCCAATGATCCTTAGATGATAAGATTGAGAGAAAATATTAGTGAATTGTGGTGAATTTGGTAGAGGAATGAAGTGAATTGGAAAAAAACACAATTGGGGATCTAAAATAAAGTGAATGAATGAAGAGGAGAGAGATAATCTCTCCCTCTAATAGTGGTCGGCCCCTTACTCCTTGCCCAAGCAATACATAATGTCCATTATACCCCCACTAATTAGTTATGAGGTGTTTAATCAGGGAGGGCTATATTAGGAAGCTTCTATTTCTACATGAAACTAACATAATCTCCTTAATTAATTACGGGAATGGGTCTAATAGGCCTAGTCCAATGTTGGGCTCAATATGTCATGACTATCTAATGGGTCCACTAATGACAAATTCAAATAAAATAGGCTAGTCCACTAACTAATAATAAATAGCACAACACAATATAATTAATTAATAGCACATATATAAATATCTTACTTACTAAGTAATAAATATGCTAAATGACAAAAATATTCTCATCTAGAAATGTGATAGTGACATCATTGTGTACGTTACAGAGGCTAAAATTTTAAGCTTTGAAGTTCAAGAACAGAATGAGAGAAATAAAAGCTTGTCGTGTCGTTGTTGCCAGAGCTTTCTCATTGCCCAACTCTTCAAGTTGTTCACAGTATCCTTGTATTTCTTCATCGTCGCATGGTCCAAGGATTAAAGTGATCGTTTGCATATTAGATTTCTACAACTATACTTTCCCAGAATTAATTGTACTTAGATTCTTGTTTAAGATCATTAGTACTTTTCTTTCTTTCAATAGTTTGTAATACATAAAGTTTCATATAAACCTTTGTCCATCGCAAACAATGGTCCTTCATCCTTGATGGTGAGAATGAGTGGAAACGAAGGTGGTTTGAATGAATTTGGTGGGGGAATGAGTTTGCTTGGAGAAGAAGAAGCTTGAGGCTAATGGAATGATGAGTGGTGATTACACTACACCAAAACAGTCATTTCCTAACGACTATAAGCGTTAGGAAAAAATTTCCTAACGGTTTTTTGCCATTGGGGGATTGGCGTAGGAAATTTTCCTAACGGTTTTTTACCGTTAGGAATTTTTCTTTCCTTACGGTTTTTTTACTGTTAGGACTTTTTCATTCCTAACCGATTTTTACCGTTAGGAATTTCTTATTCCCAATGGATTTTTACCGTTACAATTTTTTTCATTCCTAACACTTATAACCTTTGGTAACGCTTAATATTACCAACAATTATTTTACCGTTGCAAATGTATAAAAAAAAAATTAATAATTGGTAGCTCTATTGACCCTCAACTTTCAACTCACAATTATTAACAACATTCATTATGCGAATACACTTTGTTCAAGAACATTCGCCAGTTCAATTCACTAAACAAAAAAGATCAAATATTTTAATTTTGATGCAAGATCACAAATGATACCCTATTTGGCTAAAGATTGATATTAATCAGAATAACTTGAACAATAAGTAATATACAAATTTGACACTTACATTAGTGAAAACTTGATCAAATATTTCAATTTTGAAGTAAAACAGACTAAACAAAAAGAATACTAGAGGTTTCAGATAACATTCTTTGATCAGAATTACATGAACTTTCTTTAACTATACAGGTACCAGCATATCAAGCCCTTGTTCATTGCCATTCAATACCAACTCCAGAACCATCTGTACCAAGCATCCCGCTTCCCAACCGCATAAAGAGGATACCTATTTGGGTGACCACGAAGCTTCGCATAGTGGTGACCAGGACCTGCA
The DNA here is from genome assembly GCA_036927795.1 of Iris macrosiphon. Lineage (NCBI taxonomy): Eukaryota > Viridiplantae > Streptophyta > Magnoliopsida > Asparagales > Iridaceae > Iris > Iris macrosiphon. Next base: position 74,793,530 of record JAYESA010000014.1, read on the forward strand.
ATTACCATCTGTAGTTGGGGATTGTGGTTTGGCTGGTTAGGTCCATGTCAGATTCGAGGATGGGGCTGGCTTGTGGGAGGGATTGCATATGTTGTTGCCGCTTCTTCTTTGTTTGGAACTCGTGGGAGGATTCATACTTTGATAAGCTGTAAAATAATACCAACATAAGAAATCAAAACTAAGTTCAGAACCCATAACAAAGAAACCACACCTTTTAGAATCGCACCATAATGGGTCATTCAAAATAGTTACACGTGCCCCCATGACACCAACAGTATTCCTCATTTGAGGCAAGATAATACTATATACAAAGATCACTAGGACATTTATGTTGTCATTTGGGATAAATAACTTGAAATGACTTGATGCTCTGAAAATGGACCAAATTCACCTAAAGCTGCTAATTTACTGAAATCATGTCAGTGATAGTAAGCTAAATTGCATGTTAACATAAGCAATGTAGAAATATACCGTGAAATTTTTATCGAAAATAGTTACCCCTTCGAAAACTAGAACACTGGCTCCATTCAAAAGAGGTCCATATGTCACATAGTTTGCCAAATGATTTAACCACAATCAGCACTGCACTTGAGATTAGGAGGGGAAAAGAAATGAGTCCCTTCAAAAGTAAATTTATCAAGGCAACACAGTTATAGACAAGGATTTAGTAAAAATTTGAGGCTTAGAGCAAAGATGAATCACCAGCATACCAGTATATATCAGATGGCTTGTAGTCAAATGCATATTTGAATGTTGTAGCACTGTATACCATACATCACCCAGTTGTGTGCAGCACACCCTGCATATATAAGAGTGAATATGCAAAACATGACACCAAAAAGTGTGTTATCAACAATAAATAACACGGAGAAAGCACCTTGGGCTTTCATGTGCTCTATCTTGGCATTTTGTTGCCACCCTTTTCATAGCTGATTGGTTTTCACAAGTCAAACACAGACCTAGAAGAAAAAACAAATGGAGACAAAATTATTTGAGCTCAATGAAATCAGAGCCATAAATACATGATACAAGGAAAAACTATGTGATACAAGGAAAAATTATGTGGTAGCAAAGAATAATGGAAAATCTAAAAAAAAGTGAATCAATACTAAATGATTAAAGCATGCAGAAAGGGAAAATCATCAGACTAGATTGGAATTTAGAAATGTTTGAAGTAGAGATCAATAGGCACACCAATTAAGAGTAATGATATGAAGATGTTTCAAGATGATACTAGAACCAATTAAGAGTGACTACAAAAGAAAATATAACTCGCAAGGATATAGATTTGTATGACTGCCTTGTCAAAAAGGCAAGAACCCTAAGGCCCAGTTAGTTTAGGCCTAATAACCTGTTTTAAATCATCTACAAGGTCATACACTTTTGCCTTGTCATATGGCACAACTTTTAAGGCTTCAAAGTAGAGAGCATGATCTGTCAACGCCATTCTTCCTGCAATTAAAATAAAATGTGAGTACTATACATTGCAAAAAAAAAGTATTGTTGACAAAAATATTTTAAGAATGCCTTGATAATGATAGTTTTCCACCCTAGAGCATAAAAAACAGACATGACCATATTAGCATTCAAATCTACAAATACTGTTCCAGCTAATCAAGAACCCACCAGGCCATGCAGAAATTCCTACATGTTTAAGTACTGGTTGGGTGGTCAACGTGCCATCAACAACAAGGATCATTTCTTCTCTATGTGATTGAAAGCCCGAAAGAAGGGACGATTCCACTTGAGTCTTCATTTTCTTTATTGCTCTGTATTAGAAAAAAAAGACATCCAATATAATAGCATGGATTTGTCTGTTATATTTTCAGTCCCAATAATATCATCTTTATTAGTTTAAAGCCAACAAAACTAACACCAAATGTGCATAATTGGCATCATAGAGAAAAGAGTACAAAAGGGCACAAGTAATGAAAAATAAGTATTTACTTATGAAGAGAAAAAGTGACAAGACATTGCAAATCTCCTATTTATCAGTCCCATAATATGAACATTATAAAGTAAGTAATAGAACTTTAAATATAAATATGATATTATAACAGTGTTAATTAATGTTATTCCTACAAGCGACTTAGTTCTAAGTTGGAAATCAAAGCAACTCCGATCATGTATTAGAACAATGGAAAGAAAACTGCAAAAGGCTCTGATTTGGTGCATGAAGCTTATCAGCAGCATAATTATGCCAATTATGATTTGTAAGTAAAAAAAAAAAACTGTAATTTTAAGTGAAAAAATGAAATTGAATACACCATATTAACTACTTTATTATAAAAATGGTTAACGAATTCCATTAAGCTCATTGTTATATAAGTAAAAGAGGAAACTTGGTTGCTAAAATGTGCAGAGATCATATTTACATTTTGCCAACCTATGTACATATACACATCTTTGCGAGCCTATGCATGTGTATAATTTAACTATTGACCAATATAAGTGTATAAGCATGCATAAACATATAAAGAATCTTGATTCCTTAATTTTAAAGAAGAAGCAACAAGAAAAAGAATCCCTATTTTTTATATAGGTTATGCTAAAACCAATGAAAAACATTTTGTAATTACATAGCAGGTTGATATATACAAACTTGATTCTAAAGAGGAAAGCATAAAACAAATATTCATTTTTTAACTAATCCAATATAGACCACTCAATGCATCTTACTAAAAGTAAAGGAATCAAATATCTTCAATAGTGGTAAACATAGCATACATACATTAGCCAAATAAGAATTTGTGTAGATAATAAAATGTTGGAGCTAACATGTCTAGCCATCCAAGAGACTTCTAATAGATATAAAAGGAACTTGTCCTCCTGAGGAATTAGTAAGTACGTACATCAAAAAGATTTGAACAAGTTATTATATCTGCCATGATGGGAATTGCTGGAGCTATTCGAGAAAAAGTCTCTATCCCAACAATACTGTCTCTGTCAATCTGTTACAAAGATGAGCACCTTGAGCAAAATACTGACTGGAAATGTGTTATACTAGACTAAATATGTGAATGCATTTTTGTTTTATAAGATGACAAATGTACATTTTATGCATGATAATACCTTGTCCAGTCGACTTACTGAACCGATCGACGGGAGTCCACTTGTAAGTAAGATATATTTGTATGAAGTAGTACTTAAATCAATTAATGTCACCATCTGATGTGAACACATAGAAAATGAGCTAACCTTTAGTCTAGTGAACTAATTAAGCATGAAAAGGACAAATATTATGGAGTGAATCCGAGCTAGTAAAAGTTTGGTCTTTACAACCAAAATCTGAAATGAGACAAGTTGTCAGTGATTAGTTGTATTTACAAAATTTATGGGTTTTGTCACTTCAAGTAGGAAGGCAAAGAAGAAAAGGCCATGTTTGCAAAGTATCCCATGTGCTCCAACTATCACAGCCCTTAAAATATCCATATGATCCTCAAACACTCTGACATAGATAGAATCAGCAATCAAGAATAAATAATTTAAAGTTAAACAAAAAAGAGACTATTTATAACTAAAATATTCTCAGATACTTTTTTAGCTAAGTAAATTAGCATAATCCCATTGCCATGGAGGTTCTTCTCAACGATTCTCCATTCCTTCTGAACCTTTTTGATCCATTTACTTACAAATGTAGTCAGGAATCTTGCATTTGGAAGATATTTCATTAATATAACTAATTTCATGCAAAATTATTTACTGCAACAACAATACTATGGTTCAATATAAGTATGACAACAATCATAATCTGGATATGCATCAAGCTCGTATGAACTAACCACTTCATCACAGTCTAATTCACGCAAGCTTTTCGGCCAGGATACTTGCTAAATGTCCCAAGGAACAAGAAATTTCAATCATGAAAATAATCAAAAAACTGAACTCATGCCATTATTTTATGGCATTGCCAGTATTTACTTGCTAGTTTATCTATGTATTTAGAAAATAATTATTTTCTATAGTTGCTCCAGAATATATGAACCCTCGCAGACTTGACTCCTTGTTTAAATCATTCTCACTGTTTCTCATTAAATTGTCGGAATGGCTTTGGAAAAGAATCAATTCATCCAAGATCAAATAAACTAAAGAGAGATGTCAAGATAGTGCAAGCTATCTCACTTAGGCAATTGAACAAACAGATAAAAAGAAGACAAGAATCAAACGAACAAAAGACATATGCCTGATCTCCAGCGCGAATAGGATCAGACGACTACTAATAAGAAATCCCCACCGCCGTTGATTCTTCATCGTGGTCGTCCGTCCTCCTGATGCCGCGTGCGTGACGACCACCAGAATCCCGAAAAGCGTCTTCGCCGAAGAGTACAAGAAGGTCGTCGTCGCCGTAGAGAACGAGGAGGAAGTAGAAGAACAGCCAGAGGAAGACGATGAGGGAGACGGGGTGGTAGAGGAGGGAGAAGAAGACGACGACGAGGATGACGATGGTGTCGTTCGAGCAGAGGCGGACACACAGCGGGATAAATGGGGTCCTGACTAGTAGAGGGAGGAGGAGGAGGAGGAGGAGGAGGAGGAGAGAGAGATCTTGTAAAGAAATGGGAGAAAATTGTTTCACCAGCGTGAGAGAGAGAGGGATCCTGAGAAGAGCAAAAAAAAAAATTGGAGGGAATGGCGAGTGTTTCTCCCCATAACACTTTCACGGGAAAGGCTGGATGGTTTTTTTTTTTTCTATTCTACTTTTTTTGAAATTTGCTAACGGTTTTAAATCCTTATAATTGTTTATATTAAAATATTGTTGTTTCTATTTATACTAATGGTGTTTTGCTTTTAGTAATTAGCTAACGGCAAAAATCCGTTAGTAATTAAAAAAAATAGTGTTGGAAAATTTTCCTTTTGGTGTAGTGTTAAAGGAAGCTAATCCTTCCGGCCATTTATTTTTTAGGTGGAGGTGGGGTTGGTTTGTCATTGTCCTCCACACTCTCTAGTTCCTTCTAGAAAGTTCATGAATGAATCCTAGTAATTAGATGGTATCAAATTAATGGCAAGAAAGAATATTCCATCCATCTAACTAATCTAATCAATTAACATGACTGATTATGTCATGAACCAATACAAGTGGCACTAATTATCACTAGTCCATTCTAGTTAGCCAACATATGAGCCGAATAATTATAAATATAAATAATATTGTTAGTAATATAATTATCAAACGATTATTAAATGACAAAAATACACCTCTCACAGTTATAGGTGGTTACAAATTCCACACCCCTTAAAATAATTTCGTCATCGAAACTAAAAGACGAATCTAGCACCAGAACATAACAATCACAACAAGAAAGGAGAAAAAATGATACCACACGGTTCGAAAAGATAGGGGTATCGTCCTCTCCCAGGTTGACGCACCCGGAGAGTGATGCCTCCATGCGACACGAAGCAAAGAAATAGTTTGGTTCCGCAGTACCTTCTCCCTGTGATTCAGAATCTCCACTAGCTGCTCTGGATAGCTGAGAGTCGGGCCTACCTCGATCTATGAAAGATCTAATACGTGACTAGGTTATGTCATGTATTATCTCAATAGTGACACATGGAACACATTATGAACTCCCTCCAGTATATGCGGGTCGGTAGGCAACTATACTGCTCTCAAGAACACCGAAGGGTCCAATGAACCGTGGATTAAGCTTTCCGCCTCTACCAAAGCAAATCATGTCCCATGTCGGTCCGCAGGAACCCCAGATCGCCAACCTAAAACAAAATAAGGCCTCAAACACACTATATGAAATAAAGAAATCACAAGCAATCACAAACAAAACCTATACCTCAAACTTCAAGGTTCAAGGTTCAAGGTTCTCCGGTGGTTATCGACCCATTGTCGTTGTCTGTCCTGCGCCACCCGAAGTTTATCCCTGATCAACTTGACCTTCTCAGCTGCATCCATAATTATCTCAGGCCCAAATAAAGCTCTCTCTCCAACATCGTCCCAATACAAGGTTGTGCAACACCTTCGACCATATAGAGCCTCAAATGGTGACATCTATATTACTACTAAAATATAGAGGAATAGCGACGTCGTTTTTCGTCGCCAAAATATCTCTATTCACTATTAGCGATTACCCGGCGACGGTATTTAGACGAAAAACATCCGTCGGTAAACGCCACGTCGCTAAAAGATTTTGTCGCCAATCTGTCAATTTTTTGACTAAAAATTGGCATAATTGCGAAGTCGATTTAGTTGACGTCTATGCGACATTTCAGCGACAGATTAATTAAACGGCGCTTTAGCGACATATATGCTACAGTAATTTAGTTTATAATGACGTCTAGATAGTGACGAATTTGTATCAAAAACGGCGTCGGGTTAGCGAAATTATTTGTGTTCCTGATACTGAAAAAAGTCTGATACTCAAGTTGGCGACATAATAATGACATTACTTACTGTTTGGAGGAAGTCGCATGTCCGTCGACATGTGTCAGCAATTCGTCGCCTAAGAATAAAAATTTACTTGGCGACGGTTTTATCCGTCGCTAGCGTGTCGCAAGTCCGTCGTAAGTAGCCGCTAAGTCGACGGATGTCCGTCGCTAATATGCACATAACTGCAAAAAAAAACTGTAAAACCCCCTTACCAAAATATAGGATTATGGATTAAATTAGTATTATTCGGGATTAATTATTGGGGTTATAATTCACTACTGTGATTTTTTTTATTTATTCAATTGTTGTACTTTACCGTTGTTTAAATATCTAGAGCACTACACTAGCCTTTGCCTTCCAACAAATTTCACACCCTTGACCTAGACGTACCAATCTTCCATTTTGACCTTTGTGTAACTCATAAATACCCTCCCTTGTGCTTCATTTTAGTCGCACAATATTCGTTACAAACATCTATTCTTAAATCCAAATAAATCCAACTTTGCATCTTTGTCCGTTCCAATCGAAATTGGAGACACAATCTCGACCCGTGTTGTGCAACCCAATTTATGATGATATTCTATTCTAAGTCTACTATGTCCATGGTACTTGTGTCCCAACAAATTTTAATCCTTTGTACTTCTAATTAATTATAGAACGCCATTGACACTAATTTTAATTAAATTGGTGTAATGATCCAACCTAACCCAAAACTAGACCCAACACCAACCCAAACCCTCACTAACACCCTCAAGGCTCATACTAAATACCACACACCATTTTAACCCACTACATCACACCAAATATGGTGTTTTTTCCTCATCCAATCCCAAACTCCATTGTTTGTACAATTTTCCAATTGTTATGGGCTTTTGTGCAAATATGCAACTAGGTGTCACCATCCTATTGGTGTAAACAAATGAAGAAGACCCCCAACCTCACATGTTTGGTCACTCTCCCCCATGCTATGTACAACACCCTCATGATTAATCATGACCCTTGATTTAATTCCCTACTCCATCACAACCACACACTCCCTCTATTTTAACACACAACACACACATCCCAAAGTGGCCGGCCCTATCACTACCACATTCTGAAATAGGGATATTTTTGACTTTTTGTTTATTATAAGTTTTGTGTGGATTTATTTTAATTAATTACATGATATGTGTATTTATATATATATATTATATAATATTTTTAGTGCATGAGTTAGTAGACTAGACCTACTAGAAGCCCACTAGATGAACCCCTGACCGAAATATAGGATTGTGGATTTAATTTGTATTATTTCAGGATTAATTATTTAGGGTTGTAATTAATTACCGTAATTTTATTTAATTGTTGTGCCTTACCGTTGCTTCGATATTTGGAGCGTTACCCTAGCTTTTGCCTTCCAACAAATTGTATACCTTTGTCCTAGACATGCCTGCCTTCTTTTCTGACCCTTGTATAACTTATAATTATGCCTTGTTGTGCTTCATTTTAGTCGCACAATATTTATCGCAAACGTTTATATTTAATTCTTAATAAATCTAACTTTGTACCCTTTTGCGTTCCAATCGAAATTGGAGACACAACCTCGACCCATTTTGAGCAACCCAATTAGGATAATATTCTATTCTGAGTCTTCTTTATTCATGACGCTTGTGTCCCACCTAATTTTAGTACCATGTACTTCTAATTAATTTTAGAACACCAATGGTATTAATTTTAATTAAATTAAACCATAAACCCAACTTTGTGCAATTTCTAATTGTTGGGCACTTTTATGCAAAAGTGTATTAAGGTGTCCACCCCATTGGACACAACATATGAAGAAACCCATTTCTCCTTCATGTGAACTTTTTCACATTTTTAGTGGTGGCCCATGCAGGTCAGACTTCGCAAGTTGTGCGATGTCGTGGTAGTGCGACAACTTAGTTGTAGTACTGCGTGCCTGCGATAGGATCTAGGATATAGCATACTAGGATGAGAGCGAATACTCAATCATAACTAGGAACACTTCCAATCTACTGCTATTGTTATTCCTTCTGAATATTTCTTCCTTAGAATTTTACTGTCCTTCCTTGATGATATCGTATCTATTGCATAAATTTATTCTTTTCGGTCTGTCTTCAGGATGCCGTCGAAGACAAGATCTATGAGAGTAGGAGCATCAACTTCAGAGGGGTCTGCCACCTCTCCACCTGATGGACAGACATCTGGAGTTCCTCCTCTTCCACCTGTTCTGAGTGTTGCCCCAGCTATGACGGAGAACCTTCCACCTCCACCGACTCTGTTTCCCGCAGGTATGCCCGTTGACGGGGCACAGATATTTACTTTGATCCAGGGCATGGTAGATGCCCAGAGAGTGACGACAGAAGCTCAGCGAGTTCAAGATGAGGCTCAGAGAGTGCAGGCAGAGGCACACCAAGCGCAGACTGAAATAATGAGAGAGAGCATGGAGAACGCTCACCAGATGGCACTACAAGCAATTGAGAGAGTTGCCCAGCAGTATCCTGGCCAACAGCAACAGCAGAGACCAGGCACTATAGTTGATTTCAAGAGGATGATGCCTCGAGCGTTCAAAGGCACCGAGGAAATACTCTACGCGGACGACTGGCTAGAGGATATAGAGAGGAACTTGTGTTTGGCGCAGATTCCGAAGATTCTTCAGATCGAGGCCGCTGGCAGTCTGATGTTTGATATCGCGCTGACGTGGTATCGTACGAAATCAAGACTCACTGACGAAGGACTTACTTGGGAGACCTTTAAGGAGCTTTTCAAGGAGAAGTTCTTTCCTGACGTGGCCCTGGGAGCCTTGGAGAGTCAGTTTCATGACTTGGTCCAAGGAACCATGTCGGTTGATGATTATGCCGCAGAATTCTGTCGATTGAGCCGCTTTGTATCGTCTATAATTCGAGACCCAGAAGACAGAGCCCAAAAATTTAGATAGGGGCTGACGAGAGAGATTAGGTCGCGCACTTCTAGTCATCGTACCGCTACCTTTGGGGATATCTTGATGGATGCCCAGATTGCAGAAGATGATCTAGATCTTAGGCCTAATAGGAGTCGCAATATTTTTAGAGATACGAGTAGTAGCACGAGACCGGCCAAGCGTCCCCATATTCAACAGCAGACGAGAAAGTTTCAGTATAACCAACAGCAGCACCAGGTACCGGTTCGTGTTCAGCAGGATCAGCAGACTTGTCATTTCTGTAAGAAGACATGTCACCTTTGGGAGAGCAGTAGATTGAGACTAGGATATTGTTTGCACTGTGGCGATATAGGACATTGAATGAGGGATTGTCCTCTAGTTCCTTATCTTCTCGGATAGCGTGCAGCTCCAAATTATAGAGATCCAGTTAGGCCACATGTGGAACTGCAGATTGTTCGGCACCCACGGAGGGAGCCACCCCAGCAGGGCGGAGCATTTGTGATGACGGTCGATGAGACCGATACTGCAGGTGATGTGTTAGTAGGTTCTGTTCTTTCCTTCATTCTGTTCCTTTTCCGTCTTTTGATTGATTGATTTCTTAGTACCGTAGCTTGTATCCGTGATTTTCTTGCTAGGATGTAGTTAGTAGTACACCCTGGCAGAGACTGTAATACCATGACAAAATAAACCATAAACCATACATTTTTTTCTAGATTGCATGTTGTATGACTGTAGGTTGGATTTTCCTAGATTTTGATTATTGGGGGTTGACTGTAGTAAAGATTAAATAAAGAGTTGAGAACTTAAATATGGCAGCATAGACTATTTGTTAAATTATAAATTACGATATGATTGAATTTGTCATTAAAATTCAAGAAAATCAAGAAGATTATCATTATATCTATTTGACTGCAAGATATAAATTTATATTTGAATGTATGTGGTATTTGAAGATTTTATAAGTATTACATTATTGAGTATTGTGTGGAAAAAGAAATCGAGGAATAAGACCACTAATGGATTAGAGTTGAATTCAAATTTTTGGGATGAGACTTTATATTTTCTAAATATGCATTGATTGGATTTAAATTAGAGGATTGGATATTAAATTTTTGAGTATTTAATTATTAACTTAAAATTTTGAAGGAGATTGTAATAAGAATGGAATTTGATTTTATTTCGAGGATTTTTAGGAATATGATACTTTGAATTTTTGTGAAAAAAACAAGGTGGATTTACTTCATGATTATGTGGGTTGATAAATTTAAATTTTTATGAAAAATAATATAATAAGTAACTACAACTGTTGAGGATCTTAAATTTCGTGGATAAAAATTTTCTAAGGAGGGTAGACTTGTCACTACCACATTCTGAAATAGGGGTATTTTTGACTTTTTGTTTATTATAAGTGTTGTGTGAATTTATTTTAATTAATTTCATAATATATGTATTTATATATATATTATATAATGTTCTTAGTGCATGAGTTAGTAGACTAGACCTAGAAGCCCACTAGATGAACCCCTGACCGAAATGTAGGATTGTGGAATTAATTTGTATTATTTTAGGATTAATTATTTAGGGTTTTAATTAATAATCGTGATTTTATTTAATTGTTGCGCCTTACCATTGCTTCGATATTTGGAGCGTTACCCTAGCTTTTGCCTTCCAACAAATTTTATACCTTTGTCCTAGACATGCCTGCCTTCTTTTTTGACCCTTGTGTAACTTATAATTATGCCTTGTTGTGCTTCATTTTAGTCACACAATATTCGTTGCAAACGTTTATATTTAATTCTTAATAAATCTAACTCTGTACCCTTGTGCGTTCCAATCGAAATTGGAGACACAACCTCGACCCATTTTGAGCAACCCAAATTAGGGTAATATTCTATTATGAGTCTTCTTCATTCATGATGCTTGTGTCCCACCTAATTTTAGTCCTATGTACTTCTAATTAATTTTATAACACCAATGGTATTAATTTTAATTAAATTAAACCATAAATCCAACTTTGTGTAATTTTCCAATTGTTGGGCACTTTTATGCAAAAGTGCATTAAGGTGTCCACCCCATTGGACACAATTCTTTATGTGAATTTTTTTATAATTTTTGGGAGTGTGTAACTCAACATCAACCTTCTCAAACCATAGCCCTCTAAACTTTGAACCAAATGCAATCCTAGCCATCCATTTTGAATCCATTGAATCATAGCCCTTGAAACACCTACAAGAGAACCCTTTTTTCCAAGTGTTGACCAAGTCAAATATTTTTAGGTCAACCCAACACCATATATATATAAATATTCTTTTTTCCTTTTCTCTTTTTTCCTTCAACCAAACCATACACAGCCGACTCCCTGTTCATTCATCTCCTCCAACCTTTTCCTTCAACCCCTCGACCGCCGGACGAACCCCCTCGCCGGAGATCCCGTCTGCCATTATCCTCCACACGCCACTCTTCCCGTCCACCTCCTCGTCGACTCCACCAGAACCCGTTGCACCCGCCGCCCTCGTCGACCGGAGCCGAACCACCTGCCGCTCGCCTGAAGACCGGAGCTCAACCCGCTGTCGTCGACCTGAACCCGTTGAAGCCGTCGCCATTCTCCTCTAGACCCGCCCTCCTCATCACGACCAGATTACTCGCCAACGACTAAAAACTCACCGCTCGCCTGAAGCCCGACCGCTGTACTTCGACCTCGCCGACCAACCGAGCAGCACCGAGCATCCTCCCTCCGCCCAGACTTTACCTCCTCGTCGACCAGATCCCACTCGATCTCCTTCCCTCAACCCATACTCCGGCCATCCTCCTCGCCGACCGCCTGTCCCGAATTCCCTCCCGCTGAGCCGATCTCCTCCACTACCATTATCACCTCGAACACCACCGCCTCCGACTTTTTCACGTCCTCCCCGATCTCCTCCCCTCTTCCCTGTCCTCCTCCTTGCCGAGCCCCTCCACTCTGGCAGCCTTCAACATCGTCATCATCACCTCCATCGCCATCGTCGTCATCAACGTCGTCATCAACGTCGTCGTCATCGTCGTCAAGCCGATCTCGTGCACGAGCACGCCAGAGCTCGACAGCAGCACTTCGACGACTCCTCGACAGCACACTCCCTCGCTGAACCTCGATGACGAATACACCGTTCACACGCACACAGGTTTGAAATGAACTCAATCTCGTATACGTACACGTACGCGTGTGCGTATATTATTCATTAGAATATGTTAATATGTATAATTGGTATATATATATATATATATATATATATATATATATATATATATAGTATATGTATATTATTCACTTGGTATATGTATATATATATTCAGTATATGTATTCTTTTGGTATACATATAATTATTGGTTGTTATATACATATATAAATATATGGTATGTATATAAATATTATAAGTAATTAAATGATAATGTTAATTGTGACTGCAATATGTACATGCTGTATGACCCTAGTGTTATTACGGATATTTTATATTTTACACATGACCCTGTAACCCTGAGTATTGTGAGTTGACTGCCATATGTACACTAACGTACTGGCGAGACACGTCTTATTTTGACTGTCTATTTTGTACAGCAATTACAGACATGACACCCGTGCAACTAGACTACACTTGACCCCTGTTGACTAGTGTCACCCTAGTATAGCTGATGAGTTCAGTGTATTGTCTTTGTGCGTGTGCTAGTGTAACGACTGATGCTATATTGTATGATATTATATGTATATAGGACCATTGGATCGTCCTGAGAGACTTCAGGAGCAGGACATTGGTATTGACAGATAAGGACCCCAGGCGAGTACATTCTTTGATAGTTTCTTATTTATGATATCTTCTATGTTCATTGTATCTAGTGTAAATATCCATATTTCTTGACACGATGGTTACACGGATTGGTATATCCGAATCTCGTCATGAGATATTATTCCTTGTATATGGTGTATCTTGTACAAGTCTTGTTTCATTGTTTATCTTGTGCATGTATAGACACTGATTTTCGGGGAGACTTGCTACCTTCCTAGAGAATCCCGTGCCATAGCGTACCATTGTTGGGTCTACTATACCAGTCGGGGATGGGGAGTATTTAAGTGTAGATATGTGATCATACCTTTTATGTACAAGTCTTGTTCTCATGTTAGTGTTGGTCATACACCGCACGTATGACTAGCCAGGCCAGTATTCGTGTACAAGTTCCCAAGCAGATCACATGTTAAAGCTAGTACTCACACACTTAGTCATTAGTATTCTTGTTCATTGACATATTGTTTATTCTTGTATTTATTTCCAGTATTTCCTTTATTGTGTATCTCTTGTACATATATATGCATCGTGTATATTTATATCTATTTACTGATACATAGTTTATATTATTGATGTAGAACTGCTGTTAGATATGTACTTTGCTCCATCCTGACTAGAAATATTTTTTCAGACTACGACTTAGAGGACTGGTGTCCGACACATTATGGACCAGGTATAGATGCAGACTACACACCAGAGATCTTAGAGGAGACACTACCTGCAGCTATTTAGACAGTATTTATCTTATGCATTGAGACTTATTTGAGGTTTATTTCAGTTTATGTTTAGACTTATTCTTAGTTATGTTGAGACTGGTGGAGACTTTATGTTGGACAGCTAGACTGTGGTTTATCTATATATTGAGACATTGTGTTTGACTTATGTCATCATTTTTATCTTTTATCGTGCCATTTATATTCTTATAGTTTCGTGATTGAGTATACATTATGAGCTATTGTGAGATGTTATTTCATTATCCTCCTTATGGAGTTGATATCATTGACAGGTTGTGAGTTATATTAGTATATTATTGAGACATAGACAGCGTTATACCGCCGATGCTGCGGCGTAGGCTAGACGTACCCACGCACTCGTGCCCCTACACCGGGTGCGGGTCATGACACCGGTGCAGGTCATGACAGCCCTAATCCCAATGCCTACCTCCTCTCTCTCTCCTACGTGAACAAACTCCTCCCTCTCTCCAAATCACAGTCAACCCCACCCGAACTCTAACTCCCTCATTCTTCTTCCTCCTCCCATCCAACCAAACACCACAGCCACCACCGCCGAACTCCTCCCTGACCACCACGAACACCACCTCCAGCATCTCCACCATCCGCCATCGTCACCAACAGCCACCCTCGCCTCCACCAACCGCCTCCATCAACCATAACTGCCATGTCATCGTCACCACCATAGCTCACCATCACCACCACCTATATCACGATCACCACCACCTACACCACGATTATCACCATCTTCACCACCATTACCACCCTTAACTCCGATCACCACCGCCGCCCTCACCTCCACGACTACTGCCATCGCCTCCACGACCTCCTCCCTCACCGCTGGAGCCTTCGAGTCATCGTCACCGGACTGTCCCGTGCCCCTGAACTCCTGGCGTCGGCCACCGCATTCGAGCACCGAGCCCTCGCATAGTCGGCCTTCCCGGAGTTGCTGAACCAACCATCGACCACCCTCTTAGAACATCACCATCACCTGAGCCCCCTCCCTCTCCACCATGACCACTACCACCACCACCATCTCCACCGCCAACCACCATCTCCACCACCAGCTCATGACTCCCCCTCTCCTTCTCCTCCTCCACACCGCTGCTGTGACTGCGAATGTTGCCGCCGCTGCTACTACTTCAAGCCACAGTTGCTGCTACTACGAGCCGCAGCGTCCTGGCCCAGCGAGCCGTCGTGTCCTGGCCCTACGCCACCGTGTGCCACCGCCGCAGCAAATGTTGTTGTTGCTGCGTCTACTGTTGTTATTGCTATGCCTACTGCTATTGTAGCTGCTGTCGTGTTTCTGGCCGGAGCAGGCCGCCGAGCACCCCCCGACGATCGACAACACCCCCCCATGGCTCCCCCGACCTTCGACAAACTCCCCCGCAGCGGGCCAAACCACCGTCGCCGCCTTCACGGACGTCCCGAACCTATCCGTGTAGACCCACTGCACAACTGCAACCACCTCGACCACCTGACTTTGCGCAGTGTGTTCTTTATCGTCTTTCGACGCAATTTTGTTCCATCTTCGCAGGTGTGTTCGCCACATAACCCTCATTAATTTCCTTCAATTAGTTTAATTTATTTCACATTAAAACCTGGTTTATTTATGTCTTAAAATCGAAGAAAAACTATTTTATAAAATATTAAAATTCTTCAATACGGCATTGGTTTCGTCAATCCGGGCAACCTCGTCACGTACCAATTGCACCAAAAGGCGCGTATCATCAACGTGGACGTGTGAGCTTTCGTGGAACTTGATTTGGATGTGCGAGCACATCAGAATCAACGCGTATCCGTCGAGAAGTACCGTATCGGCCTGTTCTGACACTCGTCCAAATTTTGTGTGTGTTTGTCGTTTCGTAACGAAACTTGCGCCATTGGATTCGTAGCGTTACGCTGGTCCTATGACCCAAGTTTGGTTTGATTATGAGAACGTAGACGAAACATCATTTCGTGGGCCCCACGGTTCCATATTACGGGTGATTTCGTGATCGGCTCATCGGAATCCAGTTTTGGACATTCCGTTGGGTTCATATCATCGTTCTGGACTCGTAGATACTAAGTTTGACGAATTTGAACCTTGTCTCTGGCATATTTTTCGGTACAAGACGGGCCTACTTGTGGACCCCGTGTTGACCAGAAACTACAATTTTGCCCCTGTGTTCAAATTGGATGTATGTATATGCTTTTTTGAGTATCTCACTCATTCTGGGACTGTTGGTGATATTTGTGACAGCATCCAGGGATATCAGCTCCAGTTTCCATTGCTGTACTGCTACTTCCATGGCGAGTTCGTGTTCGAATCTTCACCTGGCTTTCAGGCAAGTATATCTTACCTTGTTGTACTGTTTAAATTCAGTTATTATTAGTTGTATATTTTATTGTTTAAATATTATATAAATGTGCGCGTCCGAAAAAGACTCGGGTGCAGTCAATGAAGGCGTTGACGTTAGGACTTATTTTTGACCCAGTGTCTAGTGGACGCACCTAAAGTTGTGGAGTTATCAATATGACTCCCCAGGCCTTGACACGTATCATTGCACATCACAGAGTGAGTTCATGTAGGGACGCGTGCTTCATGCTTGACTGGCCATCGGTATGAGCAGTACGTGTGACGATATTTAGCTTAGTTGTATAGTAACTTGCATTATAGTACGAGATGTCCATGTCATATTCGTGACATGTACATTAGCATTGGGCGGGGAGAACAACTGGTAGGCGTATGGGATACACACATTGGAATCCGTAGTGTCCAGAGGAGCCACGGATCCAATAACTTTCTTTATTCAGATATCGCATTCTTCGGAGCGATACAGACATATATATTTGCAGATACCTTATTCTTCGGAACGATGGACGTTACATGTACAGATACCACGCTCTTCAGAGTATTGGACGTTATGCCTACATCTACCCATACGTACCAAGATTGTCCTCAAATTGTATTCACTTAGGAGGATAGTTCACCCTGATTTATTTTACTCAGTATTTACATTATAGCATATACTTTTTGTATCTTGTTACGTCACTCTGAGGACCTGGTTCCCTTCTAGGTTATTTGTGCAGTTTGCATGATGCTTGATCTAGTGGAGTATGGACATCGTTGCAGGTATCTTTATATTTTCAGCTATTATGGTCATGTACTACTTTTTATTTTTGATTCTGCTTTTATAGCCTAGTATTTATAGGCCTATATTGTTCTTTTGGCCTATTTGAATGGATGTATTATTGGGATATAGACTGATGATGCGTATCGTTATTTCTTGAGATTTATTTAACATGGATTGAGATTTAGTTTAGTTATTGCATGTTAGAATTAGATTATTAACTGGATCACTTAACCTTGGACAGCGTAAGTGCACTTCGTCGGGTCCATTAAATTGGAAAGCCCTATAGAGTCGTACCAGCTGGCCATTGCCATGTGTTTGATCCCATACATTTTGGGACTGGGGCATGACATGGTTTTAGTGGTGGCCCATGCAGGTCAAAGCATATTATTTCGGTTACGTTACTGTACCAAACGAGTCTGCAAGTTAGGATTAATATTGAATAAGATCTCAATCCATAACTGATTCTAAAACTCCTCTTGTATTCGATTGTTACCCTTGGACTTCATTATTGTATTCGTTCATTTATCGTCGACATCGTTATTATTGTTTTTCATCTTCCTTATTTCGGAGAGATGGATGCTCGCACACGGTGATTTCCTCCAGGAGCAGATTCTAGTCAAGACGGAAGAAGGTATGATTGATGTGATATTTTATGAGAAGATAGTTACCCTTAGTAGGGTAGGTAGATAAGTTCTTTCTTGTTGCTAGTGTTAGTATAGACTGTTAGCATAAGAATTAGATATAGAAGTAGAGACTTAAAACTAGACCCTACCCTTACTTAAGGTAGCAGTGATTTGTAAGTATTAGAAGCCAGAAAGATTGTTTGATTCTAAGGCCCTAGAATAATTTGGAGAAGACATAGCTAGATACTAGGGTTAGTTGTAGCCCCATGATAATGATACAAGGAATTAGTTATAGTCTTATGGTAGTGATACAAGGAACGACATTATGAACTTGACAAGACAGAATTTTAGACTCACATCTAGAAGAAGATTATCGGATACTAATAAAAATAGGGTATGAAATAGCATTTTAGGCAGCAAACCATAGTAGTTAACCCCTAGTTGCCTTGTGACTTACAGTACCAGACCTAGAATTTTTCACCCTTTAGATAAAGATGATTATATGACTAGGCTAAAATAGATACGTGGATTGCTAGATTGGTTGTTGATTGACTTGACAACTTAGGTACTAGAGTATAGCTTCTGGAATTAGATTAGATGTACTTGATTTATTTGGGTTGCCAGTGTCTATTAGGCTCGTGGTTTCACCTTTGAAAACTTGAGTATTTGAGCTAGTATCTGAGCTAGACAATTAGATTGAATGATGAGAGTATCGACAGATGTTATAGCCTTGAGTTGGATATCGTGAACTACCTATAATGGGTAGCCTGTTATAAATAAGATGGTACCCATGTAGTTTGGATGAAGGGTACGCATGGAGTAAAATAGGAGAAACCTCAGGTTCGAGGTAAAAAGGTAGAGCGACAACAATATGAGATTCGCGATAAGTACCTGACCTTGAGATTTTTAAATTAAGAAAGACCTGAAACAGAGACAAAGACGTTGGCTCGAGGTGATGACAGACTTTGAGATTTAGCTATAGTACCATCCGGAAAAGGCCAACGTGGTAGCTGACGCATTGAGCAGGAGGCCCATAACATTCATTTTGACTACCCAACAATACCTATTGAGAGATCTGAAGAAGTTGGGTATAGAGGTCTTTATGCCCGGAGTAGATGGCTAGTTGTCGAGTTTTTAGGAAAATCGATATTTGGTTGATAGGATCAAGGCTGCCTTGCCAATAGATGCCAGATTCCAAAGACAGAGGACAGAGGCCGGGATATTGACAGGATTGCGCATACACGAGGACGAAACTTTGAGATGTGGAGATCGTCTCTATGTTCCGAACGGAGAACTTCGTCATGAGCTGATATCGGAGGCGCACAGTTCAGCATACTCTATTCATCTAGGAGGCACAAAGATGTATAAAGACTTAAGGCAGTACTATTGGTGGCATGGAATGAAGAGAGAGATAGTTCGCTTTGTGGCGAAGTGCCTGGTGTGTCAGCAGGTCAAGGCTGAGCATCAGAGGTCTACAGGTTTACTTCATCCACTCCTGATACATGAGTGGAAATGGGAGCACATCACTATAGACTTCGTTATAGGCTTTTCGAGGAGTCCCAGTGGTCGCAATGCGGTGTGGGTGATCGTAGATCGATCCACCAAGTCCGCTCACTCTTTACCTTTCATAGTTGGACAGTCTACAGAGGTCTTAACAGATATGTATATGAGAAAGATCGTGCGACTGCATGGAGTGCCAGTCAGTATAATGTCTAACAGAGATACGAGGTTCACATCTTACTTTTGACGGAGTTTAGAGTTAAACACAAGATCAACGTACTAGAAAGATATCAAGGTGTGTAGAAAACAAATGATAAGGGAAATATATTAGAATCATGTAACCCAGGGACGAGAAATTTTGATATAGACTTGAGGGATAATAATTATAGTATTTTTAAATTGTAATACTTTTGGAATTTTGAGGATTTAGCACAGGTAGAAATTGCTGATCAGCCTCGAAGTACTACGAATTCCAAGGAACAAAATACAGGTTTAGATCACATGCTGACTCATTGGTCAATAGGTAGAGGACTACCACTAGACTCTTAGATTATATATTGACACATGAGTAGGGGGTGTAAATGGAAATATATAAGCCCTATAAGAATAATAAGCTGAATATTGTGGATTACACATAAACTGCTTAGGGATAGATATTTAGACTTTTGACTAATAAGACATGAGCTTGCTGAACCTAATCCTTAGTAGTAGGTGGTGTTATGGGAACCTATATCCAATTTGCCCTAGCCAATAAATTTTAGGAATCGTATTCTTATTATTATATTTGTTATATTTTATTCTAGGGTATTTAGAAGGATTGAATAGATATTTATTACATAATTTCTATATATTCTTATTACTATGTATTGAGTAAAGACTTATGTGGTATTTTATTACATATACTTCTCCTAGGAATTATTTGAGTTGAGCTTCTAGACTAGATGTGACTGACTAGCTAGATTAGACTTGTTGCTGCTAAGAGCGGTTGTAAGAAGTTAGGATGCAGGATTTTAATATGGATATTATAGGATGATGATGTTATACCTATGAAAGAATGTTGAGATATTAACCGTCTTAGTTACAGAATAAGGGATTTAGATACTACATAAGTGGCCTTGAGGATTTTATGCTTATAGAATTTTAGTGCCTAACCCCTGCAGTCCTTTGAGAATAAAAGAATGACGTTAATTTCTTTATAGATATTAAAAGTTTCAAACTTAGATCGTGTCGCAACATCTTTGAATATCCTGAGTTTATATGTGGTAATTTTCTGGATGATGATTTGCATAATAACAATGACGAGATAGTTCATGATGGTGAGAAGATGTTTAGAGGACCAAATGCCTTAGATGATTAGATTGTACATATGTGGCAGTTTAAGGTAAAGAGAGTAGAGTAGGAATAAGTACCAAGTTGTGTTTATATATTTAAAGATACGTGTAGTTTGTTGTTGGGGAGATAGATTTTGAATTTCGAGGTCAAAATTTTCTAAGGTGGATGGATTGTAAAACCCCCTGACCAAAATATAGGATTATGGATTAAATTAGTATTATTTGGGATTAATTATTGGGGTTGTAATTCACTATTGTGATTTTTTTATTCAATTGTTGTACTTTACCGTTGTTTAAATATCTAGAGCACTACACTAGCCTTTGCCTTCCAACAAATTTCACACCCTTGACCTAGACGTATCAATCTTCCATTTTGACCTTTGTGTAACTCATAAATACCCTCCCTTGTGCTTCATTTTAGTCGCATAATATTCGTTATAAATGTCTATTCTTAAATCCAAATAAATCCAACTTTGCATCTTTGTCCGTTTCAATCAAAATTGGAGACACAACCTCGACCAGTATTGTGCAACCAAATTTATGACGATATTCTATTCTGAGTCTACTATGTCCATGATACTTGTGTCCCACTATATTTTAATCCTATGCACTTCCAATTAATTATAGAACACTATTGACACTAATTTTAATTAAATTGATGTAATGATCCAACCTAACCCAAAACTAGACCCAACACCAACCCAAACCCTCACCCACACCCCCAAGGCTTATACTAAATACCACACACTATTTTAACCCACTATATCATACCAAATATGGTATTTTTTCTCATCCAATCCCAAACTCCATTGTTTGTATAATTTTCCAATTGTTAGGGGCTTTGTGCAAATAGGCAATTAGGTGTCACCATCCTATTGGTGTAAACAAATAAAGAAGACCCCCAACCTCACATGTTTGGTCACTCTCTTCCATGCTATGTACAACACCCTCAGGATTGATCATGACCCTTGATTTAATTCCCTACTCCATCACAACCACATACTCCCTTTATTTTAACACACACACACACACACATCCCAAAGTGGCCGGCCCTAATCCCAATGCCTACCTCCTCTCTCTCTCCTACATGAACAACCTCCTCCTTCTCTCTAAATCACAGCCAACCCCACCCGAACCCTAACTCCCTTCTTCCTCTTTCTCCTCCTTCTTCCTCCTCCCATCCAACCAAACACCACAACCACCACCTGCCGAACTCCTCCCTGACCACCACGAACACCACCTCCAACATCTCCACCACCCGCCATCGTCACTAACAGCAACCCTCACCTCCACCAACCGCCTCCATCAACCACGACTGCCATATCATCGTCACCACCATAGCTCACCATCACCACCACCTACATCACAATCACCACCACCTACACCACGATCATCACCATCTTCACCACCATCACCACCCACAACTCCGATCACCACTGCCGCCCTCACCTCCACGACTACTGCTATTGCCTCCACGACCTCCTCCCTCGCCATCGGAACCTTCGAGTCATCGTCACCGGACTGTCCCGTGCTTCTGAACTCCTGGCGTCGGCCACCGCATTCGGGCACCGAGCCCTCGCATTGTCGGTCATCCCGGAGTCGCTGAACCAACCGTCGACCACCCTCTCAGAGCATCACCCTCACCTGAGCCCCCTCTCTCTCCACCACGACCACCACAACCACCATCTCCACCACCAGCTCATGACTCTCCCTTCCCTTCTCCTCTTCCATACCGCTACTGCGACTGCGAACATTGCTGCCGTCGCTGCTGCTTCAAGTCGCAGTTGCTGCTACTATGAGCCACCGCGAGCAGCCGCGTCCTGGCCTAGTGAGCCGCCGCGAGCCACCGCGTCCTGGCCCTGCGCCGCCGCATGCCACCGCCGCAGCAAATGCTGTTGTTGCTGCGTCTACTGTTGTTGTTGCTACGCCTACTGCTGTTGTAGTTGCTGCCGTATTTCTGGCCGGAGCAGGCCACCGAGCACCCCCACCCCCCCCCCCCCCGACGACTGACGACACCCCCCAGGGCTCCCCCGACCTTCGACGAACTCCCCCGCAGCGGGCCAAACCACCGTCGATGCCTGCACGGACGTCCCGAACCTATCCGCGTAGACCCACTACACAACTGCAACCACCCCGACCACCTGACTTTGCACGGTGTGTTCTTCATCGTCTCTCGACAAAATTTTGTTCCATCTTCGCAGGTATATTCGCCACATAACCCTCATTAATTTCCTTCAATAAGATTAATTTATTTCGCATTAAAACCCGGTTTATTTATGTCTTAAAATCGAAGAAAAATTATTTTATAAAATATTAAAATTCTCCGATACAACGTTGGTCCCGTCAATCCGGGCAACCTTGTCGCGTACCAGTTGCACTGAAAGGCGCGTATCATCAACGTGAACGTGTGGGCCTTCGCGAAACTTGATTTGGATGTGCGAGCACCCCAGAATCTACGCGTTTCCATCGAGAAGTACCGTATCGGCCTGTTCTGACACTCTTCGGAATGATGGACGTTACATGTACAGATACCACACTCTTCGGAGTGTTGGACGTTATGCTTACACCTACCCATACGTACCAGGGTTATCCTCAAATTGCATTCACTTAGGAGGATAGTTCATCCTGATTTACTTTACTTAATATTTATATTATGACATGTACTTTTTGTATCTTGTTACATCCCTCTGAGGACCTGGTTCCCTTCCAGGTTATTTGTGCAGTTTGCATAATGCTTGATCTAGTGGAGTATGGACATCATTGCAGGAATCTTTACATTTTCAGCTATTACAGTCATATACTACTTTCTATTTTTTATTCAGATTTTATAACCTAGTGTTTATAGGCCTATATTGTTCTTTTGGCATATTCGAACGGATGTATTATTGGGCTGCAGACTGATGATGCGTATCAATCTTTCTTGAGATTTATTTATCATGGATTGAGATTTAGTTTAGTTGGTGCATGTTAGAATTAGATTATTAACTGGATCACTTAACCTTGGATAGCATAAGTGCACTTCGTCGGGTCCATTAAATTGGAAAGCCCTATAGAGTCGTACCAGCTGGCCATTGCCACGTGTCTGGTCCCATACGTTTTGGGACTGGGGCGTGACAAAAACTTTTAAATACAAATATTCCAGCATGTTTGGTTTATAAAAAACGTGTTAAACAATATCAATATATTAACCACCTAGCGTAACCCGCTGTAGAATTCTTGTACAATCGGACCTTCAACGGCAAAAATGCTGGCTGCAAACACACACGAGACATAATTCAGAAAAGACATATAATTAACATAATAAAATTAATCGCATACATGAACACAATCCTCAATTCCACGACCAAAAGTCCAAATAAAATAATCAAAGTACATGAACAACATCCACAAGTCCACGGCCACGACAACACAAATAAATAATATCCACTAGTCTGCGATTACTACAACACAAATAAATATCAAATATAAAGAAAATCACCGATCTGGCGGTGTTCCCTGGTCACGCAAACGTTCGAGAAAGTCCGAAGGAATTTCATTCACTAATTCAGATGGTTGTGAACCTAACGCCTCCGACGGCAATAAACTTAGGAGTTTCTCACTGTGTCAACAGATAGAATAGGGCCAGAAACAGCAGCGGGAGGAGCAGAGGCACTAGAAGGACCAAATGTCGTGGCGCCAGGGACAATAACGGGAGGAGCACGATGTCACACCCCAGTCCCAAAATATCGAGGGATTAGCCATGTGGCAATGGCCAGCAGCACAACTCCAATGGGCAAACCCAATTTAATGGACCAATTAAAGTGCACTTAAGCTGTAATAATTATTAATGCAGTCTACACCATTTATCACAGAATAATTCTAATCTCATCCACAGAAAGAAACATAACTCAATATGATAGACCAATCAAGATAATAGATAAAGAAAATAGTCCATCATTAAGTCAACATATGTAGTGTCTCGGGGAACAACCCGATAAAATTAGAAAAGAGAATAAGTCAATAAATAAGTCCATGAGTCAAGAAATGAAATAACTGGAAGCATAAATAACTGAGTATGTAACAGAATACACAGGAGAAATTCTCTGGCACAACCTCGTCCTCTGGTACCAGTACTGCTCCAGCGTCAGCTCCTATCCCATATATCTCAGGGTAATCCTCCTCTGCTGTACCCGGGGACATAATCCGGATCTAGGTCCTCAGGGGACATAGCAAGCTACAAGAATAACTCAAGCCAAATGAAATACAGTATAAAAATAGGTCCACAAGATAAGCTATATAACCAGCTAAGTGAAATACAAATGAGAGCATCATTATTACTCAGGCTGAGACCACTACAAGCTCGGTGTCGAGGAGCCAGTAGCAGTAATATCACGTAAAATGCATATACTTCCTCAAAAGTCAAATACTCAATATCGAAATAAAATTTTTAATCACTTCCAAAATCTTTATTGCTTTGACTATGTTTATTGAATTGAATTTTAATCCTCAAAATTTTAATAACATAAAATCTTAACTCCTCAAAAATTCTTTAAAATTAAAATTTATTTCCAATCTTCAATTATAAATTTAAATCCACATCTATCTAAGCATACATATAAATACTTACAGTCTCTAATACTCAAGATACACACAAATGCACCAATTGTCTACAATCCTCACTGTGTACTGAAATTTGCACTGCCCGGATTACTTGCACTATTAGTCCTAATAATTTTTTATCCATATTAACTGATACACCAGTCTAATATTATCACATGAAGTACTTACTGTCACTAGCACAATTCTCAACTAATCCTTGACATAGAAACACTAACACTCTTGGTATAGTGATACTAGCTTCATCATTAGATTACCTCATCACACTCACTAGAACTCAAGATCACTTGCACTTCTATAACACCCATATTTTACTTCACTCTCAAGACAGGCATATGGTTCCATATCTCGATTGATGTATACGTATTTTCTCTTAAATCTTTTACATACTGATATACTAATTAGTGATACACTATATATCTTCCATGACCAATCTTGATATTTCTTAACCCATGACACACTATTAAAATTTTCTAATACTCATGCTTTCACTTCCATAAACTTTCACACTAACACTCATCACCCACTGTGCATCCTGCACATAATTTCTAGACACTCCTCCATCTATTGCTTCCAATCCATCACTGGCCTCAATATTAGGTGATACATCCATCATTAGTCATATATCGGTATACTCAGATCAAATAACCTATCAAGGCCCTACTTTTATCTGAAATACAAGTCTCACTGTGTAGCATAATGCATTCTTATTCTCTCATACTTTCTTATACACTTATGGGTATCCTCCTACTATGGCACACTCATTAATTTTCTTTATACATATGCACTTCTTTACTCTTGACACACCTAAGTAATCAACCATTAAATTGAATATCATGCTCCATTAATCTTTAACACAATTCCTTGATACTTAATTGTTTACATAGATCATCCAATTACATAAATTTATGACTATCCAGGACAGGTATGCTGGCTCTGATACTAACTCTTAGAACTATCATTGATACTCTATACTCTTCTTCTACTTTTAGTACTATAATGATACCTACCCTAGAGCTATTGCTACAAGGTACTATGTTATGGTTATCTCTAGATTAATGCCTACTGCTCACATGTCCAACTAAGAAATACTTATAAACTCACAAGTCACACTCAGTCAACACTAATACAAGACACAAACAGAATTGTAAGTCACTAATTATCATACTAATAAGGAATCCTCAAAGAAAAGAAGCTCAAAAAGGAACTGGATAAGGACTGAAGGTATCTCTATTGCTATCAAGAAACAAAAATGATGGAACAAAGTCCTAGAATAACAGAAGTAGATAAGCATTGAGATGATACTTTAAGAACCAACTTAAGATACAATCTGATAATCATACACATCTGTCCGAAATCATGACACTCAGAATCCTCGCCACGCTAGTAAGCATAGATGCGATAACCGACAGGTTCCGTAACTAAGGTATACAATTCTATAATCATGTCATCTAGAATTTTTGCCACGCCAACCGATATGGCTGCGAGAGACTCTAAATTTCATAACTTAAGTATGTACATCCAAGTTAGGTTCCTACGTTCTCGTCACGACAGGTAATATGGCTGCGATAAACTCTAGGTTCCATAACCAAAGTAGACGTTTTACCTTTCTCACTGTCCTCATCAATATATGTCATCAGATTATACCATAAATTTTAGCCCGTAAAATTCATCTCGATATGAAATCAACTCAACAACGATACAAAGAATTAATTTTAACAACTGGTCAACAAGAATCAAACTCAACAATGATACCGAGATTTAAATTTAACAACTGATCAACAAGAATCAAGTTTAATAAGTGAGAACGGATGGAAACAAGGGAAAGATTTAAATTGGAAATTATAATAAGATTCTCAAGGGTCGTCCCAGGAATCTCTCAAAAATTTCTGATTGAGTATCCTCTCTCATCCTAGTATCCTATGTCCAATATTCTATCGCAGGCACGCAGTAGTACAACTAAGACGTCGCACTAATACGACATCGTACAACTTGCGAAGTCTGACCTGCATGGGCCACCACTAAAAATGTATCACGACCCGCACCCGGTATAGGGGTACGAGAGCGTGGGTACGTCCAGCCTACGCCGCAACATAGATGGTAGAATGTTGTCTAGGTCATGATACTATCTAAACAATCTCACATGAATATCTAACTCCATAAGGAGACATAGATATCACAATATAATATGGAATATACTCGATCACATAAGCTAAAGCACGATGAGATATCGAAGCAAGCAATAAAATACAAGATAAGTCTAAACAACAATAAATAGTCTAACCTGCACTCAATAATATCCAGTCTCCAAGTATGCTGGAAACAAGTCCTCTATGTCACAGTCTAGAAAAAATATCCAGTCAGGATTGGAACGAAATACATCTCTAACAGCAGTTCCATATATATTGACAAAAACTATAATACAATGTAAAGAAATACAAGACAAATAGGAATACTGGCAATAAAAAATACTGAAAATAAGAAAATACTGAAATAAAGGGATACTGGAACATATGTCATCATTAATATAAATCTAGCAATGAATCGAAATACAAGTACACGCAAGAACAATGAACTGGTATGTAAGTGTGTACAAGAACAATAACTAGAACATGTGGAGATGCTAGATCAATATACTAGAGATACATGTCAAGAATCATCTAACTAAGTGTGTGAAATATCAGCATATCATGTGATCGGCTTGGGACTAATAAGACTCATTACATTGATTAGCGATCATCCTTGTAAAGTCAGGCTAACCACATGTAACAACGATGAGGCATGTAATGGTCGGGCTGCACCGATGTGAGGTATGGGTGAGCTATGATGCATGTAAAGTTTGGATATGATCATACAAGCTACTAATATTTCCCTATTTTCCCCAGCTAGTACGATGGATTCCAATCACGACTCTTCGTGGCAGGTCTCAATGATGCCAACTCGTGTAAATAACAGTGTCAGAGTCATGTACACTATACAACAAGAGTTATAGAGATAATCAACATAATGAAAACTGTCAGAGAATGCACTCGTCTGTGGTCCTTAGCTGGTACGAGTCAGAGTCCAAGTCACAGTCCAAATAGTCTATGTATTACAATTTATCATGTCAAAGATAATTTATTTTAATTTATTTAATTCTGGAATAATTACTCTAAAATCTTATTTTAATCTTATTATTCTGATTTTTAGGTCAAAACCTAATTTTGCCCAAAAGAACCTAAATTTTATCGACTCGAGACCCATGGTACGCAAATCGAGGCAATCTGTTGACCGAAAAGTCGACCGATACAAACTCAACTTTCATGCATAATTTCCGGTAGATTTTAGCATCAAAAACATGCTAGAATTTATGGCTCATCCGAATTCAAATTCGTTTGGAAATTATGGCACATACAAATTTTGTATTGTGCACCGATGGTTAAATTCTAACCTAGAAGTTCTACAGAATTAAAAGTATATAAATACTTTGAATTAAATTCTGGGAAAAACATACGTTAATTATCTCGACATTAGCTTTTCGAAAATTTAAACGGTTCATGATTCTGATTCCTGCTTCTCCCGAAACCGCAAAAAAAATCGAGACGCATCTATTTTTGGACATGTTGTACTCTACGAATTTTTCAGAATTTAATACTCATAATTTCGTGAAAAAAATTATATATTCAGAAAGCTAACCTCAATATCGTTCTAACGCAAAAAACTAGGCCTCGTTTGAAGTCCGGAGCTATGCGCAATGACTTTTGGAAGATGAAGGAACCCTATATGGCAATTCCCCAAAATTTGGCTCAAAGAAAACCCTAGAAATTAATAAACTAAACTATTACTCCAGCATCGTTAGCATCACTGACAATCACCGAAGTAGATAAACTGGAAGATTATGTCATGGCATCTACCGACGTACCATTTCCTCGATGATGTAATCCCTTTACAGGAAATAATATACTTCCTCAATAAAGGCCTCTCATTGAGTTATGTTGTTGTTGCAAATTGGGACGTCGTATATTCTTTAGAGTATGGTCTAGGTTTACACCTACATACGAAAATGGCTACAGCTTATGCAGTAAACCGAATCCTCAGCCAAGACCCATATTTCGTCATTCCTGCAAGGAAGTAAGGGGACAAATCCAACATTTTCAAGAGGGTTGAAGGTTGTCGGAACTTCATCTCAAAAGAGCCAGAATCAAAAATCGGTAGAATGTAACTTCACTGCTACAGCATACAGACTATGCGTATTCTCTAGAAGATGTGATACAATCTGAAGAGCGACCAAGGCCTGAATTATGGCATGGGATGACACTTAGCACTGCATCACTTTGCCCCAAAGGGCAAGCCAGAGACATACTACCAGTGAACCAATCATTGTTTGGGATATATCATACCTCCTACAACTCTTGAAGACTCAGAAGAAGAAGATGAAACACAATCTCACTCTTCACAATCTTTCACTTGGGACTCCGACACCAGCATCAGAGACGTACTTAAACAAGCGTTGTCCATCAACATGGTATTAACAGATCCAGATAAGGATAAAGAGTACCCTATCGAACTCTTTGAAGCAGAACCGTGGGCTCAAAAGCTGGAATATTTGTGGGAATTATGGTTCGAGCAGCGGGAACCTCCTATGGAGGATGAGGTTTTACAAGTTTATTTGGGCAATAACATTGCTTCTAAACCTATCTTTATTAGCAAAAACCTCTCGACGGAAGAACGTGAATTCCTTGTCCAGCTGGTAAGTGAATACATTGATGTCTTCGCATGGAACTACGAGGAAATGCCGGGTGTGGAACCACAGATCGCCATGCACAAGCTTTATATCCGGCCTGACGTTAAGCCAGTGAAACAGCAACAACGACAATTGCGCCCAAACATTATGAATGCCATCGAAGCTGAAGTGAATAAGCTAATAGAAAGCGACTTTATCCGCGAGGAACAACATCCGGGCTGGGTAGCTAATATCGTCCCAGCTATTAAAAAGAACGATAAAATCCTAGTCTGCATTGACTTTCGTAACTTGAACACGGCTTGCCCGAAGGATGAATTCCCTCTCCCAATCACAGATGTAATTGTCGACAATACTTGTGGCTTCGAACATATGTCCTTCATAGAAGGATTCTTAGGCTACAACCAAATTAAGATATTTTTAGACGGTGAGAAGCATACATCATTTCGGACGCCAATAGGGGCGTATTGTTACACTGTGATGCCCTTTGACCTAAAAAATATAGGTGCAACATACCATAGAGCTATGAGCACCATCTTCTGCGACCACCTGCGCAAGACAGTTGAATGTTATATTGATGACATCGCTGTCAAGAGTAGTTTTCAAGATGATCACCTCCAAGATCTGAAGACAGTATTTGATCTAATGTGAGCCAACCAGCTCAAGATGAATCCTACCAAGTCATTCTTGGGAGTCTCCAGTGGCAAGTTTTTGGGCTTTATCATAACTTCAAAGGGTATTCATTTTGAACCTGAGAAGACTAAGGCTATCCTAGATATGCATCCTCCGAAGAACCTGCGAGAGCTTTACGGTTTACAGGGAAGGCTGGCATATATTAGGAGATTCATAGACAACCTCTATTGATGATGCCGAACCTTACCCAGCTCATGAAGAAGTGAGTCTCTTCCACTTGGATGGAAGAATGTCAGCAAGCATTCGACAATATTAAGAAGTATCTTACGAACCCCCCGGTGTTGGTGCCCTAATCATGGAAAAACCTTTCTTGCTGTATGTCCGGGCAATAGAGCATTCCCTCGGCGCACTTCTTGCCTAAAATAGCGACGAAGGCTATGAGCAAGCTATTTACTATCTCAGTAGAACAATGATCGGCACAGAATATAGGTACAATCATGTCAAGAAATAATATCTTGCTATGGTATTCGCCTCTATTACTTGATAGGGCAAACCATCCACGTGATATCTCGAGTGAATCCCCTCAGAGTCCTTATGACCAAGCCCGGGGTGCTCAAATCTTGCCTAGCTACATGGGCAATCCTACTATCACCCTATGACATATTATTCATCCCGTAAAAGGATGTCAAGGGCCAAGCACTGGCCGACTTTCTGGAAGTTCGTCCAGTGCCAGAGACTTCAAAACTCTATAAAAAAAAATCTCCGACGAGGTGTTAGAGTCTAACTATGTTACGATAGGAGGATCAGTTTAACGAATGTTCTTCGACGGTACTTCCAAAACAGGACCCAAAGGCACCATCATCATTGGAGTAGGGATAATGCTAACCTCTCCCAATGACCTAGTCATCCATCGTGCATACTCGCTTATAGATCCATGTTCCAACAATGTGGCAAAGTACAACGCTCTCATTATAAGGCTCCAACTAGCTAAACAATTGGAGATCGACTTTCTAAAAGCCTATGGAGACTCCAAATTAATAGTTAATCAAGTCCGCGGTGAATACGAAGTCTGTCATGAGGACCTGCTGCCTTACCACCAGGCAGCCGTTGATATGATCACCCACTTTTATAGAGTTCTTCATAGAACATGTACCGCGACTACAAAATATTGAAGCTGATGCACTCATCGGCCTCACCGCATCCTTGGTTGTCCTAATCAAAACCCATATATTGGTCATGGTAGTGGGACAGGAACTGGTCGGCCCAAGGAATAACTTATGCTTGAGTCTAAATTACTCTGTAGACATAGATACCAATGTCAAAGATTAGAGACTCCTATTTATGGACTATGTTGTCTACGAGATTCTTCTAGATGACCCGAAGGAGGCCACATCCATTAGAAGACTCTCCCTCTAGTTCTACTATGATACAACCACTAAGATGTTGTATCGTCGCTCCTATGATGGGCTTCTGCTACGATGCCTATCAGCTCCAGAAGCAAAGAAAGCTTTTCATGAAGCTTATGATGGTATTTGTGGTGCTTACTAACACGGGCCTAAGCTTCAAGACCGCCTTCGACGCATAGGCTATTATTAGCTAACGATGGTAGAGGATGCCATTAATTATGCAAAGAAGTGCAGGATGTATCAAATCCACGTCGACTTTATCTACCAACCCTCAGAGTTTCTACACCCGACTGTTCTGTCTTGGTTATTGAAAGCCTGGGGAATGGATATCATAGGACCAATCAGTCCACCTTCGTCTAAAGGGCACCGGTTCATCCAGGCTATAATAGACTACTTCTCCAAATGGACGAAAGTCGTTCTGCTCGGATAAGTAAAAACCTCTAACGTGATCAGATTACTTAAATATCGCGTTATTTACCGCTTTGGCTTGTCCCGTAGGATCATTCACGACAACGATCCACAGTTTGTAAGCCACGCTTTCTTTTAATTTTTTAATAAAAATCAAATTCAGAATATAGCTTCAACTGTCTACAATCCAACGGCAAATGGATTGGCTGAAGCATTCAACAAACCCATTATTAAACTCCTCAAAAGGTTTATTTCCACCAACAAACGTGACTGGAGTGATAAGCTGGGCGAATGTCTATGGTCCTTTCGTACAACGGTCTGAACGCCAACTGGCAGTATGTCGTTCTCTTTAGTCTATGGAAGCGAGGTTATGCTTCATTTGGAGACCCAAATTCTTTCTCTTTGGGTAGCCCTCACCCACTAGCTGACTGTCGAATAAAACTATTATCCACGTCTATAAGAGTTGGAGGCACTTGACAAAAAATGCCTCTTGGCTCAACAACGCATTGAGATATATCAAGCACGACTCTCTGGGGCATTTTACAAAAAGGTAAAGAAAAGGACATTCTAGGTTGACGATCTAGTCCTAACCATAAGGAGACTGATGATCATGACTCATAAGAAGGTAGGAAAATTTTAACCTAAGTGGGATGGTCCCTTCGTAATGGAGATAGTCGACTCCAATGGCGCAAATAGGCTGGCTAAGCCTAATGGTGACTTGCTCATGATGCCAATCAACGGCAAGTTCCTAAAAAATAGTATGCCTAAGTTAGGCACACACAAAAATATCATTTCTATCCCTAGCAAAGAGATATGAAAGTGTAATGTTCACGGCTGGTGTTTTTCTCAGCCAATTATCTTTATCTGTAACATGCGGACAAATCTATTATCTGTACTCAGATTTCCCGAATACACAATGGTAATAGATCCATAAAACTTTCCCAAGAAAAATAGTTCACGTCCATATCACCTCTGTACTAGAAGTCATCTTTCCCAACAAAATAAGAGAGTCACATCCATACTACCTCTGACTCATCCCTTTTGTTGTTATCTCCAAAAAAGCAAGTAGTTCACGTCCATATTACCTCTAAACTATGAGCTGCCCATGTTCCATAGTAAAAGAAAGCAGTCACGTCCATATCACCTCTGATTCATTTCCTTTTCCCTCTATAAAAAAATACTTCACCATGATCGTACTCAACCATAAACAAACCTGCTTGACTATCGGTTCTACACCGCAGTATCCCTACCCTCGTAGATGATGTATCCACCGAACTTCCTTAATAGAGCTATTCTAAACTATTATGTTCATACTACCTCTGATAGGGCTTAGTGTTATCGTCGTTGTGATGTTATACTACGTCCATATTAGCTCTGGTATAATACTCACAACTGAGCTATCCACAGCAACAAAAAGAGTTCTAAATAGGAAAGAAGGCAAAAATTGTAATAATATTTAAGATCATGAGTACATATGGAAGTCTATTACATTTAAGGATTTTTTTTATTAATATTCAAGGTCATGAGTACATTTGAAAAGAAGGAGACTCCTCAATGCATTATAGGTCATCACTTCGATAAACTCTTCAGTGCAAGCCATAATGCGAGAAAAGAATCCATAGTGATATATAGCAAGGGATCTTGCAACACAGGGCTAAGAGACCCAACTCTGTCATGTGAAAGGACCCTACTGGGATAACTAGCCCCATTTATTCTATGAAGATCCGTCGCCAGAACCCGACCTAAGATCCAGCCATCATATCCTAGCCACGTACGAGGAATAGCTACAGTGAGCTTGGTTGGAAGATCGCGAACAATCCTCCGAGTAATGTGCTTGTTTCTCATAAACAACGATAACTATAATATCCTTTCATGCTCCATCGGGACTCGATCAATCCGAGGAATCCCCTACAAGATGAGCACACACAGAAAGTCAATATATTAGCAAGAAAAAGACAAATATCAGAAGACGTCCATCTGCAAGAACATGCTTCACTATCAAAAATCTAGCTATTTATGAGCAGAAGACACTCAGCTGCCAAATCCAAAGCATACATGCACAAAAGTCACCATGTAGAGGCAAACGAACTCGTGTCACGTGCTCGCGCATACTCTCTCAGCGCATCCTCAGGTAAGTGTCCGGAGACAGTGTCACCCATGCTACCGAGGAAGACTCTCATCAACAGTGCATCTTCAGGACGAAGCCTCTCGTCAAAGACTATGCGGGTCAAGCCAAAGGGGGTACCTGTACACAAACAGGAAATTTTATGTCCATCTGAATACAGTGCCAAAGTGTCCAAGTAATCAAAGAATAAAAAGCAGTAAGCTTCGCTCATTACCTCCACCAGGAGCAGCTGGATGGTCGACCATCAGAGGGAGAGTATCGACGAAGCAATTAACTAATCTCACCACTCTTGACTTTAGCAGAGGCATCGGGTGGATAAGAAGAAGAAAAATGTTGCCCACTTCCTTGCCAAACCTCCTACATATAGGCAAAGGACCCATTAAAGCTCCCAGATAGTTGGGCACCATCATCGAGGGATGAGGCTAGCAATTAATGGATCAATTTGCTAGTCAAATAAGTGCATTAAAAGCCCCTTGATACACACTCACTCTGATAACTCAGGGCTCAAACAAAGAGACAAAGTCCTATGTGCTAACAAAAAGATGTGCCCAAATCTCTACTACACCATGCGGCGTAGCAGCCCATGTGCATATCTCCTCCATACTTCTATTCATAGTATTCAGAATTTGAAAACTTATAAAGTTTAAAGTTTAGAAACTTTGAAGGGGGTCTTGTAGAAGCATAAAAAATCTATACCATGAGCCAACAGTAATCAAGAGCCATGTGCCATAGTGATCAAGATCCATACGCCAAAATGATCCAGTACCATGCACCAACCGTTTTATAAATTGTGTTCCCATGTGCCAGCAGTGTCATGCGTCACTAAGTCTCGAGTGTTCCCATGTATCAGCAGTACCATGTGCCACTACGTCTCTAGTGTTCCTATGCACCAGCAGTGCCATGTGCCACTACTCCCTCAGTAATTTCCCTGCACCAGGTGGTAGTATTCCCAAGTTGCAATCACAGCCATCACAATTAGGGCATGAATCATGTCATGAGTATTATGGACATCAATGAACCCATATCTAGACTTTCCATGGGACAGCCATAAAATAACATGCGCCTACAGTGCCATGAGCCAACATGCAGCCCGCGTATATGTGCCTACATAAGGCCTTCTTAAGGGTATAAATAGTGGGTGTTTTCTACCTACAAAGAAGGACAACGAGGATGACCACAAAGAAAAATAATAAAGAGATAAGGAGAAGAAGACCGAAGCGTCGTTTGAAGCCTCGTCAACCTCCTTGGTTCCGGATCATCAACGAAACAAAGGAGCCGTTGCAGTACTCAATCTCCACCATCACACTTGCCTAGATCTTATTTTTTTAATTTTACTTAAATCCTTTTGTATTAGAAATTCTTTTGTACCCTTTGTCAATTCCCCATTAATAATAAAAAGTCCTCTCGACTTTACAATACCTTTATTTTTGGCTATGTCGACAGCAAGCCCACCTGAAAGCCCTGTTATATCGTGCTAGGAGAGCACTCTTAAATTCCTCCTAGGACGAACGATTTTGGCCACCCCCAGGTTTTCTAGGTCGGCTCATTTCATTCGAGGAATACCAAGCCCGTGCACGGGCAGCCCATGGTCATTAACCATGCCACATTTCGAATATATGTATAACGAGGTACGAGTCTTCTTGCCTCTCTCAATACTAGCATTGCTTTACTATTTAAGTATGAAAAGGTACATGTCTACTCTTTCTACTATCAAAATATAAGTATGGCGAGGTAAGTATCGACTCGCCCTACGATACCATACTCGTGGCATCGCTACTCTTATGATCGATATTTTGGTTAGACGACTCATAGGTCCCAACAACTAAGTCACTGTGCCGCTTCTCGATACGGTGTTCCAAGGTGCCCTATTCCTGATCGATAGTTCCGTGGCACCATTTTCCATCCGATGCTTGAGATATCGTATCAAACATTGCCCCAAATTTACTGTCTTAGTTTCGTGTGCAACGCTCGTAGAAATTCCTTAACTCCATATCGTTTTCCTACAGCTTCATTCGAGTTCAGCATATCCCTTAGATTGGATTCGTACACATATTTTAGGCATCCCAAAAATATATGTATTTCAGCCAAGCTTAGTGATAGCATAGTCAGATAAGGTGCGGGTGTGACTTTGTTTCTGAAATTCTAACCGTTTTATACTCCCGACTGAACTGATCTTAGCATCCATTCTCGTAACTCATTCGCATGTGCACAATTTCCTAACACCTAATTCTCTGCCATGAATCTCTGTGCACAACGTGATTTATACTGCATTCCCATCTTTATATGTTTCGTGCTGACAAATCCAAAATATGTGTTGCATCAAGTCATTGCACAATCTGAACGCAACAAACCTCCGCAACACCTTCTCTTCCCAAATCCTTCGTATCAATAATCCTGCGCATGCGTTGCGTCATGCCCTTGCGCATCTGATCGCAATGAGTTTTTTGTAACACAACCCAGTCCAACTGTTATCCACCTCTTGTCCAACTATTTCTAATGTCTTGCTTGATAAGGACTGAGTCCAACATATTCAAGAATACTCTGCCTCAAATCACACTATCGTGGCGCCATCTATTTCTTACGTTCATCCTTCTGAACTGCCAATGCATCAACGTCTTGGTTCACCCCCGCTAGGCGACTTATCCAGACAATGTACTAAGTATTTTTGATGCAAGGGACTAACTTAAACTGACCATTCCCATGTTCAAAAAATTTGTAATGGGATTATATTCATCAGTATACTTTCCGTCTATCTTATTCTCAAATACCCTGATATGCTATCACATCGAACCGACATAAATCGATAGCGTTGATCAAATCGATAACCAACGCTAACTATCCTTCGATTCTTGCTATAAAATCGATGATGCAAAAATGTATCACTCCACCTGACACTAACATTTTACCCGACGCATCTGATGTTACATCCTAAATCGGGTGTGTAATCACCAACCATCAAAAATCCCACTATGTTATTTTCAGTCGAAGGCTATTCCATCAAATTCTGAAATTAATATTCGATCACCTAGACTTATCCTCAGCATGCACCACTCAATATATATCCTCGACACAATCTCTTATGTGTTATCTTCAGGGTCGTTATATGGGTCTCCGACTTTTTTTTTGATTCGACGGTCAAGTCTCTAGGGTCATTTTTCCCGAAGCTACACTCGATAATTGTGGATCATTAATAATGGACAGTTATTAAGGACCATGATATAACTTATTCCGAAGCCAAACCAATTTTCGACAATTTATATGGGATTCTACCCAAATTTGATAGTACGTTTCTAACTCCGAACATGCATGCACTACATGTTAACATATTAGCTAGCCAAGAAAATATCTAGCCGTCTAGGGTTCGAGTCTATCTACCCTTTGATCGATATCTGAGATACTCTATACTCGGCAAAACCATCCTCAATTGAATTGCCATTTCCGCTAGCTCTTCCCGTTAACTCTATCGTTCTACCTTGAATCCATCAAGTAAAAATTTTGACTGATCGATACGAATTTTTGTATTGTTACTCACAACTTTTTGAATCGTAGACATTGCTCCATTTTATATACTTACATCCCGCTTAAGTTTTTTATACCTCTATTTCGCTCTAGCGATATCGTAATTTATTCCGATGTCAAGTCCCGTCGAGTTTTCTCAATGGTCCATACCTTATGATCCTCGCTCATGTTTCAATCCTTCAATCTCTATGTCAATTCCCATGCATCTCGACGTACTACACAGTCCTGACGACTTGCGCACCAAATCCCTGCAGTAAGATTACGCCAACTATATTCATTCCGATACATCATATTCATTTCAATACCATAAAGGTCAACTTACAAATCAACCTGACTCGTGTCACATCCGTCTAAATTTTGTAGAAAACTTTCCTATATTCGTTGGACCATCTCGCTAATATCCGCCTCCACTATATCTCGATCACGTAACCAAGTTATGGATCATAAGTCACAAGCAACAACGAACAAGTCCTCGATGTTTTATGTGACACAAATTATTTTCCAATCCTTTATTCGCAAATTAGTCCCTCTGCTCGGCCAACAATTCCCTTACATTTACAAATCTATAGACTACGCTTGTTACTTATAGATTAGCAGTAATCCTTTGTGCACGTATGCACATATACTCGCTATCGATTTCCTTAGACTCAACTATCCACATCAGCAACCATTTCCATCGAACTTCCAACTCGTGTGACCCGATTATGACATTTCAATTTCTGTCAAACCGATTTTAGTCGTTGCCTCGACGAATAATTTTCCTTCGCTATTCTCGACCAATTGTCTGTCTCACACTTTTTAAATTCTTGTCCGATATAACATTCGTTCGACATGAAAGTTTGTTCCCGGTCGTTTAAACATAATGCATCAAAGAATACTCGAGTCACACACTGCCTTGCTATTTTCCAAATGAGTCTCATGTTATCCCATCTGTTGCGGGCAATCTATCTCTATCTATACGAACGTTCCGACGTATCGATCACTTTGTGGTATAGCATATTCTACTTAGAAATTGAGCCATTCTTCGCATCAAACTTTGCTCTGCACTGATCCGACATCTATTTTGAACTTTCTTTCATGCGGTCATTCTATCGACCACGAACCCGACATTCGCTTACTCAAAATCTGACATAAAACTTAGCCAACATATCATCACTTACTACTTCTATCGTCTGTTGCATCTTGTGCAACATTTTTTTGAAGTTCTAAGTCGTTACTCAAACCGTTCAACCCTTTTGTTATCGTTCCGATGTTCCCACATATATGGTATCTCGTTCAAAAGATCGACTTGTTACACATTATGCAACAAACATCATACGAATCGACTTGTCGTACGCTATACAACAACGTCGTGTGGTGTTACTCGGTATTACGATCGATAGAAACTATATATGCAACAAACACATACAACTGTTTAAGTTTATATAGATTTATTGTAATGAACATTTAGTGTAGCATCGAGTAGAGTCAAGATTCGTTCGATCACAGAAGCAACTTTGAATTTGTGAGGAAATGAATGATTGTCCAAGGAAGTTAACCGGGCGCTCTGATACCACTTTGTCATGCCCCGACTTCGTAGAGTCGATAACCATCCCCCGGACGTGATGTCGTATGATTCAAGCCACTACTAGAATAAGCGGTATTAGCGACAATTTTTAGCGACTCCATGTAAAAACGTCGTTGGACGTCGCTAATCAGACGGGGAGTTCCAGTCACCCAGCACCTATAGAGGCTGTATCTCAGACGGGGAGTTCCAGTCATCCAGCACCTATAGTAGAGATTGATCACAGAGACGCTATTTATGTGCAGTATCTGAGGGACTGGTATGTGCCCCAGCGTATTGGATATCCTCGAGATTGATACTGTGATGTTTCATATACTTTTATTATGGTTATTGTGTGATTGTGATACTTATATATTATGCCCATTGTGTGACTGTGATACTTATATATTATGTATTTTGTGTGACTGTGATACTTTTATTTTGTGTGTATTGTGTGACTATGATATTTTATATACTTTTTGTGTTATTTCGTACGCAAAAAATTCAATGGAGGGTTGCTCCAGGTATGTCTATAATATTTGTGTGTATTGTATGATTGTGATACTTTTTATTTATATTAAATGATGTTAATTTACCGGTGTTGAGTGTTCCACCGAAGGGGTCGGCGAACCCAGAGAATTCAACGGGGGGTTGCTCCGGGTCTATTTTTAATTAGAAATTCATAAATTACAAGAATAATAGTTTGGAAATAATTCATTATTCTTTTTTTATTTTTTATTTGTAAAATTAGCGACGTATTTAGCAACGTTTAGCGACGTTTATACACGTCACTAAATACGTCGCTAATTAGCGACGTTAATAGACGTCGCTAATGACGTCGCTAAATATGTCACTAAATACGTCGTTGTATGTCGCAAATTGCTGACATGGCAGTACTGCCAGGTCATTAAAGATGTCACTGTCATGTCGCTATAAACGTCGCTAATTAGCAACGTTTAGCGACGTTTGTTTATGTCGCTAATTAGTGACGCTGCGTCGCTAAACGTCGCTAATTTAGCGACACATTTAAGTCGCTAAAAAATGTCGGTATAGCGACGTTTAGCGACATTTTTCCTTTCAGCGACGTGCTGATTTTCGACTTCTGTAAAACATCGCTAATTACGTCGCTAAACGTGATTAGCGACATTTTATTGTCATTTAGCAACATTTTTTGACGTTGCTAATTTGACTTTTCTGGTAGTGAGCTTACACTCGCATAAGACAAAGAGATAAAACGTAATGGTTTTCATAAAAAATATTGAATATGCCGAGTTGGCTTAGAACACTCATTGATCTCACTTGCTCACAAAATATTATATCGTTCCATACATCATGTCTTTTTATATCAAGCACACATCTGTATGTTGCCGAACCTGATCTTCCAATGCCATTGGTACATCCGAGCGATCTTTCTTACCTGGGGGGTTGGGGGATCAATACAAATCTTGTACTAGTGAACAGGATAACCCACTTATCAAAATCGATACTAAGTAATCATGTAAAGCATACAGATTATATGGTGGTCTTTTTATTAGAACTTAGATGAATTTTAGTTCATGTTGAGGCATGCATCGAAAGCAGTAAAGCAGGTACGCATTATAAACATTGAAGATATAAGCATGTAAATATTGAACACCTTAAGAAGACAAGCATGTTATATCTGAGCACATCGGTAACTAAACATATCATATTCGGTCATCTCAATCGCTAAGCACGTTATATTCGAATCGCGTCTGTAACGTATGAAATACGTTAAATTGCCTCGCTCAATAG
The DNA here is from genome assembly GCA_036927795.1 of Iris macrosiphon. Lineage (NCBI taxonomy): Eukaryota > Viridiplantae > Streptophyta > Magnoliopsida > Asparagales > Iridaceae > Iris > Iris macrosiphon. Next base: position 74,834,666 of record JAYESA010000014.1, read on the forward strand.
CGACTCTGAATATATAGTCGATGTGCTCACTCTTGCTCGACTCAAGGTGACATTCATCTTCCAGGCGGAAATATTTTATACCCCACCGCATCTTATCTATATGAAGGTCACTTACGATATGGGTGTCATATTGGGCATATCTTTACTTTAAACGGTGCTCCCTATCAGCTCGGAGTACGAGTCCACTTGAAGGTCCCGCAATGCCTGACATTGGTGGCGCATCATCTCAGTCCGACTCGACCTGAGGTCCCCAATGGCCTTGCGCCAAAGCATGATTTCTTGATATGTGATAACCATTCCAGCGATGGGTAGCAAGCTCACTTGAAAGCCTCGTTATACTGTGTTAGGAAAGTACTCTCAAATTTCTTCTAGGCCGAATGATTTTGACCACCCCCGAGTTTTCCTGGTCTGGCTTATCTCATTCGAGGAATACCAAGCCCGTACATGGGCAGCCTATGACCATTAACAATTTAACGTTTCGAATATAAGTACGGCGAGGTACGAGCCACTCAATACTAGCATTGTTTTACTTTTTAAGTATGACAAGGTACGTGTCCACTCTCCCTACTATTGAAATATAAGTATAGCGAGGTACGTGTTGACTCGCCCCACTATACCATACTTGTGGTATCGCTACTCTTTTGATCGATGTTCCGGTTGGACAACTCGTAGGTCCTAACAACTAAGTCACTGTGCCGCTTCTCGACACAGTATTCCATGGTGCCCTATCCCTAATCGATAGTTTTGTGGCACCATTCTCCATCTGATGCTTGAGATATCGTATCCCTTCTTGACAGTTTCGTAGTCTTGAACCACAACTACCGGCTTCACTTATGAAGCTTTCTCATTCGATACATGTGCGCTTGATGCATGCCTTGATATACATTATTTCAATATTCTATCGTAGTATTTAATATAATTTTGACTTGTGTTTCTTTGAACCACGGACGTTGGATCTATGATATCGCTAGCACGCAACTGATGTATTTTGTTAAGCATGAAGGAGTAGAGGAGAAGGGTCAGGGCCCTCCCACCTTATACTCATATGCCTATTGTTCTACCTTGCCAACATAGCATATCGCTTCACCGGAGTCGATATAATCTATCTCCAATTTTTGTGGTCTGAGGCTAAGCACGATTTACTTAACTGGTATAACCATGCAAGCATACCGTGCTTCTCAATCATTCGACCCGACCGGATTCAAGAAAAATTGCACCATCGCTAAGTCTCGCTATCTCTGCATCGCTCTGAACTAGCCCACTGATTTTATTATATGATACTTGACTACGTGATTTTGTCCGCATCAGGCTAAATTTTCGACCTCAGAAAGTCCCGCGTAAAAGTCTGCACATAAAACCAAACTAGAATCAATACTTGTTCCCAAATTTGACTTATTGAATGCAACCAACCCAATATCTCGTTCCAATATGACCCAGCATAATGCACCGTACGGTGCGGGGTATTACATTATCACTCTAGGATACTATTCCTAGGTACTTATCCATCTACTTGACTCTATCTACACAAGATACTAACTCATACAGATGATATCCTGCCATACCCTCATTCCAAGTTACGCAATATTTCATCTCTATCTTCTACACTAGCCACTATGCTACTAGTATTCTAAATATCCATGATATTTGAGATACCCCGTCTCTAGACACAAAATACCCTCCGATCTTGGTACCTGAATACAACACATACTCTAACAACTAACGATAACTCCATGATACTCACCTGTATCTTGGTACCAATATATAACATATAAATACTTCTTACCTATGGCACTAATACACCTAACCCTACTATATCATATTGTATAATTCTACCCATCATACAGTTCACTGATATATAACTACTCCCATACTCCAATACACTAGCAAATATACCCACACCTACTAAACTTATTCCCACACAGGTTACTCGTCCTTTCTCATTATCTGGAACATATGTACTCCTCTTTCCCATGATACACTCCTACCTATCCTACATCATTATTACACTGATGCCCTTAACTAATAATATCACAAAAATAATACTCACCGATATTAAACTGATACACTACATATATTACATATTACTCATCCTAATCTTGATATACTGTCACGCCCCAGTACCGAAATATGGAGACGAACATGGCCAGCTACCCCGTATAAGGTACTATATGTCGTACGGCTATAACTAGACAAGGGAGTGCATGATACAATCAAGTCACATAGGGTCAAGAATATCTATGTCTCAATCATCAACCAAGAAATAATAAGAATGAATATGTAAGATAAGGCAGTTAGGCGTCCCTGACGCTATATCAGAATGATCATAAAACTAGTTATACAGGATGGTACACTAGTACATTTCCAAGAGTACATGACTGTAAGTCAGTCGCAGTCTGAATAATATATAATCATATAGAGAAACTAATATCCAGATAAACCGACTAACAAGTATCGTCGGCTAAACGCAAAAGGTAATACAAAATGATACTCATAGTGGGGGGAGAAGAAATACACTCAAGGTCCTCGACGGACATCCTCCTGGTGTACGTCATCTGTCAGATACAGGACAGGATCCTTGGGCTCTAATACTAAACCTGGCCAAGTAAAACCAGCGGGGTCAGGCCCCGAGAGCAAGTACCACAAAGGAGCATAAGTGAATGAAGCAAAGGCTAATAAAGTACATAAAATAGGAATCCATGCCACAACTGCAAGCGTATGACCTTTCATCAGAGCAGTAGGATACCTCTACAACCAAACAAGGACAAGAGATATCATACTACTCCGAGACAGGGTACGACTCGCCAATTATAAACACGATAAAGATACAATATATCAATATAATCCAGAACACACATGCCACAATACAAGTTAAGATATAGATATAATATACAGCTTCAGTACATAACCTATTGTGATACATTAGCGCAACCCTACAACCAAACAAGGACAAGGGTTGAACCGTCATACCATAATAGTTCATATCCCTAGACTACCAGCACATACTCTTTTAAATTGGTCAATCAATCCTACTGTTTGTTATGTGGATTCTGAGTTATCTCTGAAGAATAATACAATGTTAGAATTCTTAGGTCGAGCCATGTTCTAGCAGGGGCTAGCCGAGCAATAAATTGCCGCATAGCACATAGTAGTATGCACCGATCCTTCGGAAGGCCACCGTGCTAAGATCGCATAGAACACATAGTACAATATAATAATCGGATATTTCCATCCACTAATGAGGATTTAAACAATATCAATGGGGCCAGCCTTCACTCCCCATATGACTGAGGGTGGCTATATAAGCACGATCTCAAAATTCTGTCCCTCTCAATGCTCTACATATTTTCGTTATTAAGTTAACCCTATGGTTATCTGGAATCACATGGCGTGGTCACATGATCAATCCTCATATAAGTCGTACCGTAGTATAGTCCATGCTAGATACGAATCCACTTTGTTACTTGATAGCTCAAACTAGATTCATTCGAGTGTGATGCAATAATCAATTAAGTCCTAGCCACGCTTTGTTAGTTGACCCACATACCATGCCAGTGCTGGAGAATAATATAATAATATCACATATCGCGTAGTATAGGAGGCATTCTCGATGCACAACCCAAAATATATAATCTTATAGCACGTAGCAAGTTATGTCGCACCTCAATGCATATTATAATACATATACATGTAGCATGTAGTAATTGTATCAGCACAGATACAAGAAATCGGGTCGAATCACCAAACTTAGAGTTGGTCGTATGAGCCTTATCACATTGGGACACTTGGTCAAAAATATAATCTCCTCAAATTAGGTACACAAACTATCAATCAATTGGAAGCCCAAATTTATGTGAAATCCTTGAATTAATGATTTTGTCGCTGAAAGTAAGTAAAAGGGAAAGTGTGAACCACTCTGGAGGAGATCCACAATCCTTAAACCAAACAAGGACCGAGATTGCAGATCGTCTCCCGAGCAGAACTATTACTCTTATTTTATCTGACGAACAAAATGATAAGTTAATCTACTAATCTGAGTTTACTCTGGGTTGCCACACGGTTTACTACAGCATATAATCATACTATGCACATAGTCAGTTCTTGCACATAACCAGTTCTAAGTCCACTCTTCCTTAGAATAACACAAGCAAGAAGTCACGATCAACTACATAGGGTACGATAAGAAATATTCCAAATAAAATAATTAAACCCAAAAAATCATGGAATGTGTACATATATTACTAGGGTCATACAAGATCACATACGTGCATGAGAAGTGCACGCAAGGGTTGCCGCATGGGGCAGGACGCATGCACTAATCATGTGCATGAGCAACTGGCCGTATGGACGAGCTGGTCGTATGCTGTCCCAGGCCGCATACTACCCCAGGCCGTATATGGCTCCAGGTCGTATGCTATCCCAAGTCGCATGCTCCTCCAAGTCGCATGCTCCGGACAAAAGTCCTCTCTTGGAACAAGTATCGAAGTGACGTGTATTAAATGCGTGTCGGTGAAGTGACTGAAGTGATGGATGTGAAGGCCATAAAGTGTCAGAGAGAAAAGACAAAAACTATGAAAAAATATGCCAAACAATCAGAGTCATGCGTCCGAAGGAAAGTGGCCGTATACTCTGCTTGCCGCATATGCCTGCTTTCCGCATATGGGTCGGTGTCGCATGGATCTCGATGCCGCATGGAGGTCTCTTGGACTAAGCAAATTTCTCATTCATCCAGCGAATAAAACACAAGGAGTTCTGTCACTTAGCTCCAAAACCCTTTGTGTAATGGTTAGTCTTGCTTCCAACAAAATAGATGCATACTAGTTGGCTATGCGACAAAGAGTCCAACCGCATAAGGATCATGCCGCATGGAAGTCTTTGTCGTATATTGTGCTGGCCGCATGAGAACTTCGTCTTCTCCAGACAGCAAGTTTAGCCATGGCAAAAAAGCTCCAAAAATCCAAAAATTAGTTTTCTTTATAAAAACTTTATTTTAACTTTGGATCATGTGAAACAAAAGCCAAAATGCTCGAAATAAAGTGCTTCATCAACCACAAAAATTGTTTTTTCTAAAATACCATGTTTTAATATATCAAAACCAAGAAAAACTTTTAGAACCCATGAAAATTCAAACTTTAAAACTCAGATCTACTCAAAACCGTTCATCAAAACCAAAAACTCTAAGAACTAAAACTAATAAAAACATCAAGAAGAACATTCTCCCTCAAACACATTTTAATTTACTAATCATATAAAAAATCTAAAAATTATGGCTTTACCACTTTGAGCAAGATGTACTTGCCTTGGTGGACTAACAAACCTCTTCATATAACCAAGTCTTGGGCTAGGGCTAGGGTTCGGCCAAGGGGAGCTCTTGATGGAAGGAGGAAGAAGAAAGAATGAGGGAAGTGGAAATGGGAAAGAATGAGAGGGGAGAGAGAAGTCCATATATATATATATATATATATATATATATATATATATATATATATATATATATATATATAGAATGAGAGGGGAGAGAGAAGTCCATATATATATATATATATATATATATATATATATATATATATATATATATATATATATATATATATATATATATCAAGTGGAGAAATGAGGTTAGCCCTAAGATTAAGTCATGACACTCTCTAACCAAATCTCAACCATCCAAAATAGGCTTAGTGGTTCCAAGAGTGAACCGGGTCTGGTATCCATCCTGTATATGGGTCCTAGCACGGATCCATGGCAATTGCCAAGGTGTTCACTACTGGTCTCTGGTAGTCTCCCATAATAAAAAGGAATAAAATTAAATAAAATATATCATAATTAACAGGAATCAATATGTAAATTACAACATGAATACATCTACAGAAAAAAAATTTAAATATCACAAATTCAAGAATACCAAACCTGAGAATGGGTGTGACGTACACCATGAATACTCGCACTCCCTAGGCACTTTAGTACACAAACACTAACTTCATAACTATATTTAACACTCATAACAGTGCTCATCAACATATGCACTCAACCACTTCTACTCTTGACACTAACTTAGTCACTAGATCTCTTCATTACCCCTACTAGCACCCATGCTCACATGCACTAGTTATTCACAATTATGTGATACATATGTCTCACTTATACACTCATAGGAAGACACAGGATTCTATACCCTACTCCTACTACACTTGAAACTACCAACTGATACACTAATTAGTGGTATAGCAAAATATACCTTCCATGGCCAATCCTGACACTTCTCAACCCATGACATTGGTATTTCTAATACCCAGACCCCCTATCCATGATACTCATAGAACACCCTCACTTGTACTTTACTTCACCACTCATGCTCTCACTCACATCACTCACTAACACATCAACACCCTCAAGTACTAGGTGTTACACTCATACTAGACACATACATGTGTACACACATGTACCCATACCAATGCCTAACACTCAATACATTTCACAAGTCATATTATCTAGCACAATACAACTTTAACACTAGCACACTCACCTACACACTTATGGGCACCACTCTATCATGACACACTCACTATTACATCTCATGGGTACACATTCTCCTTCTCCTAACACGACCAAGTATCAAATACTAATAGAATATCAAAGCTCCATTGATACCCGACACAAATTCATGTTACTCACTTGATATATGGATCCCTCAACTATATGAATCTCTATGCACCTAAAACGTGCATGATGACATAGATACAAACACCTAAAATCACCACTGATACCTAATCTCCCTTCTCTTATTTTTACCATTGATACCAATACTAACTATACTCTGACACCTACCATAGAAATATTGTTGCAATAATACCACATAATAAGTAGTTATAAGCTTGTACACTAATACCTAATGCTCATATACCCAACCAGAAACCACTTACAGACTCACAAGTTATACCTCTAACAATCAATACTGATACTCAAACTTGACACAATCTGACTGCAAGTTACCAAGCTACTACACTATCTAAGGAACCTCAAGAACTAATGAAGGTGAAGTTCTATAAGGAACTAAACTAGAGGCACTAAAGATATCTATATCCTAAGCTAGCAGATATGGTGGAACAGAATTCAATGTTAACAAGAGTGGAATGATAAAGATGATATGTTAAGAACCAATTTAAGATACAATCAGATAATCATATACGTCTATTGAAATTATGTTATCCAGAATCCTCGCCACACCAGTAAGCATAGCTGCAATAAACTATAGAGTCCATAACTAAGGTATATACCTCTATAATCATGTTATCTAGAATTCTCGTCATGCCAACTAGTATAGCTGCGCTACACCAACTAGTATGGCCACAATAAACTCTAAATTCCATAACTAAGATATGTACATCCAAATTAGGTCTCTATATTTTTGCCATGCCAGCTAATATAGCTACGATAAACTCTAGACTCCATAATTAAGGCAGACGGTTACCTTTCTCACTGTTCTTATCCAAATACGTCATCAGAATATGCCTTAATTTAGTCCATAAAATTTATCTCGATACAAGAATCAAATCAACAACGAACATGTGAAGATGAACGAAAACAAGTAGAAACAGATTTCAAAATAGAGTTTATTGTAAGATTCTCAAGGGTCATCGCAAAAATCTTTCAGAAAATCCTACCATATGATTGAGTACCATACTTCTTATAATCCATCAATCCTATTTTATTGCAGGCTCACAACAGTACATCTAAGCTGAAGTACTACCATGATATCGCCTTAGTTTCGAAGACGAGATATGCATGGGCCACCATAAAAATGTGTTACGACACTGTAACTCTTCTAAGATTTCAATAAACAATTTCTAATAAATTCTTAGTATTATATTTTGGAATTTTTAATAATAATATTTTGCAATAACTCTTTTCCTAAATATAGATATTAATTCCAGGTATTACTATTGATAAGTATTAGTAACTCAACATAATTTGTTACTAATATATATTATACTGATCAACCCAACCCAATTGATTACAAATAAACAATCCACAAGCCTTAAAAACCTACTAATTATTTGCCATTTTATATCAAAACGAGAACTGAGAGAACTGGATTTGATTTAACAAACTAAGAAAGTACAAAGAAGAGTCCTAGGAGACAATCTAAGTACAAATTTATTTTTTTGGGGATGACGATGGAGGGTTAGGAGTGTAGCAACTCTCTTTACTCCGTGGACGATCTGGTGCGGAAGCTCTTCTCTTTCCCTTGAGTGTTGATTTGCAGATAGCCAGCCTCTTACATAGGGGTAGTACCCTGTTATTTATAGTCATATTTATGACCGCATGGATTTTGGGCCGCATGGATGGCGAGGTTTGTCATGTATTATCCCCTCTCAACGGAAGGGAGCTATAGCTATGTACGAAAATTTAGGCTTCGCTGTCACGTGAATATTTGTTGGAATTTTGTTATTTGCTGAGTATCTGGGCGGTTCTCAACCGTATAGGCGCGACTTGGTCAAATGGACACGTGGCCGCTATTTGGTTGGAGGGGACAACTGAGTTGTAACATCAAGACTTGGTCGACATGGAATCTAGAATACATGTGGCCAAAGACGCATGGAACTGCACGAAGTCTGGAACGCACGGTACCAGAGATGCGTGGACCACATGGAGTCTGGAATGTACGGGGCCAGAGACGCATGGACCATATGGAGTCTGGAACGTACGGGGCCAGATACGCATGGGACGCATGGGCCAGAAATGCATGGACCTCATAGAGTCTGGGACGCATGGGCAATAGCCGCATGAGATCTTTTTTTGTGTTGTACACGTGGCTCTGCACCATCCTGAGGACTTCTGCCTCTTAGTGTGTTCTCGTCCTTCATGAAGATCAGGAAAATCATTTTTGTCAAGATTTTCTGTCAGGCGCCATATTTGCTGTCAAGCGTCATCTTTGATGTCAGGACGTCATGTCAGGTCGACCTGCAGCCAGTTATCAGGACGCTTGTTTGGACCGCATGGGTGTTCTTTTTCTGGGCCGTATGGTGTCCATACGATCCATCTGTTGGGTTTTTATTTGGGAACGCATAGACGTCGGTCGCATGGCTGCATATTTTATATGCTTCTACAAGACCCCCTTCAAAGTTTTCAAACTAATAAGTTTGAAATAATTTGAACAAGAAGCATGGATGGGGTAATATATTATGGACCTATTTTTTTGCGCACGTTAGTGCAAATACTAGGTTTGAGACAAGTCCTGCCAGAGGTAATATGGGCATAACAGTTTTTATGAAATTAACATCGCGGACATACTCCGGATTGGGCACGGGTGATAAATTGGAAGACAATCGATATCAGAGGTAATATGGACGTAATGATCGATGGTCAAGGCCAAAAAGTTTGCTCAGACGTAATATGGACATGGCAGACTCCGTCAGAGTAGTGTATTAGAGCGATAGTTCAGAGGTCCTGTGGACATGATCCAACGCCCAGGAAGATACGATATAGTTTGGTAATAGAGGAGTACCAGTCTAATTTAGACATAGTATTTTTTGAGGAACTTGCCATTGATAGGCATCAGGAGCAAGTCGCCACCGTTAGAAAATACGGTTTCCACAACGAACGGACCCTCTCATTTAGGTTAGAATTTGCCGGTCGTCTTGTGGGTCATGACCATCGGTCTTCTTACTGTTAGAACGAGGTCACCCACTTGAAAAATTCTCTATTTTATCCATTTATTGAAGGCTCCAGAGTGATGCACTTGATACAGCTCTATGCGTTGTTGGGCTAAGAATCGTTTCTCGTCGAGTGCTTCCAACTCTTGTAACCGTCGGCGGTAGTTGTCATCCGTGGTTAGTTGGTTGGAGAGAGCTACCCATAGTGAAGGGATTTGGATCTCAAGCGGGAGTACCGCCTCACTTCCGGACACCAAAGAGAATGGCGTATTCCCAGTAGTTGTCCAGACTGTTGTTTGGTAGGCCCAGAGACATTCATCCAGCTTCTCGTTCCAGTCGCGTTTGTTGGAAGATACAAATTTTTTGAGGAGTTTGATGATGGTTTTGTTAAACGCTTCCGCCAGACCATTTGCTGCGGGATTGTATGCCATAGAGGCTATGTTTTGGATTCGGTTCTTGTCACAAAATTGATAGAAGACGTGACTTGCGAACTTTGGACCATTGTCATGGACGATCCTATGCGGTAAGCCGAAATGATATATGACGTGATGCTTGAAGAAGTTAATCATGTTTATTGTTTTGACTTCAGCGAGCGGAAGGGCTTTCGCCCATTTGGAGAAGTAGTAGATGATCTCCAGGATGAACCGATGTCCTTTTGATGAAGGGGGACTGATTTGCCCGACAATGTCCATTCCCTACGCCTCAAAGGGCCAAGATGCTACCGTTGGACATAGAAACTTGAATGGCTGGTGGATGAAGTCCGCGTGAATTTGGCATGCTTGGCATTTTCTCGCATAATCGACAACATCTACTACCATCGTCGGCCAATAGTAGCTCATTCTCCGAATACGGTCTTTAGCTTTGGACCGGGTTGATGTGCCCCGCAGACGCCGTTGTGAGCTTTCGGAGGGCTTATTTTTTCTCTGCGTTCGACAGGAATCGGAGCAGAAGGTCATCGTAGGACCAACGGTACAATATTTTGGTTTATGTGTCATAATAGAAACGGGGGGAGCGTCTTTTCATTGAAGTAGCTTCCTTTGGGTTTTCTGGGAGAATTCCATAAACTGCGTAGTTGATGAATGGAAGCCTCCAATCTTGAGTATCGGTGTCAACCTTCGCTGCATAGCTGAGGCATAAGCATAGGTTGCTTTTAGGACAGACCAGCTCTTGACCGATTACCGTGATTAACTGATGGATGTTGTTTGGGACTGCCTGCCTTAATATTTTACAACCGAGGGACATGCTCAATAAAGAATATCTCGAAAGTCACGATGATATTGTGTGCTGCTTTATGACAGGGGATCAAGTCTTCATTTTGAACTTAATATACTCTCTGGACTTGATTGACGATAAGCTGAGAATTGTTATAATCTTCCAAGTAATCTACTCTGACTTGTTTGGGGTGGAGTCTGATGATTAGGGCGTTGTACTCTACCATATTATTGGAGCATGGCTCCGTGAGAGAGTATGCACGATTGATGATGAGGCCATATGGGGAGATCAATACTATCCCGACCCCAGCGACGATGTTACCTTTAGTCTCTGCTCTTGACGCACCATCAAAGAACATTCGCCAAACCACTTTGTGTGAGGTGACGTTGGCTTCTGCCACTTCGTCTAGAATCTCTTCATAAAGCTTTGAAGTTTCTAACCCTGGGTGGGCTGCCAGAAAGTCGGCCAATGCCTGACCCTTGACGGCCTTTTGTGGGACAAATACCATATCATATGGAGATAATAGTATTTCCCAGGTCGCCAAGAGGGAGCTGAGTGCCCCAGATTTGGTCATGAGGACCCTGAGGGGGTTGACTCGCGAGATTACATGAATGGTCTGTCCAGTCATGTAGTGTCGAGTTTTCTAGATGACGAATACCAGCGTAAGGCACTCTTTCTCGATGGTGGTATATCTATGCTCTGGGCTGACCATCATCCGGCTGAGATAGTATATGTCATGCCCGTGCCCTGAATTGCTATTCTGGGCTAACAGGGCACCGAGAGAGTGATCCATTGCGCATATATAGAGCAAGAATAGATTTTTCATGACCGGAGCCACCAGCACATGAGGGTTTGATATGTATTCTTTGATGTCATCGAACACTCGTTGGCATTCTTCATTCCAAACGAAGGAGACACCTTTATTCATGAGTTGTGTGAACGGCCAACAACGTCCAGAGATGTTTGATATGAACCTCCTGATGTATGCCAACCTCTCTTGGAGGCCGTGGAGTTCTCGGAGGTTCCTTGGCGGGTGCATCTCCAGGATGGCCTTGGTCATGTCGGGGTCTATGTGAATACCCCGAGAAGTGATAACGAAACCCAGGAAGTTGCCACTGGAGACTCCCAGAAAGGACTTAGTAGGGTTCATCTTGAGGTGGTGTGCGCGCATTAAGTCAAACACAATCCTTAAGTCTTGGAGGTGATCATCCTTGGAGCGACTCTTGACGGTGATGTCATCGATGTAGCATTCCACCATCTTGTGCAGATGTTCATAAAAAATGGTGCTCATGGCTCGCTGATGTGTAACACCTACGTTCTTCAGGTCGAAAGGCATGATCGTATAGCAGTATACGTCTATCGGGGTTCGGAATGACGTATGTTTCTCATCGTCAGAAAATATTTTTATTTGGTTGTAGCCTGAGAATCCATCCATGAAGGACATGCGCTCGAAGCCATAAGTGTTGTCGATCATTACATCGGTGATCAAAAGAGGGAATTCGTCTTTGGGATATGCCGTATTTAGATCACGGAAGTTGATGCAGACTTGGGTCTTCCTATTCTTCTTAACGACGGGCACGATGTTGGCTACCCAGTTGGGGTATTGTTCCTCGTGAATGAAGCCACTAGCTATCAGCTTGTTGACTTTGGCTTTGATAGAATCCATCACGTCTGTCCGGAACCATCATTGTTGTTGCTTGACTGGTTTGGCATCTGGCCGAATGTTAAGTTTGTGGACCGTGATTTGGGGATCTAGTCCTGGCATGTCTTCGTAACTCCAGGCAAAGATATCGATGTATTCCCTGATGAGTTATAATAGGGATTCCCGGTCTTCGTCGGACAGACTTTTGCTGACGAAGATAGGCTTTGGGGAGGTCTCATCACCTAGATTGACTTAAATAACCTCGTCCTCTGTCAGAGGTTCTCGCTGCTCAAATCGCATATCCCATTGTGAACCCAAGTGTTGGGCCCAATGTTCCATCTCAAAGAGCTCGGATGGGTCCTTGTTGTCTTCCTCAAGGTCGACAGACACCATGTTGGAGGACAGTGTTTGTCTGAGCATGATCCCGATGCTGATGTAGGAGTCGCGGGCTAACAATTTTGAAGAGTGCGAGCGCTCCTCGTCTTCTTTGTCTGAGCCCTCAAGGGTGGTAGGAGGCGTTACATATCCTAAGCCATGCTTAGTCTTATGATTGTAATCCTCAGGCTTGCCCGCGGGGGAGAAAAGTCGCAAAGGTGACCTTCGGCCTTTGTTATAGTTTAATTCTTCAATGACCTTCAGGTTGTATCCCATCTTTTGGATAAGATGCAGGGCTTGCAAGCTGTATCGGTAGAGTGGCATCCTGACTTTCTCGGATTCTAGTTCTTCTTCTTCTGGGATGAAGGATCGGGGGCATTCCACTCTGCCGAAGATGATGATCTTATCTCACTGCTTTCTGGGTGGGACTGTAAAATAAGAATCATGACTAGGGTAAAGCCGGTGCATGGTGTATGTAGTGGTCACTTGTGTGTGCAGGTGAAGGCCCAGGCCATGCTCCAGGGAGTAGAGTGTACTTATACGCATATGCTCCGAGTAGTTCAAAGATAGTCCTTTATTGAGAAAATAAGGTATCTCTTCCGGCGGGATTACTTCGTCAGGGGAAGGGATGTTGATATTGGAGAATATATATTCAGCAGCTCATCCTTCTCTTCGGCTACCCCCAGCATAAATGAAGGCTTTGGTAGTTTTTTGTATAATTTTACCACCAAAGGTCCGGAGGATGTAGCCGCGATCAGGTCTCCCTTGAGTGATCGACTCAGCCTGTGAAGGAGAACGACCATTGGTTCGGAAGGCGTAGATAGGGCAAAATTTTCTCTTGGTGGTCGATTCGGCCTTAGAAGGCGGACGACCATTGGTTCTGGCGACGATGAAGGTACCAAAGATTCAGGTGCCTTCCCGCACATTTTGTCGACGAGAGGTGCGACCGCATAGGAAGTGCGAGCCTTGAGGCGGATTCTCATAGGCTCCTCGGGTGTTATTGTGGCCTTGGCTTCATTGTCAGCTTCGTTGCTGCCTTCATCTTAGCAGACTTTTTTGTAGAGGATCGAGTCAGAGTAGAAGATCTCCATACCCTTAAACGGATCAATGTTAGCGAACTCCTTTTTGACAAAACTGTGTTCGTCTACATATTTTAGCACTGGTGGAGGGTGGATGGCACGATCCTGTGTTCATGTATCTACGAACATCCCAACAAGACGTTGTAGGACGTATCTACGTTTATGACGTAGCAGGTGACCTCCATTTTTAAGTTGTCGATCTGGCATTTTAGGTAGATTTTGCCCAGAGGGTATCTTCTTCCCTTGTTGAAGCCACTGATGGCGATATTGGTGGCCGCTAGACGATGCATCGGGATCCCCAGGGTCTGAAGTAAACTTCTCTGGATGATGCTGATCGACGATCCTGGGTCAATATGCATTCGGTCCACCTTGATATCGCCAATATACCGGTGTAGTACAGGGGCCGATCGTGCCTATTATTCTTGAGCAGCATGTCATGTTGCGAGAAGACGATATTGGGTATCGCATCCATGGTATTGTTCAATGTGGACAATCGGCAGGATCTTCGATTGGCAGCTTGACTTGCGCCAGATAGACATTAGCGTTCTCAGTGCCTCACTCAGGGCAGCCCGAGTGTCTTTAGAGAGCGACAAAAGCTTAAATAGTGATAATTTTGCCGGAGTGTAGGCTAATTGTGCTAGGATATCAAAGTTATAGGGCCTTTCCAGCCCTTGTGGTGCATCCCTGTGCAACAGTTTATCGAAGTGCGTCTCCTTCTGTTTAGAACTCCAGTGGTGACCAACCGATGCATGGCGATATGCCCCTGGTTGTCGCGCCTACCACTACTGGTCCTGGGCCATTTCAGCCGAGGAGAAAACTGTGTAACAGGTCTTGGATTTCTTGCCCTTGGATTTGGAGGTAGAGGATGCCGCAGGCTACGTCAAGTCTGACATGAGGTTGGGATGGATCCACATGACCTCTCCACGGGGTGTGGCAAGAGGTATTAGTCCGGTCGTCTGGTCTCGAGCTGGTGGAAGGTTGACCACTTCCATGGTCACCTTAAGGACCGAAATTACTCCGTCTTAGTCTTCCGTCGGTGAAAAGTTGCCAAACTGTAGGGACACCATGTTGGCGGCTACCGTCACATCATCGAAGTCTAGAGAAAGAGATTTGGTGTCTATCAGACTTTGGATATACCGCTTCAGGGTATAGAACTCCAGTGTCGGGTGATGGACGTAGCGGTGGAAGTGACAGTACTTCGGGTTGGAGATTTTTGCCACCCCAGGCTGACGTCTGACGTCGGGGAGCCAGATTTTGACTCCCTACATCAGCATGTCGAAGATGGATTTCACATCGATATCTTCAAAAGAGTCTCATTTGGTTTTGGAGGCTCTGTCAGCTTTACCTCAGGCTTCTTGGTCAAGGTAGCTACCATAGCCTATTTTCCCTTTTTGTCGTGGCTGCTATTTCCGCTATTATTATTGTTGTTGTTATTGTTGTTGGGATGCTTGCCCTTCTCCTCGACAGAAGCGATATGGATCCCCAAGTGCCGAGCGTCTTTAAGCTTTTTCTCAGCATTGACAGCACTTATGATGAACGTCGTCCAGTCCTTGAACTGGCTCTCGCCCATCCAGAGGTTGACTGCCGAAAGCATGTTCTTCCGGCACATCTCTATGAGTGTGGACTTAGGATTGCCAGGAGGCAACCTTAGCCTAGCCTGTCGGAACCGCTCGATGTAGTTTCTCGTTAGTTTCTTCTCTCCTTGGGTGATGTCCATCAGAGAAGACATCGTCATATCGTTTCCCGTCTCATAGAATCTATTAAGAAACAGACGCTTGAGGTCGTCGAACGATGAGATATAGTTATCTTCGAGACCACACAACCAATCGAAAGCTATCCCCGTCAATGATCCAACGAAGAGCCTGGTAAGGATAGCATCGCTGGGGGGTAAGTGTCCCGTGGTGATCTCGAAGTAGCTCATAAAGCGGCGAGGGCAGGACTTTCCATCAAACATGTTGATGTTGAAGGGCTTGTACTTGGGCGGATATGGTACATCTCTTCACTCTATCGGTTATGGTTGACGTACCCCGAGATCACGGAGTGAGTCCCGATTACTCATGGAGTTTAGGAGAGCCCGAAGTTCTTGGACCTCCCTTCTTGCTTCCTTATCTTCATCTCCTGTCGAAGGCACGGACGAGCCAGATAAGAGAGGATCACCACTCGTGGGAGGAGCGGTCGTGTTTGAATCCCTGTTGGTCCCGGGGTCTATATTTGCTTGTCCGAAGGCTCTTGCTGGCTGGGAGGGCATGTTTGCCTTGATCTCCAACATTGTCTGGGTCAAGGCTTGCATTGATGCACTTATTGTGTGCATCAAGGCTTCGAGTATCTCGAGACGCTGCCGATCACTGGGGCCTTCATGGTCGTCTTCGGCCATGTACACCATCCTCACTCAGGGAGAAATTGAGGGGGCAGTCGATGTCGTACTCCCTGTCTCATACCCTTGTAGTAAGTAGTCTTCAAGGAGGGCGGGAGCCACTGTGTCTTCCTCGAATTTGGAGGGGATACTACCCCCAACGTAGAATATTGTGTCGTCATGGTGGGAGTAGCTATGCTCCGGGATCTCGGCGTCCGTTCCTTGAGAATCGTAGTCTCCGCGGAACGTCGGGTTATCGCGTAGCTCCAACGAGACACTACCCCCAGCTCGGGCCACCCCCGGGGGTTCTGAGGATGAGCTACCCCAGGAGCTGACAGCTTCTTCCATGAGAGGGTGCCTTGGAAGACGCCTTCCTCGGGTGTCATCGTCAGCCTTCCAGGTAATCGTCTTCGCGATGTCATGGTAGAAGGCGACGGACATGAGGTATCCGACTTCGTTCTTCCCTTGGTGGAGGATCGTTTTCCAGTTGAGTAGCATGAGGCAAAGTTCAACTCCTCGTCCTTTGATAATTGCACTTGATCTCCTGGTTGCCGCTAGGTAGGGGCTTTCTAGTGCAGTCGCTGGAAGGCCGACTGCATGTCTGTGAGTACTGTTGTTTTATTACAGCAGCAATTGATAATGATGTTGGCACAGTTGTGCCTCGGAGAGGGCGCATCGCACGCCGCAGTAGTTTCTATTGCTTTGTGTTTGTGAGTAATCACGCCACGCAAATCATGTGAAGGGTGATTAACCTTTGCATCCTCTTTGTGAGTCCGGGCATCCCGGGCATACGGATGCGCGGGTGCTGTGTTTGCTCCCTGGCCTGGGGTTCGTATACGAACTTGTCCCAAGGTACTGGTGGAAGGCTTTTGATACGGGCCCTATCCATTGGTCCCTGTGGGCTGGACGTAAGGGTCGGTCTAGTAAAACTGTTCGTCAGAGGCTCGCGTAATAACTAGCAATGCCTTTTGGCGGTCGGTCGTATGAGCAGTTGCTCGAGCTTGACGGGATCGCACTACCCAGAACTTCTTCAGCTTAGCTACCGCAGGCGCGTAGTATGAAGAGTCCAGTTTTAGGATTTTACCATTCTCGGTGGGTCGCGTAGAATCTGCATCGTATGAGATACGGTCAAAAACCGAGGTTCTGTTGCTATTGGGGGCACATACGGGCCGCTTTCTACGGTTGTGAGTTGACGCCGCATGGGCAGTATTATGCGACGTCCTCCTTGGCCGCATAGAAAATGCCTCAGCACCAGGATGTCTGGCATCGTAGTATTTTCCTTTGCCAGAGTCTATGTGCTGAACAGTCTCTGCGTCAGCCCGGGATGCCGCATAGATGTGGACGTTATGAGTATTCGTCCGATGACCGTCACGGGCAACAAAGTGAGAGACTGGACGTGTATGCTCCGCAGCTGGGTGGGGTGCAGCGGCCTTGTCCACCCGCGTTCTGCAGGTCCTCGAGAGGGAAGCACATTTTCGACTGGAAGAGGCTGTTGCATCGACAGTGGGCGCGTGATGTGCGGTCGCTGCGGCATAGAGAGGGACGGGGAGCTCATGCTCCGTAGTTGGGCGAGGCTCAGAGGCCTTTGCCACCCACGTTCGGCGGGTCTTCTTGGGCTTTGCTTGCCTCGGAGAAGGACTCACGTTATCTTCAGAGAGCATATCCTCGAACACTTGCTGGTCGAAGTGGACCACCAGCATCTTTTGCGTCGAGCCGAGCTTGGCAGCATCGGATTGCGTCACCGCCTTCTCAACAGAGGAGAAGGAAGTCCCCAGCAGAGTCGCCACCATGTTTGCCATTTTATAACAAAACGAGAACTGAGAGAACTGGATTTGATTTAACAAACTAAGAAAGTACAAAAAAGAGTCATAGGAGATCATCTAAGTACAAATTTGTTTTCTAGGGGGTGACGATGGAGGGTTAGAAGTGTAACAACTCTCTTTACTCCATGGACGATCCGGTGTGGAATCTCTTCTCTCTCCATTGAGTGTTGATTCGCAGATAGCCAGCCTCTTGCATAGGGTTAGTACCGTGTATTTATAGTTATATTTCTGGCCGCATGGATTTTGGGTCGCATGGATGGCGAGGTTTGTCACGTGTCCATTCTCAACGGAAGGGTGCTACAGCTATGCATGGGAATCCGGGCTTCGCTGCCACGTGAACATTTGCAGAATTTTTTTTGTTTGCTGAGTATCTGGACGGTTCTCAACCGTGTAGGTGCGACTTGGTCAAATGGACGCGTGGCCGCTATTTGGTTATAGGGGACCATTCAGTTGTAAAAGCAAGACTTGGTCGACATGGAATCTGGGACACATGTGGACAAAGACGTACTAGATGCACGGAGTCTGGAACGCACGGGGCCAGAGATGCGTGGACCGCATGGAGTTTGGACTGCACGGGACCAGAGACGCATGGACCGCATGGAGTTTGGAACGCACGGGACCAGAGACGCATGGATCGCATGGAGTTTGGGACTCATGGACAAGAGCCGCATGAGATCTTTTGTTTTGTTGTACACGTGGCTCTGCAACATCCGGGGGACTTCTGCCTCTTAGTGTATTCTCGTCCTTTGAGGCGATCAGGAAAATTCTTTTTGTCAGGATTCTGTGTTAGGCGTCATCTTTGCTGTCATGACGTCATGTCAGGTCGACCTACGGCCAGTTGTCAGAACGCTTGTTTGGACCGTTATGGGTGTTCTTTTTCTGGGCCGCATGGTGTCTGTGCGATCCATCTGTTGAGTTTTTATTTGAGGGTGCATGGACGTCGATCGTATGGTTTCATCTTTTCTATGCTTCTACACTAGCCCAATCCAGCCCAACCGATCGGGCCCAAACCAACGCACCTGCTAGTGGGTGAACCCGACGCGCTATATAGTCAAACCCGAAACTTAGTTAACCCCGCTTCAGTGAATAAACCCCAAACCATTGCTATTAAAGCCGAAGTCCAGTAGCAGAATGGAACTCCGCCCACCTATAATGCTCTCGTCCTCCCTTTTTCTCCACCCATCAATGGATTCCGACGAATCTAGAAGTCCATGAAGGATCCCGAGAATTCTCGGCCCCTCTCGAAGGATCATCTCAACCGCCCACCACCTCCAACGACGACGTCGACGATTCACGAACATTCCGGACTAACTCTACAGTCTTCTCCGACCATCACGAAGCATCTTGGGGCTTCTCTTCCACCGCCTCTGACGAGTTAAAAATAACCCCGACCGGACCCCTAGTTCTCCATCCTCCAACACCGGCGAAGCCCTGTCCGATCAACTCTCTGGCGACGACAGGGGTGCTCTCCACCAGAGCTTCATCTTCCCTGATGATCCACAACATCACGAGCCGTCACCTCGTCGAGTTTCTTCTCCGGGGTCCTCTACTTCGGGCAACGATTCCGATCATCGGTAACTTTGTTTCTTTTAATTTGTTCCTCAGTTTTGGTTCTTTATTTTGATTCAGATCACAAAGTTCGAATTCTTGATCGGTCAGAATTAAGAGACGACATTTAAGTGTTCGTAGGACTACATTTGACTCTATAAACCAATACTCACCAACTGTTTGCACTAATGTCACAAAGATTAGGATCGGCTGAACTTTGCCCGAGCCCACTCCAGATCATGACGAACTCAAAGTGCTCGGTGAGATCCTTCTACTTTTGTTCTCCTTTGATTTTGATCCTTGAATCACTGATCTATTGAGCTAAGACAAATTTGGGTTCAGTTTCCTCAAGCAAACGTTGAGATTAGTCAAAATTGACGAGGTGCCTGTGGATCCTTTGAGTCGGTAAGTCGTCTGGCACAATTTTCTTGATATTCAATTTCTTGATTTTTGAATTTTTACTCATTGGAATTCAATAAGATCGTGATAATTTGTATTCAAAATATGCCTATTATCTCCATGTCTTAATGCCACAGACAAGGATCAGTTAAAGAATCTGTGTTCGAGTCAGGGACGTCATTGTTCTCAACCTCTATTCAAGTTTTCAAAGGCTTGGTTACTCGGAGACATTGAGTTCAGATATGAGAGATCACTCTCTGCTCTTCTTAGTTTAGTTAGCATGTCCAGGTTGACACCCGGATTGGTCTTGTATTGACACAGACTTGGTGTCAGTAAGCACAGAGTCATCCTCAGGTTTGAACCAAAATTTATGAGAGAGATTGATGATTTGAACGGTATTAAGTTCTTAGGTAGCCATTGGATTTAGGGTTAGTAATTCTGGGTTGTTGGAATACGACTGGGGTGGATCCAACAGGTCAGGAAACCGGACTGAGTCAAATCAGTAGCTGAGTTAAGCACAGAGTCATCCTCAGGTTTGAACCAAAATTTATGAGAGAGATTGATGATTTGAACGGTATTAAGTTCTTAGGTAGCCATTGGATTTAGGGTTAGTAATTCTGGGTTGTTGGAATACGACTGGGGTGGATCCAACAGGTCAGGAAACCGGACTGAGTCAAATCAGTAGCTGAGTTTTGGGCTAAGCCAGAGACTGGTTTTGTGGATCAGACTACTAGGACTGTGGACGGGTTGGCTTTAGGCATTGGTATGGGCCAGAGCTTGGAGCAGTACTTAGCTAATTGTTTAATAATTAATGAATGGTTAGTTAAATAATGGTATAGCTAATTAATGGATTAAAATGAACGATCAGTAATTTAGAATTAATTAGAAGTATTTACTTGTAAGCTAGAAGGAAAGAAAACTACTTGGAAATAAGCCAATAATTAAAATAGGATATATTTATTAGTGTTTCAATTAAGGAAACTAACATGTACATATTGCTTTTAGGAGGACAGTTACACACCAGCAACCGTACCAAGGATAAAGGAAAGTACTCTACAAATGTGCTCCTTTACTTCATTCATGTAGTATAATTTTTATGTTGGACATGATTCAGACATGAATTACATGTGTTATTTATTATATTTATGATTCTGGTACTTGGGGAGGGGAAATGCTAGTAGATATGTGACTAAATCCCAAACTATTTAGGTCATGTGCCGAGCTTAACCGCACACGGCACGTGTGGTTAAGCCGCATCATTTATTCATGTACTTTTTTCAGCCAGTCACATATTGAACACAGCATTTCAATCACATGTTGTAATATTTTCTTGTACGTGTTTCACTACTTGCATAGTTTCTGGTTCATCAGGTTAGTTCATTCACTAGTTGCACTTATTTTTGCATATGTTGTATTGATTCATAAGTTGTAGATTGTTACTTTGCTCTGTTTCCTGACTGGATAAGTGGCAGGTGAGTTAGAGGACCTTTGTCCTACTTTCTATGGCACGAAAGACACTTTAGAGACTGTTGGAGATGCTGGCCAGGACTCGGACACTGTTGCTGAAATGCAGTAGATGTTAGGTTTATTTCAAGTTGTACTTGTTGTATTATGAGGGATTTAGACTGGATGACTGTAAATATAGGGATAGTGTGAGATATTGCCTTTATCACTTACCGGGTTTGTTCTCGAACACTTATTGTAAAATGTGTAATAAGAAATAGGGAAATGTGGTGGTGTGATGATTGTATTCATGGGACGGTATCTAGAAGCTGTGATGAATAATGGATCTATTATTTGAATGATGTATAAAAGGTCTAGACAACTGACTATCGTTGTCTACGACAGCTTAGGTTGGGCATGTTCAACCCGTACCCGATTATTCGGGAGCAGGGTGTGACACTGCACCCGAATAATCTAGGCACGAGTATGTGGTACGTCTAGCCTACGCAGCAGCATCGACGGTAGAATGTTGTCTAGACCTCAAGGTGAATCATACTAATGCACTAGTTCTATCATGTACTCAATCATAATATTTTAAATGAATAATCAATAAAGAAGATAATCCAAAAACAATCTAAAAAAAAATGAAGCTAAAACATGCCACTGAGAGAGAGGAATACTAGCCTAGATATAACCAGAGGTCACCACTAGGTCCACAGTGCAAAAATAGTCCTGGTCATAGCATCACTCTGAACTCAGAAACGTGGAGCACAACAATGCCTAAAAATATTATCCAGTCAGAATGGAACGAGCACAACCCAATAGTCGTTATAATGAACTGATAAAGACTATAAAACAGTATAGTAATATAATATATGATGGAAAAGTAAGAGTAGGAATAGGGCACAGTAATAATGATGATAAGTAAATAAAGAGCGAGGAACAGTAGTAATGATAAGTAAACAGGAGAAATAGGACATAAATCATTAGTATGAACTGAACATGAGTTAACCATACTAACTACGTGTTTGAAATACTAGCTTCAATATGTGATCGGTTTGGGAACTTGCATAGGGATTTATGGCATGGTTAATCATATGTGAGGTGTATTATTAACACTAACATGGTTTCTTGCACATGGAAGAGTATGATCACACATCTAACTAATATTTTTCCACCCCTGACTAATATAGTGGATCCAAACCATGACACGTCACACAGGGATAACTTGCACATGGATAATCATACATAGGAATAACATGCACATGGATAATGCACATGAATAACATGAAAGCAACATCTCATGACGGGGATCCATGATATAACAATTTGTGTACCATTGTGTCAGGAATCAAGTACAATACTACTAAAACATGTATCATAGTAATCATCAAGTAGAGGAAAGTATCAGAGAATGTACTCGTATGTGATCCTAAGATGAAATATCAAACAGTGTCCGTATCAGTGCCTCGAAGACAGAGCCTCGAAGACCTAAATATGAATTTTTATGTCAAATAAGTGTTTGAGAATCATAAACAAGCTTAACTAGTTCTACTCTTGGTCTTTAGGTCAATTCTGGGTCATTTGGGTTAATGTAAACTCCCTCGACCAAATTTAGGTCCACCTGGCTTAGATAGAGAAACTAGGGTTAGTCTGAAGCCATTTAGAATTAGAACATAGTGTTTTAGATTAATGTACACAATATTTGTATCACTTTGTGCACCTTACCGTTGCTTCGATATTTGGAGCGCTACACTAGCATTTGCTTCTAAACAAATTTACACGCTTTTCCTAGACATGCCAGCCTTCCATTCTGACCCTTGTGTAACTCATAAATACCCTCCCTTGTGCTTCATTTTAGTCGCACAATATTCGTTACAAACGTCCATGTTTCAAATAAATCCAACTTTGCATCTTTGTCCGTTCCAATCGAAATTGGAGAAACAACCTCGACCCGTTTTGTGCAACCCAAATTATGAAGATATTCTATTCTGAATCTACTACGTCCATGATACTTGTGTCCCACCCAATTTTAACCCCATGTATTCCCAATTAATTAAAGAGCACCACTTACACTAATTTTAATTAAATTGGTGTAAGGACCCAACCTACCCAAAACTAGACCCAACTCCAACCCAAACCCCCACTCACACCCTCAAGGTTCATACTAAACACCATACACCATTTTAGCCCACTACATCACACCAAACATGGTGTTTTGCCTCATCCAATCCCAAATTTTACTATTTGTGCAATTTTCCAATTGTTAGGGACTTTTATGCAAATATGCAATGAGGTGTCCCTCCTCTCATTGGACCCAACACATGAAGAAACTCATTCCCTCCTCTTTGACCGGTCCACCAAATATCCCCCCCCATTTGTTGTACTTCCTACAACTTTATCCCCTTACATCTCCATCCTCCATTTTAAACCCCCATCACCAAGGCCATCTCCACCCTTCATTCCTTCATGTAGAGGTTTTCCTCATCCCTAGAAAAATACCCAGCCGACCCTAATCCCAAGGAGATCCCCCCTCTCTCTCTCCTACATATACACCTACACACACTCTCAAAAACCCACAACTAACAACTTCTCCAAACAAAACCCTAAGAAAACCCTTACTCTCCTTCACCCGGCCACTTCCCCCTTCTACCCCCACCACCACCTGTGAGCAGCCCTCTCCGACCAGTCATCTCCACAGCCTGCCCCTCGATACCGCCCTCGACCACTACCAACCCGCCGCCTTCCTCCACCGCCAGCCGTCTTCGCCACCTCCGTTCACCGTCATCACCATTACCATCAACAACCCGACTTCTTCTCCTCACCCGACCCCTTCTTCCCCAGTCACCCCTACCGCCACCACAGACAGCTACCTCCACCGCCATCGTCACCACCGTCTCCCCCGCCAACCTCATCACCATCTCTACCGCCACCGTCGTCACCATCACCACCGACATCATCGTTACGATCACCATCAACAACACCATCATCATCATCACTTGAACACCCCGCAGCCACCACCCGACTCCCCCGACCACCTTTTGCCACCACCTTAGCCACAATCGACCCGGCCATCGTCCCCCCACCTCACCGTCTCCACCACCATCAGCAAATCACCGCTACCACCTTAGCACGTCGACCACCATCACCAACATCAACATCACCAACACCATCATCACCATCGACCGCACCCCGCAACACCCCGACCATCGCCGGAGACCACCACCCTAGCCACCATCCTCCCACGGTCGTTCCCCCACCGTCAGCGACCCGCCATTGCCGACCCAGATGTCGCCGCTGCAAGCTGCTGCCAAAGCTGCTGCCGGAGCTGCTGCTGCTACGTGTTGCTGTGGCCGGAGCACCACCCTGCTACCCCTATAGCTGCCGCAGCTACTGTGCACCGCCGGAGACCGCCCCCTCGTGCAGCGGATACCCCCCCTCTGCCACGATCGACTAGGTATACCTTCGCACTTCCTTCTTCATGTATTGTTGTATGAACCATGTTTTGTGAACCCGTGTGCATTGTGTATAGGTGTACGTATATTAGAATAGAAATTAGTGTTAGTGATTTACCACATAGAAAAATATGGTTATTTAATGTGAATACTTGTGTTGACCTAGTGTTTAGACAATTGGCCTTGTGCATACTAACATGTTAGCTGGGACTTGTAATTTTGTATTATATGTTATTTAGTTTGGTAACGTATTTTGATAATTCGTTGTCTTGATGTACACGGTAATTGAGGATATGACATGTGTACGTCTTAGCTGCGTGCACATGCAACCCTGCTAGTTGACCAGTCATGACCCCCCTGCGTCAGTTCCTAAGTGCAGCGTAGTTGTGTTCCTGCACGTACTATTGTAATGACTGATGATTATATTATATTATATTATATTATATTATATGTATAGGGTCATTGGACCATTCAGGCGAGACTTCGGGAACAGGTTATTGTTACTCGCAGCTTGAGGCCCCAGGCAAGTATACCTTGCCTTGTTGTACTGTTTAAATTCAGACATTATTTAGTTGTATGTTTTATTATTTTAATATTATATAACTGTGCGCGTCCGAGAAAGACTCGGGTGCAGTCAACAAAGGCGTTGACGTTAGGACTTGTGTCTGACCTAGTGTCTAGTGGACCCACCTAAAGTTGTGGAGTTATCAATATGACTCCCCAGGCCTTGACACGTATCATTGTACGGCACAAAGTGAGTTCATGTAGGGACGCGTGCTTCATGCTTGACTAGCCATCGGTATGAGCAGTACGTGTGACGGTATTTAGCTTAGTTGTATATTTCTTTAGTGACATGCATTATAGTACAAAATGTCCACGTCTCACTTGAGACTTATACATTGGCATTAGGCGGGAAGGACAACTAGTAAGCGTATGAGACACCCACCTCTTTATTTGTACAGATTTTGCGTTCTTCGGAGCGATACGGACGTTATTATTTATACAGATTCCGCGTTCTTCGGAGCGATACAGACGTTATTATTTATGCAGATTTCGCGTTCTAAGGAGCGATACAGACATTATTATTTGTGCAGATTCTGCGTTCTACGGAGCGATACGGACTTTACTATATTCAGGTGTCGCGTTCTTCGAAGCGTTACGGCCGTCATTATATACGCGAGGGCCATTGTTATGGGGGCATATGTGGCATATACTAGCCAGTCTCGGCGATTGGTGAATTACGTCAGCATATGTCTAGCCTACACTTTTCATACGCACTAAGTTGTCCTCAAATTGTATTTCACTTAGCTGGTTAGTTCACCCTCGAGTTTTCACAGTATTTACTTTATGGCATATATTTTTGTATCTTGTTACGTCCCTCTGAGGACCTGATTCCCTTCCAGGTTATTTGTGCAGTTTGCATGATGCTTGATCTAGCGGAGCGTGGACATCGTTGCAAGTATCTTTACATTCTTCAGTTATTATAGTCATGTACTACTTTCCATTTTGATTCTGCTTTTATAACCTAGTGTTTATAGGCCTATGTTGTTCTTTTGGTCTATTCGAACGGATGTATGATTGGGCTGCAGACTGATGATGTGTATCGTTCTTTCTTGAGATTATTTGCTATGGATTGAGATTTAGTTTACTTGTTGCATGTTGGAATTAGATTATTAATTGGATCACTTAACCGTGGATAGCGTAAGTATACTTCGTCGGGTCCATTAAATTGGAAAGCCCTACGGAGACGTACCAGCTGGCCAATGCCACGTGTCTGGTCCTACGTGTTTTGGGACTGGGGCGTGACATAGTTTTAGTGGTGGCCCATGCAGGTCAGAGCACATCGTTTCGGTCACGTTACTGTACCGAACGAGCCTGCAACTTAGGATTAATGTTGAATAAGATCTCAATCCATAACAGATTTTAAAACTCCTCTTGTATTCGATTGTCGCCCTTGGACTTCATTACTGTATTCGTTCATTTACCGTCGACATCGTTATTATTGTTTCTCATCTTCCTTATTTCGGAAAGATGGATGCTCGCGCACGGTGATTTCCTCTAGGAGCAGATTCTCGTCAAGACGAAGATGGCATATTTGATAGGATATTTGAGTAGATGGTTAACCATGGTAGAGAAGGTTGATAAGTTCTTTCTTGTTACTAGAGCTAGTATAGACTGTTGACATAAGAATTAGACAAAGAAGTAGAGACTTAAAAACTAGACCCTACCCTTACTTAGGGTAGCAGAGACTTGTAAGTATTAGAAGCTAGTAGCAGAAGCTAGAAGAATTGTTTACTTCTAAGGCTCTATAATAAATTAGGGGAGATATAGCTAGATACTAGGGTTAGTTGTAGCCTCATGATAATGATACAAGGAATCAGTTATAGTCTTATGGTAGTGATACAAGGAACGACCTTATGAACATGACAAGACAGAATTTTAGACTCACATCTAGAAGAAGATTATCGGATACTAATAAAAATAGGGTATAAAATAGCACTTTAGGTAGCAAACCATAGTGGTTAATCCCTAGTTGCCTCGTGACTTACAGTACCAGACCTAGGAATTTTTCTACCCTTTAGATAATGATGATTATATGACTAAGCTAAAACAGATAGGTAGATTGCTAGACGTAGATTGTTAAACCCAATATTTGGATGATGAGATAACTTGAGTACTACATTGTAGCTTTCAAATTAGATTAGATGTACTTGACTTATTTGGGTTGTCAGTGTCTATTAGGATCGTGTTTTCACCATTGATAATTCGATTAGTTAAGCTAGTATCTGGAATAGAGCAATTAGATTGAAGGATGAGAGTATCGACAGATGTTATAGCCTTGAGTTGGATATCGTGAACTACCTATAATGGATGGCCAGTTATAAACAAGATGGTACCTATATAGTTTGGATGAAGGGTACGCATGGAGTAAATTAGGAGAACCCTCAGGTTCGAGGTAAAAAGGTAGAGTGCAACAAGATGAGATTTGCGACAAGTACATGACCTCGAGTTTCTTTTAAAATTTAGAGAAGGACCTGAACTGGAGACAAAGACGTTGTCTCAAGATGATGACAGACTTTGAGATTGAGCTATAGTACCATCCGGAAAAAGACAACATAGTAGCTGATGCATTGAGAAGGAGGCCCATGGCATTCTTTTTGACTACCTACCAACACCTGTTGAGAGATCTAGAGCAGTTGAGTATAGAGGTCATTATGCCCAGAGCTGACGGCCAGTTGTCGAGTTTTCAGGTGCAATCGACATTGGTTGAGAGGATCAAGGCTGCCTTGCCAACAGATACCAGATTCCAGAGACTTCGACAGAGGACAGAGGCCGGGATGCAGACAGGATTGCGCATACACGAGGACGGGACTTTGAGATGTGGAGATCGTCTCTATGTTCCGAACGGAGGATTTTGTCAGGAGCTGATGTCGGAGGCGCACAGTTCAGCATACTCTATTCATCCAGGAGGCACAAGATGTACAGAGATTTGAGGCAGTACTACTGGTGGCATGGAATGAAGAGGGAGATAGCCCGCTTGTGGCGAAGTGCCTGGTGTGTCAGCAGGTTAAGGCTGAGCATCAGAGGTTTACAAGTTTACTTAAGTCCACTCCCGATACCTGAGTGAAAATAGGAGCACATCACTATGGACTTCGTTACGGGCTTTCCGATGAGTCCCAGTGGTCGCAATGCGGTATCGGTGATCGTGGATCGACTCACCAAGACCGCTCACTTTTTTTTTACCTTTCAGAGTTGGACAGTCTACGGAGGTCTTATTTCAAGAAACGAAATACAGGTTTAGATCACACGCGGACTCATTGGTCAATTGGTAGAGGATTACCACTAGACTCTTAGATTATATATTGACACGTGAGTATTGAGTGTAAATGGAAGATAGAAGTCTGACAGGAATGATAGCTGAATATTGTGGATTACACATAAACTTCTTAGGGATAGAGATTTAGACTTTTGACTAATAGGACATGAGCTTGCTGAACCTAATCCTTAGTAGTAGGTGGTTATATGGGAACATGTTTTCAAATTACCCTAGCCGGTAGATTTTCATATTTTAGGATTTATATTCTTATTATTATTGGTTGCATTTTATTCTAGGGTATTTAGAATGCTTGAATAGATAATTATTACATAATTTTTATATATTATTATTACTATGTATTGAGTAGAGACTTATGTCATATTTTATTACATATACTTCTCCTAGGAATTGTTCGAGTTGAGCTTCTAGACTAGGTATGACTGACTGATTAGACTTGTTGCCGCTAGGACTGATTATAAGAAGTTAGATTGCATGATTCCATTGTGGATACTATAGGATGATGACGTTATACTTAGGAAAGAATGTTGAGATATTAACCGTCCTAGTTGCAGAAGAAGGTTAGGACAATGTTTGAGGTGCAGAGCGAACAAACATCAGGCTCAGGAGTGTTCCTATTATGTCAATAGAGTCCAGCAGATTGTGCAAAGGCCAGCTCCACCAGTCTGTCCGTAGCATTGCTTGATAATTTATAGTTTATTATGTGTTTATTTTAATTTTGAGGACAAAATTCTTATAAGTATGGTAGATTGTAAACCCCCTCGACCAAATTTAGGTCCACCTGGCTTAGATAGAGAGACTAGGGTTAGTCTGAAGCCATTTAGAATTAGAACATAGTGTTTTAGATTAATGTACACAATATTTGTATCACTTTATGCACCTTACCGTTGCTTCGATATTTGGAGCACTACAATAGCATTTGCTTCCAAACAAATTTTACACACTTTTCCTAGATATGCCAGCCTTCCATTCTGGTGTAACTCATAAATACCCTCCCTTGTGCTTCATTTTAGTCGCACAATATTCGTTACAAACGTCCATGTTTAAATCCAAATAAATCCAACTTTGCATCTTTGTCCGTTCCAATCGAAATTGGAGACACAAGCTCGACCTGTTTTGTGCAACCCAAATTATGACGATATTCTATTCTGAATCTACTTCGACCATGACACTTGTGTCCCACCCAATTTTTACCCCATTTATTTCAAATTAATTAAAGAGTACCACTTACACTAATTTTAATTAAATTGGTGTAAGGACCCAACCTCACCCAAAACTAGACCCAACTCCAACCCAAACTCCCACTCACACCCTCAAGGTTCATACTAAACACCGCACACTATTTTAGCCCACTACATCACACCAAACATGGTATTTTGCCTCATTCAATCACAAATTTTACTATTTGTGCAATTTCTTAATTATTAGGGACTTTTATGCAAATATGCAATGAGGTGTCCCCCTCTAATTGGACCCAACACATGAAGAAAATCATTCCTTCCTCTTTGATCGGCCCACCAAATATCCCTCCCCCTATTTGTTGTACTTCCTACAACTTTATCCCCTTACAACTCCACCTCCATTTCAAACCCCCATCACCAAGGCCATCTCCACCCTTCATTCCTTCATGTAGAGGTTTTCCACATCCTTAGAAAAATATCCAGCCGGCCCTAATCCCAAGGAGAGCCCTCCCTCTCTCTCTCCTACATATACACCTACACACTCTCTCAAAAACCCACAACTTCTCCAAACAAAACCCTAAGAAAACCCATACTCTTCTTCACCCGGCCACTTCCCCCTTCTACCCCCGACCACCACCTGTGAGCAGCCCTCTCCGACCAGTCATCTCCACCGCCTGCCCCTCGATACCTCCCTCGATCACTGCCAATCCGCCGCCTTCCTCCACCGCCAGCCGTCTCTGCCACCTCCGTTCACCGTCATCATCATCACCATCAACAACCCGACTTCTTCTCCTCACCCGACCCCTTCTTCCCCAGTCACCCCCACCGCCACCACAGACAACTACCTCCACCACCACCGTCTCCCCCCCCAACCTCATCACCATCTCCACTGCCACCGTCATCACCATCACCACCGACATCATCGTCACGATCACCATCAACAACACCATCATCATCATCACCTGAACACCCCGCAGCCACCACCCGACTCCCATGACCACCTTTTGCCACCACCTTAGCCATCGTTGACCCGACCATCGTCCTTCCACCTCACCGTCTCTACCACCATCAGCAAATCACCGCCACCACCTTAGCACTTCGACCACCGTCACCAATGTCAACATCACCAACACCATCATCACCATCGACCGTACCCCATAGCACCCCGACCATCGCCGGAGACCACCACCCTAGCCACCATCCTCCCACGGCCGTTACCCCACCGTCAGCGACCCGCCACTGCCGACCCAGACGTCGCCGCTGCCGCTGCAAGCTGCTCCCGGAGCTGCTGCTGCTACGTGTTACTGTGGCCGGAGCACCACCCTGCTGCCCCTGTAGCTGCCGCAGCTACCGTGCACCGCCGGAGACCGCCCCCTCGTGTAGTGGACCCCCCTCGGCCATAATCGACTAGGTATACCTTCACACTTCTTTCTTCATGTATTGTTGTATGAACCGTGTTTTGTGAACCTGTGTGCATTGTGTATAGGTGTACGTATATTAGAATAGAAATTATTGTTAGTGATTTACCACATAGAAAAATATGGTTACTTAATGTGAATACTTGTGTTGACCTACAGTTTAGACAACTGGCCTTGTGCACACTAACATGTTAGCTAGGACTTATAATTTTGTATTATACGTATTTAGTTTCGTAATGTATTTTGATAATTCGTTGTCTTGATGTACATGGTAATTGAGGATATGACATGTGTACGTCTTAGCTGCATGCACACGCGATCCTGCTAGTTGACCAGTCGTGACCCCCCTGTGTCAGTTCCTAAATGCAGCGTAGTTGTGTTCCTGTGCGTACTATTGTAATGACTGATGATTATATTATATTATATTATATTATATTATATTATATTATATGTATAAGGTCACTGGACCATTCAGGCGAGACTTCGGGAACAGGTTATTGGTACTCGCAACTTGAGGCCCCAAGCAAGTATACCTTGCCTTATTGTACTGTTTAAATTCAGACATTATTTAGTTGCATATTTTATTATTTTAATATTATATAACTGTGCGCGTCGGAGAAAGACTCGCGTGCAGTCAACGAAGGCGTTGATGTTAGGACTTGTGTCTGACCTAGTGTCTAGTGGACCCACCTAAAGTTGTGTAGTTATCAATATGATTCCCCAAGCCTTGACTCGTATCATTGCACTGCACAGAGTGAGTTCATGTAGGGACGCGTGTTTCATGCTTGACTGGCCATCAATATGAGAAGCACGTGTGACGGTATTTAGCTTAGTTGTATATTTCTTTAGTGACTTGCATTATAGTACGAAATGTCCACGTCTCACTTGAGACTTGTGCATTGGCATTGGGCGAGGATGACAACTAGTAGGCATATAGGACACCCACCTCTTTATTTATGCAGATTTTGTGTTCTTCGGAGCGATACGGATGCTATTATTTATGCAGATTCCACGTTCTTCGGAGCGATACAGACGTTATTATTTATGCGGATTCCGCGTTCTACGGAGCAATACGGACGTTACTATATTTAGGTTTCGCATTCTTCGGAGCATTACAGCCATCATTATATACGCGAGGGCCCTTGTTATGGGGGCATATGTGGCATATACTAGCCAGTCTCGACGATTGGTGAATTACGTCAGCATATGTCTAGTCTACACTTTCCATACGCATTAAGTTGTCCTCAAATTGTATTTCACTTAGCTGGTTAGTTCACCCTCGAGTTTTTACAGTATTTACTCTATGACATGTATTTTTGTATCTTGTTACGTCCCTCTGAGGACCTGGTTCCCTTCCAGGTTATTTGTGTCGTTTGCATGATGCTTGATCTAGCAGAGCGTGGACATCGTTGTAGGTATCTTTACATTCTTCAGCTATTACAGTCATGTACTACTTTCCATTTTGATTCTGCTTTTATAGCCTAGTGTTTATAGGCCTATGTTGTTCTTTTGGTCTATTCGAACGGATGTATGATTGGACTGCAGACTGATGATGTGTATCGTTCTTTCTTGAGATTATTTGCCATGGATTAAGATTTAGTTTACTTGTTGCATGTTGGAATTAGATTATTAATTGGATCACTTAACAGTGGACAGCGTAAGTACTCTTCGTCGGGTCCATTAAATTGGAAAGCCCTACGGAGACGTACCAGCTGGCCAATGCCACGTGTCTGGTCCCACTTGTTTTGGGACTGGGGCGTGACAGTTAAACTAGCCCAATACCAAGTTTTTGGTTCCATAATATCTACCTAGTTGATTTATGAAGTGATATAAGCTAATACTAGGCTAAACTAGGTCTTCTAGGTCAATACCTCATGTGTAAAGTTGTATAAGACTCTAGAAACTTGGTATTAAATATATATATACTCTTATACAATTAGTATCATAGAGTATCTTATCAATATCTTAGTATCTTATGATACCTTACACTATATACTTAATACCTTAGTATATAATTAATACCTTAGCCTCACTCACTAGTATATCATGATACACCAATGCACCCTTACACTACACCCCATTCTTACTTACTGCATAGTTTCCTCCATAATTGAATGCACGCATGACTAACACTCACTGAAAACCCAGTTCTTACACCTAAATTAACACCTTAACACTCACTGATACCTTGGTATTCCTTACCTATACACGAACTCGCACTGATACACAATATCAGTCACTCTAAAAAACTCTCTCCCTAACTACAATCACTTGCATCTCATGTGCACCTCAAATCACAGTCAAAATAAAAACACACACCGACACTGGTCCTCCCAGATTTTCCCCTATCACTACATTGAACTGCCTGTAGTGGACACAACAGTTTGTTGTCTGGAATTTCAGTATGGCTCCTCCTCCAATCACAGCTGACTGCGATTACAGTATCAGCATCCTACAGAACCTGAAGCCCCCTCCCAGTTGCATTCAGCTGCCACCACAACTGTAACAGCAACTGCCCTTATCAAACCCTACAGCACTGCAACTGTAGGCAGTTCACTGATTGCACGAAATCCTGTAGTGAACTGAACTGACTGCTGCAAAACTGACCCCTCCTCTCAACCAACTGCATCTTACTGTAGGACTGTAGTAGCTCACTATTCCCCTCACTGACTCATTGATTAGTCAAGACACTCCCTTCTAATGCACACAAGCACTCCAACATCTACTGTACTACAACCTATCCTCTAACTCACTTGCACATTGATACACTGACTACATATATAGACCGCACAGCGCTCAACAATGTCATTATGTATTCTCACCACACACACACACCCATCCATGAATACTCACACTAGTATCTCACTAGCACAAACAATTAACACACACTCAACAACTCTCATGATACCAAGTATCATAACTCAATCCACCTTGATACCACACTAATCTCTAGCACACACACTAATACACATAAACATAAACACCTAGTGTGCACCAAGCCACACATGAGTATCACACTATGATACTAATATGATACACTCCTCACACACTAAGATACTCTACCAAAACTATATGGAACACAAATTATACATAAATTATAGTAGGAATATAGTAGAAATAGCTATACTAATGCAATTAAAGAGAAATGACATAAAAGAACACTAATAGAAGAAAATTACCAAATCAACCGACCTGTATCATGGTGTATCATGATACAGAATCAATGTATCCAATTATGGACATAGGGACACCAATATACAATCAATTTGATACTAATAGTCCTTATGAGGATACCAACCACAAACTTGATGGACACAATTCGAATTTCCTACAAATTGAGCCCCAAAATCATCATTCTTCATGACCCAAGCTTAGATCTACAAATTGGAAGGCCTCTAACACCTAGATCTATCATTGGAGAGAAAATTACAACCATGGAAAGATTTTTATAGGTCCAAGGGGTGTTCCTAACCATGAAATTGGTGAAAATGAGAGAATTACCTAGTGTTTGTGTAGCTCCTCTGAAAAACTCCGAATTTGGATACAAGAAAGATGAATCAGACACGATCCCCAATGCTTGGACTCCTCTTCAAGCTTCTTCAAGTGCTCTAAGCTCCTTGCTCTCCAATAGAAGAAGAAGAATGTGTGGTTTTGGTGGAAAATTGGGTTTGAAATTCAAATTCTAGATCTAAAAATTGGTAGAAAATAAAATAACTTATATATGAAGGTTCTTGGAGAAGAAGTAGGTGTTTTGGAGGGAAATATGAATTCAAAATTCCTCATGACAAGGCCGGCCTACTCATTGGGCTTGGATATTGGTCTAATTATAAGTCATGCCACTCCACTCGCTAATTTAAATTCAAAATTAAGAGAAAATGATCTAATTAGTTATGTAAGGAATCTCATCTAACTAAAAGGAAATATTCCTTCCATAATAACTCAATTAATTAAGATTAGCTAGTACAAATACTAACACTAATTAATTCTAGGAAACGCTAATAAATTCTAGACTAATCACTAATATAATATAATATAATATAATAATATAAACAACTTAAAAAAATACTAAAATACCCTTAGGGTGAAAAGTGATGGTTAAAAGAATAGGGCTAGCCATCTGATTAGGGATCTGGTTCGGGTGACCGAGTTCGAGGCGAGTTCGGGCTGAACTCGGTCCGAGTTCGGTTGACCCAAATCCAGAATGTCCCTGGTTGGTTTTGGCTCATTTGACTAGATGTTTGAGTAGGATTTTTGGTATAGTTCAAGAACATAGTCAGGATCTGGTTTAAGTAGCCTTATTTGAGTGGACTTTTGATTATGATTCAACTAGTGCCAAAGTATGATCCGACTCACATAAGTCCTAGACTCAAGCAAAAATAAAAAGTACATAATAAATGTAAAACGGCCAGACTGAAAGAAGCAAATCCTTGAGATGTAATAGCTTATGGGATGTAGTTTTTAGGATGTAGTCCGTGATGTGCGTTGGTACAGTCTTCTGTTGTATCGCATATACCATGTATCGACTCATAGTTGTTTAAGTTGATTATCGAAATCCAGTTGATTGTGACCATATGGGCCAACAATCTCCCCCATTTTGATAATTGGCAAAACTGCGACTGGTACGACAAAATAAACTAGAGGATGCGATCCAGGTAGCAATAACTCCCCCGCAATGAGAGCGAAAGCATATTCAAACTTGATGTATCAGTGTGTCTCCCCGTTGTTACTTCATCGAAATAGAGTAGCTCTCCTGTAATGAATAGAGTAGCACAAACATTTGGAAAAATATGAAGTAGGAACACACAGATAAATATACCAACATTATATGAAGCATAGTAAAGATATAATTCATTGCATAATTAAAAGATTTTAGATAGTAAACCCAAAATACTACAAACTAAAATAGTTTTCAAATAACCAAATCTATGTTAAACTACAAACTGCATAATAAAATCTAGTACAACTAATAAAAATATCTCATCATGATTATCATCACTAATATCTAAGCATCAATTCTTTGCAATACTACTGATCATCATCATCATCTCCAGTGGTAAGATCATCGCTCTCAGCAGAACAGATCGGGTTATAGCGTGCAGCAGAGAATCTCTGAGCATCTCGATCGTCAATGCGATAACTAGAAATATTTGGATCATGAACTATAGGAATCGTTCTGCAAGGGTGATGAGAAAATCTATAACGCATGTCCATATAGGTGTTGGAGACAGCTTAGAATTGGAGTATGGTACGAAAGTTCGTAGAACGACACCGATCGTCTTCCAGTTTGAAACGATCTTGGAGCCTAGTATGGAGAGATTCTAGTATGATAGGTGGAGCAGGTGGAGCATCATCGTGACCAAGAGATGGGTCAACGGGAGGTGCTGGAGCAGAAAGAGTAGGCTCAATCCTATGATGCTTGACAAGATAGGAAGGTTCAACAAGAAGGGGGCAGTCATCCACAGGAATCTCAAAGTAATCAAAAATGATGGGCAAGTACATAGCTTAAAGCAAGTTACGCGGTTTATTGTGACACTGTTGCATGTCTTCAATGATGGCCTTTGGTAAACTAAATTGGATACCAAAGTACAAATGATAAAGTGATAATATTTCCAAATTAGTAAGTTGATCATTGAAGTTTGTTTTGGAAGGGTGACAGAGAAAACCATACGATGTAAATCATAGAACCAGTTGTTCAGATGTTTGCCTCGAAGTTGTTCGGGTAAACGAAGATTAGGTGCACACAAAGAGTTTGTAAAAGAATCAAGAGTCATGTTATCTGGAAATTGAAATCTGGTGATGTCACCAAGGGCTTCACCTTCATTAGGAACATGAAGTGTCATACCCAAGTCATCATCAACAAATTCAATTGCAATACCACTGACTCGTGATCGAATAGTCTGGTGTGCGACTGTTAAGTTGCAATAAAACATCCATATAGCATTAATGTATACCTGATTTCTAGTTACAAGAACTTCTAAACCAAGAGCTTGAAAAGTAGAAAAATAAGTTGAAAATAGAGTAAAATTTACGGGTTTCCAAGACTTATGGTCCTATCAATGAAATCATCAAACCACTCTATGGATTGATCAAGAGAACAAAATATAAAGCTATCAAATTCACCCTCATTGGGCATGGAAGGACTGAACAGAGAATATGAAATTTCTTCTTGAATATTGGAGGAAGAAGCCTCCCCAACTTTCCTTTTCTTCTTTGACATCTTAGGTGCCATTGAAAGAAATAGAGAGAAAAGTGAAGATTATACCTGAAACAGATAAAGGATTATATAAGAGATCCTTGAAATAAGCTTAGATATGAGATATAGAGGGTAGAAAAGCTTTGAGGAAGGAGATCCAATGGTTAGGATTTTGAGAGGTGGAAGAAGGGTTTTTGGCTGCTGGTTGGTATATGCCACAAATAGAAGATGATAAGTAGGTATACATTGGAGTGGGATCCATACAGCTCAAATCTAGAACAAGGGTAACCAAGTTCGGCCCGAGTTCTCTATCCGAATTTGGTTCCTTTGAACCTTGATTTATTTTGTATAAAGTCTCATTATTTATGTATAAAGTTGCATGTTTTAACTTTTGTTAACCAAAAATTAGGGTTTTGGATTCAAAGAAAAATAGTTACTAATATTATTAATCAATATTTATTCGATTAAAGTATTGATTATCTTTGTTAGCTGTAGGGGCCAAATTTCAGCTAGCGATGGTCCAAATAGTCTTAAATAACGTGTCGCTTAAGGCTATTTATGCCTCTGTGACAGAAGGGTCCTTTCGTCTTGTATCAAAAATAATCTTTACCTTTAAAAAACATAGATTAGAAAATAATATATGTACATTATATGTTCTCAAAATCCAAAATTTCTTGACGTATAAAGTTAAAGCGATCTTCAGCTAAATTTAGTAAAGATGTCCACGAGTTGATGTTCTGTGTCAACAAATTCTAAGCATATATTACCGTACAGTTGATGATCTCTTAAAAAATGATGTCTAATTTCAATGTACTTAGTGCGTGAATGATTTATTGGATTCTTAGTGAGATTAATAGTGCTAGTATTATCACAGTAAATGAAAATATTCTTAAAAGATAAATTATAGACTTCTAAGGTTTGTTTTATCCACAAAATTTGTGCACAACAACGTACTACGGCTATATATTCAGCCTCAGTAGTTGATAATGCAATTGAATTTTTCTTTTTATAAACCAAGAGACTAAGAAATTTCCTAGGAAATGACACGTGTCGCTGGTGCTTTTATGATAGACCTTGCATCCAACAAAATCAGCATCTGAATAACTAATAAGGTCAAAGGACGTGGTTTTGGGATAACACAAGCCTGTTGTTAAAGTACCTTTAAGGTATCTAAGGATACACTTAACTGCGCACACATGTGATTCCTTAGGATTGGCCTAATATCTAGCACAAAGGCAGACTAAAAACATAATATCTGGTCGACTAGCAGTTAAGTGTCACGTCCCAATCTCTCGTAAGTTCGATCGTCCCCGCTGGACGTGAAATCACCATGCCAAAGCTCCCGCAGGACAATCGTTCTCATCGGGGCATGATATCGTACGAGCCTGGAGTTGCGCTTGTACAAGGCAATGACGTCAAACAAAATGGTTATCATCGAAATGACCAAGTTGCAGCGAAGACAATTATTGTTACAAACAAGATGACATAAGAGTATACGCAGCGAAGCTCTCAAAGGGTCCAAATAAAAAGGCCACAAAAGAGAATGCCACAATGGCTTGCAACACTCTTACTCTTTCTCTTGCCAACAAAGGTACTTATAGTTCCATAGATCATGTCATGTATATCCAAGCTGAGCCACTACACCTGCATACCTAGATATAATGCCCACAAACGTAGGTCAGTACGTAGCCATACTGGTGAGCGGGGTAACCCATTCGTCAAAACCGACACTAAGTAAGTAGTAAATGCAAGCAGTTATATGGTGATCTTTCTACTTGAACCTAGATTTATTTTATGGCAGTGGAATGAACATGTTAAGGAAAATATAAAGTAGATTTATCATGCAAGCATTAAAATCCATTAAACACATTAGCAGTTATATGCAATCTCAAGAAACTAAGCATGTAAACCATTCTACTCAAATTTCGTAAGTTACGCATGAACCTATCGAACCACATCACACTCCAAGTCTCGAATCCAATCTCGATATGTACACTCTTGCCCGAGGCAAGGTGGCCGCCCACCGCAAACTCATATGCAATAATCTCAAGCGATTCCTATCGATATGAAGGTCACTGGCCAAGCCATAAAGGATTATTCCAAGGTATTTCGACTCGATCCATCGTTGAGTTGCAAGCCCGCCTGGTGGTCTCGAACTACAAGTATTTCGATTGCCCAATCTGTCCGAGGTAGCAAGCCTCAATAGTGGGTTCGCAACACCCGTGCTTCCAAAGCACGTTCCAAGGTTTCCTCCATGGCCGAACGGTCCTAATGCCCCGGTGCCTATTATGTTCGAGGAAACCAAATTATGAGCGCACGGGTTGTCTGTGACCATGCAATGGTCCGATAATATAGGTACGACAAGGAATCGTGCCTTCTCGCCCCACCAAACTATACTTTTCTTGATCCATCTAATTCTCTGTATTCGTTCTTAAATTATAGCCCAAGGAACCATTCTCAATTTATCTCCACTAGGCACCATGTCGCTTCTCGACAGAGTGCTCCGATTGGTGCAACACATCTCTCTGAATGCTCCACGGCACAATGCCCCAACAGTGGCACAATGTCCTCTCTGATGCAGTTATCCGGTTTTGAACCACAACTGTACATTTTGCTTGACAAAGAGTCCCTATTTGATACTCATGCGCAAAGCATGATCGCTCGATGAAGTGTTCTTACTGGTCCAAATCGTAAGGTTCAACTCAAAGAAACAAATAATATTCATCCAAACGGTGCACACTCGATGCATGCCACAGTGCGGTATTTTCCATGTTCTAGTCCAAGTGTCCAAGACATTATGTGTTTTCCAATTGTTAGGCATGAAGGAGCAGAGGAGAAGAAACAGAGCCCACTTACCAAGTCTAAATCCGCTTGATGCCTTGTCTAGCACTATGTTTTGTTGATACAGCCGATTCCTTGAATCTGTGTTCCAATGCGAAGCACGACTACTCAATTGGTATGATCGCGTGAGCAGGCCGTGCTCTCTAAATTATCTGACCCGATCGGACTAAGGAAGACGGTATTATCGTTTCAATCTGCTATCTCTGCACTTGCTTCGAACGAACACTCTGATCCCATTGAACTCCGCACGCGATCTGCACATGAAAACTAACTCGAATCAATACTTGTTCCCAAATCCAACTTACTAAAATGCAACCAAACCTTTATCTCATTTCAATCCAACTCAGCGTAATGTACCGTTCGGGTGCGGGGCATTACATAATATAGTACTTAGAATAAGGTTCGTCCTCGAACCAAACCAGTACCCATTCCTTTCTCGTATGTCGCTTTACTATTTCATAGACTCTGCTCCATGTAACTCATACTTCACTGACCCAGACTCATCATCTTCGCTTCGTGCTCTGCGATCACACAAATTCTATATTTCCACATCCTTCTTGCAGCTCAATTCGAATTCAACATATCGTTTAGTTT
Source organism: Iris macrosiphon (assembly GCA_036927795.1). Lineage (NCBI taxonomy): Eukaryota > Viridiplantae > Streptophyta > Magnoliopsida > Asparagales > Iridaceae > Iris > Iris macrosiphon. Next base: position 74,875,710 of record JAYESA010000014.1, read on the forward strand.
GGATCATACACATATTTAAAGTGTCTCCGAAATAAATGCATTTTAGCCAAGCTTAGCGATAGTGAATTTGGACAAGTTACAAGGGGATATTCGCGTCCAAAACACCAATCGGTTCACTCTTAACTTAATCAATCATAACGTTCATCCCATAACTCATTCGCACACGCGTTATTCTCAAAACGATGATTCTCCACTGATGATCTCTCTACCTGACCCAATTTAATTTGTGTTCTGACTCAATCTATTCTCTAGCGATAGCCCAAACCACGCATATTTCAAGTCCTTGCGCGTCCAAGCGCAATGAGTATTTTGCATGGCCCTATCATCCAACTATTTCTGAATTCATACTTTTCTCATCCGAGCTCAACCAACCAAACTCTTACCTAACTTTAATCGCACTATGTTCTGCACATACCATCTCAAAATATCATCTTCATGATCCGAACAATAATCAAATCTTGCACTAACCCAACTAAGTGACTTACCAAAACATTCAATTTCTCTCTGGGTGAACATCTATATTGGGGTTCATGTGATCTGCGAAGATTTTGCCACCACGGCATAAGGACAGTATAGTCACAATTTTGACGCGGACACAATCGCCACAATCCTAGGTCGCGTATAAAATAGTTCTTCTTATGCTGCTTCCACTGCCTCGAAGCACAGGATATCACCTTCGCCCTCTACATGAGCACGTACCGCAAACCAAGTCTGATTTTATCTTGTAGATCTGAGGTATATTTGTCCCTTCTGGTAGTGCAAGGATCTGAGATGAAGAGAGCTGCGGCTTTAACAGCCTGAAATTAGTCACACAGTCATCAATTCATATGAATGTTATTCCCATCTGAGGCACGACGAGTCAAAGGAGATTCCATCTTTAAAATTTGCGACTCTTAATTTTAACAGTTGACTTAGTCCATTTTAACTATAGCTTTGATCTTCTGGCTTCATCTTCAGCTGAAGTCTATCCCAATGATCTCTCAAATCCAATACTCAGCCACCTAGACCGATATTCAACATACACCATTCAATATCTATCCCTCGATGCATTCCCAAATGTGCCGTCGCAAGGGTCGTTCTATGGGTCTACAATATTTACTTTAATTTGGCGGTCAAGTCACTAGGGTCAATTGTCCCGAAGCTACGCTCGATAATTATAAGTCATCACAATGGACAGTTACTACGAACCATGCTATATCTCATCTGCAAATCTGAACCATAACCCGATAATCCAATCTGAATACACTTCTGAATTCAAGCACTTCATGCACTACCGTTGACGTATCTGTTAACCAACGCTGCCTAACCACCTAGAGTATGGCTATCTATCAAATCCACTAATAGAGAAACTATGCTCGTTGAAACCGTCGTCCAATACTCCGTCGTTCTGCCCTAAATCCATCAAAAATCCCGTACCGCCTTGCTCAACTTCTCGCTTTATTACTTGCAATGATTTCTGAAACCATAGACTTGCTCCATTTCTTATCCATACGCCATGCTTCAACAATGCACGTCTAACTTGCTCGAGCGATACAATAAATTAATTCGATGTCGCATCCTTGTTCCACTATCTTCAAAGGTCCATCCGCCACAATCCTTGTCCTCGTTCTATTCCTTAGCACCGTCTTGAATTCTATATTTTCTGATGCGTTTGCACGATCTCGACGACTTGCATGCCAATCCCAATATAAGTCCACTTTGTTGCACCATTCCACTAAGTCTGTGCCAGCTAACTTTGAGTCAAAATTCTCGAGCACTAACATATGTATCCTTTAAGTTCGCGCGACTCCATCGTATTACTCCTTCAAAACCGAACAAGATCCTCTGCATGACCAACTGCTCCTTTGCATTATAAAAATCTATAGTCCATGCTCGTTACCCTTCGACACATCCATCGCTCACGTACGCGTGCACCAACTGTTTATTCCTTTTTCTCAACTCTTTCCATCAACGAACGCTCCACCAAACTTCAAAATTGCGCACGCAAAACTCTGATATTTACACATACCGTCTGATTTATCTAATCCGATCTCCAATACTTGGTTTGCATTATTCCTTCGAATTCTAAATAATCGTCCCATCACTTGTTCCATCCTCGTCCAACAAAACTTTTATTCACACGAGTCTATTTCTGATCGCTCAAATCTGACTCATCGAAGAATAACTGAGTCAAACTCTGTTGCACCAATTCCTGCCATAATCTTATACTACCCCCATCTGTTGCGAGCAATCATATCGCTTATCTTGTTTCGAACATTTTCAACGTGTACCCCACTCCGTGTCATTGCATATACCACTTAGAAATCGAGTCGCTCTCGCACCATATCTTTACTCTACATTGGCCAACATCTACTCCAAACTGACTATTTCGTGGTGATCCCGTCGATGCGCACAAACCACTTGCATTTCCACTATCCGTGTTCGTTGCGGCAATTTTATTGTCCATCCAAACATTCCAACGCCGCGATCACTACGTGGTATACCATATACCACTTCGAATTAAGTCACTCCTTGCATCACACTTTCTCTGTACTGATTCCACATCAGTTCGAACTATCCATTATGCGTGATCCTGCCGTTCATAACTCAAATCGTTTTACTCAAAGTCTGTTACGACCCGCACCCACTTTTAGGATACGAGTACGTGGCCAAGTCCAGCCTATGCCACAACATCGACGGTAGTACGTTGTCTATGATAACAATGGTACATCAATCCAAATAGATAATTTTAATCACATATTCAAATATATTGCTCATTCACAATATTTATATAGTTTTACAAGATTCTCAATTTATAATTAAATCATAACTCGGGAACAAACCCGCTAAACATCAAATCCAAAGAAGTTGTTAAACTATCTAAATTCTAATATAGGCCTTCAAAAGCATCTTGATCTCCAACAAAATCCAATGAGCAAGATAGCAAGTCACCTAAAAATATTTACTAGTCATGATGGAACGAGTACAACCCAATAGCAGTTCCAATTAATTGAGAAGTACTATGAACAGTAAATAGTTATAAAATACTTGATGAGCATATAATAATGAAATATGGTACATCTGTCACGACCCGCACCCGGTTTAGGGGCACGAGAGCGTGGGTACGTCCAGCCTACGCCGCAGCATCGGCGGTAGAACGCTGTCTAGGTCAAGTACTATCTAAACAATCTCACGCTAGTATCCAACTCCATAAGGAGACGTGGATAACATAAACTAAATCTAGAAATACTCAATCACAACTACAGCACGATAGGAAAATGAAGAAATAAAAGAATACAACACAAGTCTAATGACACAATAATCATACCTGCAATCATTACTTCCAATCCCCAAGTATGTCAGAGCCAGTCTACTAAGGTCACAGTCTGGAAAAATATTTCCAGTCAGGAAGGAGCAAAGTACATCTCTAAATAGCAGTTCTATATAAATGACATAAGCTATGTAGCAGTTCTAGATGGAAACATACCAGATGCATGTATAGGTACGAGAAATGTACAATGAAAGAAATACTGGAAAATACTGTAAGTAAATGCAGGAAAAGAAGCAATATGTCAATGAGCAAGAGTTCTATGACTAAGTGTGTGAATACTAGCTTCAACATGTGATCGGCTTGGGAACTTGATCAGGCTGGTTACATGTGATTAGCTATGGTTCATATAAAGTCAGGCTAACCGTTGGTTAGCTATGGTGCATGTAGAGATCAGGCTAATCACACGTAACAGCTATGGAGCATATAAATGGTCAGGCCGCACCCGACGTGAGATGTGGGGTGAGCTATGGTGCATATAAAGTTGGGTATGATCACATATCTACACTAAAGTACTCCCCAAACCCCCGACTGGTATAGTAGATCCAATCATGGTACGCTATGGCACAGGATTCCCTAGGAAGGTAGCAAATCTTCCCGGGAATTAGTGTCTGTACATGCACAAGATATCAAGGAAACAAGTCTCGTACAAGCTACACCATGAATAAGGAATAACATCTCATGACGAGATCCGTGTATACCAATCCGTGTAACCATCGTGTCAAGATCATGGATATTTACACTAGTTACAGTGAACATAGGAGATATCATAAATTAGAAACTAATCAGAGAATGTACTCGCCTTGGGTCCTTAGCTGGTGAATATACCGAGGTCCTGTCCCAGAGTATCGTCTGGAGGAACCAACAGTCCTAAAATATATCAAATACAACATTTGCATCAGGTGCTACACTAACACATCACAAATACATGAACTCAGGGCTCTGCCAGGTATGGCACTAGTCAACTAGGGTCATCTAGTAGGGATACGTAGATATACACATTACACTTATTAATACTTACAATATTTATACATGCACCAGTTTAAATGTATTTACAATATATATTTGATTTATACTAGTTGAACATTATATATGTATACTCATACATATGCTAAAATACATTTTAAAATATATATATATATGTGTATTGTCAATGTTTATTATTATTATTAAAATATATACTAATACTAGTACATCACATTAAATACATATACAATACATTAATTGTATGTACAAGATATATATATATATATATATATATATATATACATTTATACCAATATACATTTATTTATATTTAAATACTGAAACATACATTAATACTTAGTATACCAATAAAACGTATATAATATATATATAAGTGTCTATTAGTAATTTACAAAAATACGTATTTGTGTATACACACTAATAGATGTATATACATATATACTTTTTATACCAAAATACATATTTGTATATTTATCAAAAAATAATACATAACTAATTTACACATAATAAATAACTAATTTCATACAATAAAACAATAAAACTAATTATGTTGTATTTACCAAACTAGTTACATGAATTTACTAAGCTAATTATATGAATTTACCAGACTAGTACATATTAATAAAATCAAATTATATAAAATAACCAATTTACATATTAATATAACTAATTATATTAATATAACCAAAGTACATAAACTAATTACATTAATTAAACTAATTTTATAAAGTAACTAATTATATATACTAAACTGATTAATTAATAATTTGATTAAACTAATTGATTACTAATTAACCACTGATTAATAATTAACTAAACTAATTTAATTAATTAATTAACTAACTAATCATATTAATTAATTAATTAACTAATCTCATTTAATTAACTAATACACTAAACTAATTAAATATTAATTATAACTAATTATATATTACTAACTATAGATAGAAACAGAAAGGGGAAAGAGGGAAAGGAGAGAGGGGCTTACGAGGCTTCTCCGGTCGTCGGCGCGGGGTTCGCCGGGGTCGGCGCTCGTCTCGGCGGCGGCTGTTCTCGGCGGAGTCTGGTCGAGGAGGCGGCGCTCGGCGCTCGAGGAGGCGGCTGCGTCTGGTCGAGGAGCGGCGGCGGAACTCGACGCGGCTCGACGCGGGGTGTGTCTGAATCTACGGCGGCCAGATCGAGGAGGCGGTCGGCGGGATCTCGACGACGCGGCGCTCTGTCGATCGACGGATCTGAGGAGATCCGAGGCGGATCTCCGAGCTCGACGCGGGGCGACAGGGCGGCGACAGGGCGGCTTCGAGTCTAGGGTTAGGGTCAGGTTCTGGATGTGTCGGTGTCTGGGTACGTGTCCGGGATGGACACGAGGGTTTGTTGTGGGGGACGTGTCCGGGGCTGGACACGGGGACTCGATGCACAGTGGACGTGTCCAGGTGTGGACACGGGAATCTGATGTAGTACTGTACAGAGGTGGATGTGTCCAGATGGTGTCGGACACAAAATCGGTTGTAATGTTGTAACTGGACACAGAAAATGAATGGATACCGTGGGACACCCGGGGTCGGACCCGAGGCCAACACGGCTGACACGGTGATGCTGGACACACGGACACGAGCACACAAAAAATGGTGGTGGCTTTGGCTTGTGGGAATTTGTGAAGGCTAGCTAGGGTTTCTAGGGAGTTGTGATGAGGTACTTAAATAGGGAGAAAGGGTGTGGGATAAAGGGTTGCGGGTTGGCCCAATAATGAATGGCCCAGAATTAATTATAAAAAGGGGCTTCTCATGTGGGAAAAATGAGGGTGTGCTGGCTAGTTAATAGGAACGGCAACTTGAAAAAAATAAAAATAAAAAATAAAGATTATAATTTCAGAAAATATTTTTAGGAAAGCTAGCTAATTTCCAATTAGCTACTAATTAATACATTTTGCAAAGTCCTAGAAAGCATGACATTTATTTATTTACTATCCCAATAAATAAAAATTTATTTTATTTTATGAACTAGTCCTTTAAATAACTATTTAGTTAAAACAATAATTTTATGATTCAAGCCAATAAATATTTGAAACTAGAAATATATATTTTTATTTATTTATTTATTTTGTAATACATCGTCATTTAGGAAAAAATGATTTTTATAAAGATTTTTAAATTACCTTCTAAAATCAAACATCGTTCAAAATCAATTAAAAATTTTCAAGGAGAAATATTTTATAAAACTTGATATTTTAAAATAAATTAAAATCTAATTATTTTGGAAATTGGAAATCGGAGGTTACAAGTCTATCCACCTTAGAAAAATTTCGTCCTCGAAATTTTAGGGATGACTAGGATAGAAAAATTTGTTGTTCATAATGATGAATATTTTCCAAACAGAAGGAAACATGAAGAAAAAGAAAATATGGTTTAAGACAGGAATAACTTGAAGGAATCATGGCTCGGCCTTGAATCCTCTAGAAAGTTTAGGTTTGGGAAGTAGACACGATCATAAAAACAGATAATTTGAATAATGCACGTTACCTTTTCAAAGTAACTAAACCAAGGAAGACCCAGTATAATGAATGATATAGACATGAAAGTTATAGTTAATTCGAAAGATACGGTCGACAATTTGATTTAAGAAACTTAAATACATCCTTCAGAATGTAATCAAGAGACATCTAATCGCCTTTCTTAATTTCTAGGAAAAATAGTCTTTACTACCATCTGAAAATAATCCTTCCTTTTTATCCTCGTTCATTTTACTTTTCTCAATCTTGTGATTCATCATTAACTAATATCTATAAAAGTTTCAAATTCCACAAACTTTATTAGATTAGATCTTAGAATTTCTGAATCAAAATTTATTACCTGTCAAAAATCCTTATCATCAAATTCGAGTTTGTTTATCTTAACATCAACTATACCTCGATTATTTTCTTCAATTTCAAATGTTACTGTCATGGTCAAGATTTAATTTAAATCACAACCTCAATATACCATGATCTTCATTTCATTCCATATTTCTTTATCCGTATGTATAATGTTTCCGAATTTTGAACTAATATATATTTTTTTTTCATCCTCTGAATTTATTATCCCAATGTAAAATTTTTACTACTCAAATCCTCAATATTTTTAATTGAATTCCAGTCGTATCATAATCTCCTCAAATTTGAGTAAATAACTAAATACAAAATTTACTATCCAATCCTTTTAATTGAAATCCAATCAATGCATATTTATAAAACTTAAAAATCTGCATCCCAAAATTTAACTTTAAACACTCATCAATCATCTAACTCAAATTCAATTGACGCTTATTCCAATCTAACTCCTCATCCCAAGAATTTAATTTGACACTATTCCATTTACGATTTTATTTCCTGCTTTTCTTTTCTTTTTTTTTCCTCAAATACTCAACGATGCGATGCTTCCAGTATCTTCAAGGCAACATTCATACTATATAAAATTTCTATCTTGCAATCAAATAGATAAAATAATAATCTCTCAAATTTCTCAAATTTTTTTTTTTTTTTTTATAATCAATTCAATCATATCAAGACCTCCTTAAAATTAATAAATCCTCAAATTTTTGGCTCTGTGAATTTCTTAATTCTCCCTTTAAGTAAATGTTTGTCCTCGAATTTCAATCAACCTCGATTTTCGCAAAAATAATGATTCCATCAACTCTGTTATAACAATCCCCTAAATTTTTTATTTAAATTTTTGCTCATCCATAATTTAATCATCTTGTCCCTTTTTGTCGGTCATACCCTTGTCATAGATCCTTGCTATGGTCAAACCCAAATGATCATGGTTTAAGAAAATTCTACTTACATCCATGCAATTTAAGAAAATATATAGGTCATGTGTCTTGTCACGGTATTTCAGTCTCTGTTAAGGTGTACTACTAGCTAAGTTCTAACAAGAAAATCACGAATATAAACCACGTTACTAGGGAATCAATCAATCAAAAGACGAAAAAGAACATTAGGAAAGAAAAGAAAGAACCTGCTAACATATTACTTGCGGTATCTGCTATCAACCACTTAACTCTAGCACATTCACTAACAAATTCCTATTCATGTACACTGGTACCCATATCAACTAATCATATATTAATATTCATATCTCTTATCTACCAAAAATTAATCCTCAAAATAATCGTCAAGGTTTAACTTCCCGATCAACTTAAAATAAAATGCATATACCTCCTCAAAATCAGATACTTCACATCGAAATAAAATTTAATCACTTCTAAAATCTCTGTAGCCTTAACTATGTTTATTGAATCAAATTTAAATCCTCAATATTTTAACAACATAGAATCTCAACTCCTTAAAAATTCTGAAAATTTAAAATTCATTTCCACCTTTTAATTTATAACTCCTCAATGTACATATCAGTGCTCACGGTCTCTGATACTCAAGGTGCACTCAATACCTATATTGTCTAGAACTGTGTACTAAATTTGTACTGCCCGAATCACTTGCACTATTACCTCCAATGATCAAAGTTACCATCAACTGTGTTTTCTTTCATAATTTCAATTTATGTCAACTGGTATATCATCTAATTATCATCACACCGAGTGCTTACTGTTACTAGCACCATTTTCAATAATCCTTGATATAGAATCATCAGCACTCTTGGTATTATATCACTAGCTGCATTAATGGATTATCTCATCAAGCTCATTAGACTCATGATCACCTGTATCCTCTATAACACTCATGTTTCTTTACTCTCATGGGTATGTGTATGGTTCCTCATCTCGATGGTTGTATATGTATTTCCTTCAATCCTTTAAAGCCTATTAAACTAATCCGCGATACGCTTCACAACTTCCATTACTAATCCTGATATTTCTCTACTTATGACATCTCATTAAACCCTTTATACATATACATTTCTTTACTTTTAACATTTCCGATATCAATCATCCAATTGGACATCATGTTCCATAAATCCTTAACACAATTCCCGGATACTTAATCGTTTACATAGATCACTCAATTACATAATTATGATTATCCAGGACGGGTAATTTGCTCTGATACTAACTCTGAGAACTATCACTGATACTCTATACTCTCCTTAACTCTCAGTCTCTAATGACACTACTCCTAGAATCATTGGTACAAGGTACTATACTAAGGGCTAACTCTAGATTAAAGCCTACTGCTCACATGTCCAACTAAGAAACACTTACAACTCACTAGCAACACAGTCAATACTAATACAAGACACAACAAAATTACAAGCCACTAATTATCATACTTAACAAGAAATCCTCAAGAAATAGGAGCTCAAGGACTGAATTGAGGACAGAAGGTATCTTTACTGCTAGTAAAGAAAGAAGCGGTGGAACAAAGTCCTGGAATAACAGAAATAGATAAGTCTTGGGATGATATTTTAAGAACCAATTTAGGATACAACCTGATAATCATACACGTCTGTCTGAAATCATGACACTCAGAATTCTCGCCACGCCAGTAAGCATAGATGCGATAAACGATAGGTTTCGTAACTAAGGTATGCACTCCATAGTCATATCGTCTAGAATCTTCGCCACGCCAACCGGTATGGCTGCGAAAGACTCTAAGCTTCATAACTATAGTATGTACATCCAAGTCAGGTTCCTACGTTCTCGTCACCACAGCTAATATGGCTGCGATAAATTCTAGGTTCCATAACCAAAGTAGACGTTTTACCTTCCTCACTGTCCTCATCAATATATGTCATCAGATGATACCATAAATCCTAGTCCGTAAAAATTCATCTCAATTTGAAATCAACTCAACAACGATACCAGGAATTAAAGTTAACAACTGGTCAACAAGAATCAAACTCAACAATGATACCAAGATTTTAATTTAAAAACTGCTCAACAAGAATCAAGTTCAGTAACAACAAGCGAGAGCGGGCGGAAACAAGGAAAAGTTAAATTGGAAATTTTAACAAGATTCTCAAGGGGTCGTCCCAGGAATCTCTCAAGAGTTTGTGATTGAGTATCCTCTCTCATCCTAGTATCCTATGTCCTATATTCTATAGCAGGTACGCAGTAGTACAACTAAGACGTCGCACTACCACGACATCGCACAGCTCGCGAAGTCAGACCTGCATGGGCCACCACTAAAACGTGTCACGACCCGCACCCGGTTTAGGGGCACGAGAGCGTGGGTACGTCCAGCCTACGTCGCAGCATCGGCGGTAGAATGCTGTCTAGGTCAAGTACTATCTAAACAATCTCACGCTAGTATCCAACTCCATAAGGAGACGTGGATAACATAAACTAAATCTAGAAATACTCAATCACAACTACAGCACGATAGGAAAATGAAGAAATAAAAGAATACAACACAAGTCTAATGACACAATAATCATACCTGCAATCATTACTTCCAATCCCCAAGTATGTCAGAGCCAGTCTACTAAGGTCACAGTCTGGAAAAATATTTCCAGTCAGGAAGGAGCAAAGTACATCTCTAAATAGCAGTTCTATATAAATGACATAAGCTATGTAGCAGTTCTAGATGGAAACATACCAGATGCATGTATAGGTACGAGAAATGTACAATGAAAGAAATACTGGAAAATACTGTAAGTAAATGCAGGAAAAGAAGCAATATGTCAATGAGCAAGAGTTCTATGACTAAGTGTGTGAATACTAGCTTCAACATGTGATCGGCTTGGGAACTTGATCAGGCTGGTTACATGTGATTAGCTATGGTTCATATAAAGTCAGGCTAACCGTTGGTTAGCTATGGTGCATGTAGAGATCAGGCTAATCACACGTAACAGCTATGGAGCATATAAATGGTCAGGCCGCACCCGACGTGAGATGTGGGGTGAGCTATGGTGCATATAAAGTTGGGTATGATCACATATCTACACTAAAGTACTCCCCAAACCCCCGACTGGTATAGTAGATCCAATCATGGTACGCTATGGCACAGGATTCCCTAGGAAGGTAGCAAATCTCCCCGGGAATTAGTGTCTGTACATGCACAAGATATCAAGGAAACAAGTCTCGTACAAGCTACACCATGAATAAGGAATAACATCTCATGACGAGATCCGTGTATACCAATCCGTGTAACCATCGTGTCAAGATCATGGATATTTACACTAGTTACAGTGAACATAGGAGATATCATAAATTAGAAACTAATCAGAGAATGTACTCGCCTTGGGTCCTTAGCTGGTGAATATACCGAGGTCCTGTCCCAGAGTATCGTCTGGAGGAACCAACAGTCCTAAAATATATCAAATACAACATTTGCATCAGGTGCTACACTAACACATCACAAATACATGAACTCAGGGCTCTGCCAGGTATGGCACTAGTCAACTAGGGTCATCTAGTAGGGATACGTAGATATACACATTACACTTATTAATACTTACAATATTTATACATGCACCAGTTTAAATGTATTTACAATATATATTTGATTTATACTAGTTGAACATTATATATGTATACTCATACATATGCTAAAATACATTTTAAAATATATATATATATATGTGTATTGTCAATGTTTATTATTATTATTAAAATATATACTAATACTAGTACATCACATTAAATACATATACAATACATTAATTGTATGTACAAGATATATATATATATATATATATATATATATATATATATACATTTATACCAATATACATTTATTTATATTTAAATACTGAAACATACATTAATACTTAGTATACCAATAAAACGTATATAATATATATATAAGTGTCTATTAGTAATTTACAAAAATACGTATTTGTGTATACACACTAATAGATGTATATACATATATACTTTTTATACCAAAATACATATTTGTATATTTATCAAAAAATAATACATAACTAATTTACACATAATAAATAACTAATTTCATACAATAAAACTAATTATGTTGTATTTACCAAACTAGTTACATGAATTTACTAAGCTAATTATATGAATTTACCAGACTAGTACATATTAATAAAATCAAATTATATAAAATAACCAATTTACATATTAATATAACTAATTATATTAATATAACCAAAGTACATAAACTAATTACATTAATTAAACTAATTTTATAAAGTAACTAATTATATATACTAAACTGATTAATTAATAATTTGATTAAACTAATTGATTACTAATTAACCACTGATTAATAATTAACTAAACTAATTTAATTAATTAATTAACTAACTAATCATATTAATTAATTAATTAACTAATCTCATTTAATTAACTAATACACTAAACTAATTAAATATTAATTATAACTAATTATATATTACTAACTATAGATAGAAACATAAAGGGGAAAGAGGGAAAGGAGAGAGGGGCTTACGAGGCTTCTCCGGTCGTCGGCGCGGGGTTCGCCGGGGTCGGCGCTCGTCTCGGCGGCGGCTGTTCTCGGCGGAGTCTGGTCGAGGAGGCGGCGCTCGGCGCTCGAGGAGGCGGCTGCGTCTGGTCGAGGAGCGGCGGCGGAACTCGACGCGGCTCGACGCGGGGTGTGTCTGAATCTACGGCGGCCAGATCGAGGAGGCGGTCGGCGGGATCTCGACGACGCGGCGCTCTGTCGATCGACGGATCTGAGGAGATCCGAGGCGGATCTCCGAGCTCGACGCGGGGCGACAGGGCGGCGACAGGGCGGCTTCGAGTCTAGGGTTAGGGTCAGGTTCTGGATGTGTCGGTGTCTGGGTACGTGTCCGGGATGGACACGAGGGTTTGTTGTGGGGGACGTGTCTGGGGCTGGACACGGGGACTCGATGCACAGTGGACGTGTCCGGGTGTGGACACGGGAATCTGATGTAGTACTGTACAGAGGTGGATGTGTCCAGATGGTGTCGGACACAAAATCGGTTGTAATGTTGTAACTGGACACAGAAAATGAATGGATACCGTGGGACACCCGGGGTCGGACCCGAGGCCAACACGGCTGACACGGTGATGCTGGACACACGGACACGAGCACACAAAAAATGGTGGTGGCTTTGGCTTGTGGGAATTTGTGAAGGCTAGCTAGGGTTTCTAGGGAGTTGTGATGAGGTACTTAAATAGGGAGAAAGGGTGTGGGATAAAGGGTTGCGGGTTGGCCCAATAATGAATGGCCCAGAATTAATTATAAAAAGGGGCTTCTCATGTGGGAAAAATGAGGGTGTGCTGGCTAGTTAATAGGAACGGCAACTTGAAAAAAATAAAAATAAAAAATAAAGATTATAATTTCAGAAAATGTTTTTAGGAAAGCTAGCTAATTTCCAATTAGCTACTAATTAATACATTTTGCAAAGTCCTAGAAATCATGACATTTATTTATTTACTATCCCAATAAATAAAAATTTATTTTATTTTATGAACTAGTCCTTTAAATAACTATATAGTTAAAACAATAATTTTATGATTCAAGCCAATAAATATTTGAAACTAGAAATATATATTATTATTTATTTATTTATTTTGTAATACATCGTCATTTAGGAAAAAATGATTTTTATAAAGATTTTTAAATTACCTTCTAAAATCAAACATCGTTCAAAATCAATTAAAAATTTTCAAGGAGAAATATTTTATAAAACTTGATATTTTAAAATAAATTAAAATCTAATTACTTTGGAAATTGGAAATCGGAGGTTACAACATCATAAAGGAACAGTTAAATAAAAAAATAATGAAAGACAAGAAAGAAGAACAGAGAAGCATGTAAAGACAGATAGATATGTAAACTAGAAAACATGTCATGCAAGTGTACAATCAGCAATTACAGATTAATACAGAATGACTGTATCTAACTAGTGTTTTGAAATACCAAGTTGACATGTGAAATGCTAGAGGGTAATATTCAACAAACCACACGTGTCGTGTGTGGCTGCTATTATTCCAGTAAGACCATAGGATAGGAAGGGAATATTCGCGCGTCTCCTAGGTATTTTCTCTCCCGACTAGTACTCATGGATCCAAGTCCAGACACAAATAATCTCAATAGTCCAGAAGATGTCAACAGGCCAGAAAATATATTAGTCCAGTATTTTATTAGTCCAGTAATTCATTAGTCCAGAAAAAAGTCAATAGGCCTGAAAATACGTATCTCACGAAAATGAATCCATACAATACCAACCTGTGTATCCATTGTGTCAGGAATTAAGTAAAATAATACTATAAACATGCATCATAGAAAATATCAAATAATAAAAACTATCAGAGAATATACTCGCCTGTGGTCCTTAGCTGTAGTTGGATCAGGTCCCAATTCAGAGTTCAAATCCTACATATGATATGTTACCATGTCAAGAGATAATTTATTTTAATTTACTTAATTATGACATAATTACTCTAAAATCCTATTTTAATCTTATTATTCTAATTTTTAGGTTAATTTTTAAATTTTGTCCAAAGAAACCGAATTTTATCAACTTGAGACTCATGGCACGCAAATCGAGGCAATCCATTGATCAAAAAGTCAACTGATACAAACTCAATTTTCATACATGAGTTTCTGTAGATTTCAGCGTCACAAACATGCTAAAATTTATGGCTCATCCGGATTCAAATTCGCTTGGAAATTATTGTACATACAAAATTGTATTGTGCAATGGTGGTTAATTACTAACCTAGAAGTTCTACAGAATTTACAGTACAGAAATATTTCTAATTAAAATTTGGTAAAAACATGTGTCGATGTTATCGACATTAGCTTTCCTAAACTTTTAACGTTTTATTATTCGGATTCCTGGTTCTCCTGGAACCGCGAAAACACCAAGATGCGTCTATTTTTGGACATGTTGTACTCTACGAATTTTCCATAATTTAATACTCTGAATTTCATGAAATAAATTACATATTCAGAAAACTAACTTAAATACGGTTCTAACATAAGAAACGATGAAGCGTTTGGAGTCCGGAGTTATCCGCAATAGTTTCTGGAAAATGAAGGAAATCCTATATGACAACTCCTCAAAATCGGGTAGAACAAAAACCCTAAAAATTATAACCTCTCCACCATATATATAGAGGAGAGAGGATGAGCCACGGCTTGGAGTGCACCACGTGGCATCCATCCAGGCACTCTTGCCCAGATCGGACGGCCATGGTTCATCCTGGCTTGGCTCGGCTGAGTTCGAGTCGAATTAGGACTCGGCTCGGCTCGGTTATGCTCGGCTCGGCTTGGACCGGTTGCACCCGCACCCACGCCCGCGAGTCGCTGCCTGGCGGTCCCAGCTCTGTTTGCTGCGGGAGGCTGATGGGCGGGCCCCTGTTGGCTGATTGGGCAGGATAATTTCTTTTATGGGTTTTCTTTTTTAGAAAATAGTTTTTAATTCAATTTTTAGATAATTAACTCAAAATAAATGCTAAAAATAATCAGAAAATATAATTGATTATCTGGTATCTATCTGCCCACTGCTTCTGTCTGTCCTGAGCCACACAAAGTCTCTCTCTAATCTGCTTTACTTTTTTTGCAACATCAACTACCATCTCTGGTCCCAATAGTTCTATCTCGCCTATGTCATCCCAAGACAATGGAGTCTGACATCTCCTACCATATAGAGTCTCGAAAGGAGACATCTCGATACTGGCCTGATAGCTATTGTTGTATGCAAACTCAACTAGGTGAAGATGATCCTCCTATGTGCCACCAAAATCTAGTACACATGTCCGAAGCATATCCTCGAGCGTCTGAATAGTCCTCTCTGACTGTCCATCAGTCTGAGGATGGTAAGCAGTGCTAAATTTGAGTTGGGTACCCAAGCTAGCCTGCAAACTCCTCCAAAAGTGGGACATAAATCTGCTATCCCGATTTGAGATGATACTTACTGGAACTCCATGCAGCCTGACTATTTGTCTCACATATAAATCGGCGAGCTTCTCCGTGGACAATCCCACTTTGAAAGGAAAAAAGTGGGTTGATTTGGTAAACCTGTCAACAATGACCCAAATTGTATAATTCCCTTCTGGTGTGCGTAAAAATTCGAAAACAAAATCTATCGTGATATGTTCCCATTTCCACTCAGGAATCGGTAGTAGCTATAGTAATCCTCCTGGTCTCTGCCTCTCGGCTTTTTCCTGCTGGCACACTAAACATCTGGAGACAAAATATGCTACCTCTCATTTTATCCCATACCACCACACGTGTTCCCTCAGGTCCTTATACATCTTGTTAGCTCCCGGATGTATAGAATACTGGGAACGATGAGCCTCATGCATGATCTCTTCCCGCAGGTCCCCACTAGGCACACATAACCTAGTCTCGTGCCTTAGTGAACCATCCTCAGAAATAGTGAAGTCCTCGATCAATCCTGCCTGTACATGAGCTCTGAGGCTTCCCAAACTCTCATCCTGGTACTGTGTATCTCGGATCTTCTCCATCAACCCTGACTGAATCATGCCCATCATCTGCGTCTCCACTCCTGGAATAATAAACTCGATGCCCAGGCTATCCAAGTCTGCTAATAAGTGACGATCTGTTGTCAAGTACATCGCTATTGGATATCTGCTCAAGACATCGACAACTACGTTAGCCTTCCTTGGATGATATGTAGTAAAATATTAAAATCCTTCATCAGTTCTATCCACCTGCACTGCCTCATATTCAGCTCTTTCTACGTAAAGACGTACTTCAAGCTCTTGTGGTCAGTGTATATTTCCACACGCTCTTCATACAGATAATGTCTCCACAGCTTTAGAGTGAAGATCACCGCTGCTAATTCCAAGTCGTGAGTGGGATAGTTTTTCTTATGGGTTATAACTGTCTAGAAGCATACGCCACCATCTTCTTGTTATGCTCTAGAACACATCCTAAGCCCTTCCCTGAAGCATCGCTATAAATAACAAATCCACCCGTCCCCGATGGCACCGTCAAAATAGGCATTATGGTCAACCTCTTCTTTAGCTCATTAAATGCAGCCTAACATTCTTCTGTCCACACGAACTGCACATCCTTCCGAGTGAGTCTAGTCAATGGTTCTGCGATCCGAGAAAAATCCTTCACAAATTTCCTGTAATATCCGGCCAATCCTAAGAAGCTTATGATCTCTGCAACAGAACTATGAGTGGTCCAAGACTCTACTGAAGCAATCTTCTTTGGATCCACCGATATCCCATATCTAGTCACCACATGCCCAAGGAACTCTACCTTATCCAGGAAGAACTCATATTTTGAGAGTTTCTCATAGAGCTTCTCCATACAAAGGGTCTCTAGCACAATCCTTAGATGCTTCTCGTGCTCTTCCGGTGTCTTCGAATAGACAAGAATATCATCTATGAATACTACAAAGAACTTGTCAAGGTACTGGTAGAACACATTGTTCATCAAGTTCATGAAGACTTCCGGGGCATTAGTCAACCCAAATGGCATCACTATTAACTCATATTGACCATATCTTGTCTGAAATACAGTTTTTGGAATATCTTCCTTCTTCACCTTCAACTGATGATAGCCAGACCTTAAATTAATCTTCGAAAATACCCTCACACGTCTCAACTGATCAAAAAGATCGTCTATCCTTGGTAGCGGGTATTTGTTTTTGATGGTGAGGTTGTTCAGAGCCCTGTAATCAATGCACATTCGCACCGACCCATCTTTCTTTCGTACAAATAAGATCGGGGCCCCCAAGGCAAGAAAATCGATCTAATGAAACCCTTGTCTAGCAATTCATCAACCTGCTTCTTCAGTTCTACCATCTCGTTGTTGTTGATCCTGTAGACCTGTTGCGACACCGGCTCTGCCCCGAGCACTAAGTCAATAGAAATTTCAAGATCTCTGTCCGGGGGCAATCATGGTAGCTCCTCAGGAAATACGTCTAGAAACTCTGCAATAATAGGGTATGGCAAGTCCTACTCTACTACCATGGCTCCACAAATAATCCCATCACTCTACTCAACTCCTCCCATAACAAACTAAAATTCTGGCTCTCCTGGAGGCCGGAACAGTACACGTCCTCCATAACAATCTATGCTAGCATGGTGCATACTCAACCAATCCATTCCGAGGACAATGTCAAAACTCGGAAGTGGCATTACGAGTAAACTAGCATCCAAATCATGGCCTCCCAAATTAACACGACACCCCTTACAAGTATCACTGACTAGTATAATGCCTCCACCAGTCGTG
Source organism: Iris macrosiphon (assembly GCA_036927795.1). Lineage (NCBI taxonomy): Eukaryota > Viridiplantae > Streptophyta > Magnoliopsida > Asparagales > Iridaceae > Iris > Iris macrosiphon. The sequence continues at coordinate 74,894,105 of JAYESA010000014.1, forward strand.
ATCTTGCAACTCCTACACAAGGGTTATGTTACTAAACTATGCTTAAGCACGAAGGATACAGATATGAAGCTATGCGATGCGGGTGGTGTGGGGATAGCACCATTGGCTCTGGATCCGCGCGCTCTAGTCTTGGGTGGCATTCTTAAAGGTTGAAAACATCAAGAATTTAATTGATATTGCACAAGATAAGGTAGTATTCAAGAAGGACAATCAACTATGAAAGAGGTCTGATTGCTTGGAAGGAATTAATAAGAGTTAGCAAGTTGAGTATATGGGATCCCTATTGTGATTGAGTATTTTTCTATCCCTAGTATGTATATCCTATGGCAGGCTCGCAGTCATACGTCTAACTTGAGTACCACTACGATTTCGTAACCTTGTGTGAAACCTGACCTGCATGGGCCACGATAAAAATGTGTCACGACCCGCACCCTAGATTTGGGCAAGAGTCATGAATACCTCCAGCCTACGCCGCAATGTCGGCGGTAGAACATTGTACAATAACCCACAAGTATAATCTACAACTCACAACATATATATATATCTCCACACTATACTCAATCACATGCACAAATTTAAATGAGTACACCATAGATAATAATAAAATAATAGTCTCGATGCGGGTCCACGAAGTCTACCAAAAATGACTAAATATCCAAGGAACAATATTCAAAATACTCTAGAAAATTTGCCGAAGAACAATCCGGTCCAAAATAACTAGCAAAACCAACTACTCAACTAAACTACTCCATTGCAGACGGGATCTGAGCTGCTAACTCTCTCTGATCCTCCTGAAGGGCAAGATCAGGCTCAGTTATGGTCCATAATGTGTAGGGATCGCATCCTCATCGTAGTCACCTAAAATATGGTTATCCAGTCAGGAAAGGAACGAGTACATCACAGTGAAAACAGTTCCAACACATGGTAGAAGCTATAAGACAATAAATAGTAAATAATATATGATAGCAATAAAACTGAATCACAATAAGGCAACCAGAATAACTAACTGCTAAAGTCCTGTCATGGCAAAGATGTAGTACAATATCTCCGAGCAACATAGGAAATAACTCCAATGTATGGAAGAACAGATAGGAAAAACTATTCTACGTGATTTGAAATACCTTGTTGACATGTGAACGACTAAGGATAAAATCCGGCAAACCACACGTGTCGTGCATGGCTGTTATTATTCAAGTAATACCATAGGATGGAAAGGGTAGTTCACACGTCCACTAAGTATTTCTCTTCCCCACGAGTACAATATGGATTCCGAACCAGTCACGAAGAAATAACAATCATCCAGAACAGTCACGTAAGAATCCATCATACTAATCCGTGTAACAAGTGTCAAGAATCAAATAATTAATACTAAGCATGCATTATAGAGACTATCAAGCACTAAAAGTAATCACTAAAATGTACTCTCCTGTGGTCCTTAGCTGTGGTTGGATCATTTCCCAATTCAGAGTCCAAATCCTACGTATGATATGTTACCATATCAAGAGATAATTTATTTTAATTTATTTAATTATGGAATAATTACTCTAAAATCCTATTTTAATCTTATTATTCTGATTTTTAGGTTAATTCCTAAATTTTGTCTAAAGAAACTAAATTTTATCAACTCGAGACTCATGCACGCAAATCGAGGCAATCCGTTGACTAAAAAGTCAACTGATACAAACTTGAATTTCATGTATGATTTTATGTAGATTTCAGCATCACAAACATGCAAAAATTTATGTCTTATCCGGATTCAAATTCGTTTGAAAATTATTGCACATACAAAATCGTATTGTGCAACGGTGGTTAATTGCTAACCTAGAAGTTCTACAGAATTTACAGTACATAAATATTTCGAATTAATATCTAGGAAAAACATGTCTATGTTATCGACGTTAGCTTTCCGAAACTTCAAATGGTTCATTATTCGGATTCCTAGTTCTCCCGAAATCGTGAAAATACCGAGACGCGTCTATTTTCAGATATGTTATTCTCTACGAATTTTCTAGAATTTAATACTCTATATTTGATATAAAAAATTATATATTTAGAAAACTAACCTTAATATAGTTCTAACGCAAGAAACATAGATACATTTGAAGTCCGTAGCTATCCGTAATGGCTTCTGGAAAATGAAGGAAACCCTAGATGACAACTCCTCAAAATCGGCTAGAACAAAACCCCTAAAAATTATAACCTCTCCACCATATATATAGAGGAGAGAGGATGAGCCACGGCTTGGAGTGTGCTACATGGCATCTATCCAAGCACTCCCGCCCATATCGAACGGCCAGGGTTCAGCCCGGCTTGGCTCGGCTGAGTCCGAGTCGAATTCGGAATCGGCTCGGCTTGGACCGGTTGCACCTGCACCCAAGCCCGCAAGTCGCTGACAAGCGGGCCCGGCCCTGTTTTCTACGGGAGGCTGACGGGCGGGCCCCTGTTTGCTGACTGGGCAGGGTAATTTATTTTCTGGGTTTTCCTTTTAGAAAATAGTTTTTAATTCAGTTTTTGCATAATTAACTCAAAATAAATGCTAAAAATAATCAAAAAATTCTATAAAATATAATTGATTATTTAGAACCTAAAATAAAAGTTTGGAAAATTTTTAAATATGTTTGACACTAAAATAAATTCTTGAAAGCCCTAAAAAATTAGTATTACTAGTTTTTAATTAACCAAAAATTATGAAAAATCTCAATAGTCCTAAATAACCAAATAACAACATTTAAGCTAGAATTTTAGGATACAGAGGTTACAAAGTCTGACACGAAACTCAGCCAATGCATGAACAATCTTAATCTTTTGTTGATCTTGTCCGCTGTAACTTGCACAACGTTCTATTCTTGATACTCCCAACTATCTCTCAAACCATTCGACATATTCTTTGTACGAGTAACTCGTGCAACATTCTCTCTTCTTGATATTCCAAGTCACTACTCAAATTTGTTCAACGCATTAGCTGCACGAACAACTCGTGCAACGTTAATATTTCCAGCCAAAACTCAAACTCCGTCCAACACATTCACTTCTTTCCAATGTTCCTATTCACAATATGCCAACATACCCCTCTAGTCTGCCAAATCAACTACTTCCTTCATGAAACCAATATCTTCCCGAACGACTACCCAAACAAATACAATGACACCTCTCAACTTGCTGCATGGATGCAACAACGCCATAAAACTTGTTGCACGAATGCAATAATGCAAAATGATGCTACCCGATTCTATCAAAATCCTATGAAAACCAATGCAACAAAGAACATGCACACACAACCAACAAATATATAGTCTTATTACATGGAACATCCAACGTGGCACCGAGTAGAGCCAAGAGCCATACTATACGTTGAAGCTATTTAGAGTTTGTGATGCAGCAATCAAAGAAAAAAGTTCGAGAAAATAAACCAGGAGCTCTCATACCAAATGTCACGCTCTAATCTTCCGCAAGTTCGATTGTCCCCGCTTGACGTGAAATAATCATGCCAATGCTCCCACAGGACAATCGTTCTTATCAAGACATGATATCGTATGATCCTGGAGTTGCGCTCGCATAAGGCAATGATGTCAAATGACATGGTTATCATCGAAACGACAAAATTACAGCAAAGACAAGTATTGTTACAAAAAAGATCACATCAGAGTATACGCGGTGAAGCTCTCAAAGGGTCCAAATAAAATGTCACAATGGCTTGCAACACTCTTGCTCTTTATCTTGTCCATAAAGGTACTTATTGTTCCATACATCATGTCCCGTATATCCAAGCTGAGCCACTACACCTGCGTATATGTAAATAATGTCCACAAACATGGGTCAGTACACAGCCGTACTGGTGAACGGGATAACCCACTCGTCTAAACCGATACTAAGTAAATAGTAAATGCAAGCAGTTATATGGTAATCTTTTTACTTGAACCTAGATTCATTTCATGTTAGTGGCATGAACATATTAAGGAAAACTGTAAAATAGATTAAGCATGCAAGAATTGAAATCCATTAAACACACTAGCAGTTATATGCAATCTTAAGGAACTAAGCATGCAAACCGTTCTACTCAAATTCCGTAAGTTACGCATGAACCTATCAAACCACATCACGCTCCAAGTCTCGAATCCAATCTCGATATATACACTATTGTCCGAGGCAAGGTGGCCGCCCGCCGCAAACTCAAACGCAACAATCTCAAGCGATTCCTATCTATATGAAGGTTACTGGCTGTAAACCCCCTCACCCAAAAATAGGTATCTTGTGTGTATTTTGTATTTCTTGTATTTGTTTTAGATTATTTTTCTTAATCAAATAAAACCCAATAATTTTATTAGGATACTTCACCGTGATTTGGACATTAATAATATAGGATGGCCCCAAAATCTGTATCGCCCTTCCTAGGAAGTAGCCTACACAGGAGACACTACCTGTAGGATCTTTTCGTGGCACAGAAATTCGATCCCTTGGTGTTAGTATGACATTAGTGTAACGACCATAGATTAATTGTTAAATATTTATGTATTATATATATAATTTATCAGTGGTTATTTTCTATCCCAACTTCCTACAATTAGCATCCCATAATTCTCCGTGCCAAGTTAGGCATCTTTTCTTTTTATAGATTTGCCTATTATTTACTATTATGCTATTTTGTTGAATATCCATTTAATTAATTACTTAGTTAATTATATAATATAATTATTTGATTATTATAACTAGATAAATATCTAATTATTAATTATAAAATATTTTCATAAAATATTTTAGGTGTAATATTTATTAAAGTTTTACAAAGTAAATTTTTTCTAGAATTTATTTTGTGTGCAAATAATATTTTTGGATTTTTCCTCATTTATATATGTGAATATATGTTAATAAATATAAGATTATTAATAATAATAAGAATAAGAATAATAATAGTAGTAATAGAAGTAATAATAATAATAATAATAATAATAATAATAATAATAATAATAATAATAATAATAAATGAGAAAAGAAAAAGGAAAAGAAAAATAAAAGAAAAAGGAAAAGGAAAAGGAAAAAAAAAAAAAAAAAAATAAAAAATAAAAATAAAATAAAATAAAAAGAATATAAAAATCTTAAACCCTAAAACCTAAATCCTAAACTAACAAAAACTAACTAATTATAAAACCCAATACTAAACACCCCCTCCCCACAGCCAACTCCCCCCATAACCCACAGAGCCCCCGCACGGCTCTCCCTCTCTACCTATGTATATATATACACATATACATAACAAAACACAAACCCTAACCCTAACCCTAGCCACCCAACGTCGACCCCGACGCCTGCGCCGACGCCCTCGCGCCGAACGCCGCCGCCCCAGTCGTCCCAGGCCGCTGCAGCCGCTGCCGCCGCCTTCATCCGCGTGTGCGCACGCGCACACATGTGCTGTCACTACCCCATTTTCTGAGCTGGATTTTTTTATTTATTTTAATTTAGTTAATTGTGTATTATTTATAATTATTTGTATTTATATTTAATTAGTGATTGTATTATTTTTTTATTGATTGTTTTAGGGTTTTGGCTAGCCTGGACTCGTGTCAGACCCTAGTGGACCCATGTCCGGCCCAACCCACACCCTTGTGAGACCTATTTTTGGATTTAGAATATTTATTATATTTTTAGTGGGTTAGTTGGAGAGATTGGGAGTTAGTTTGAGTGCTTTTGGAACCCCGGACCCAAACCCAAGTTAGGGGAGGGCATTTTGGTCTTTTGGAGACTTTGTAAACCCTTTATTCATGTGAAACCCGATCAAACCAGCCCCCATTCCCAGCCGACCAGCAGCACACAGCAGCCCCCATTCTTCTTCTTCACTACTTCTTCTTCTTCTTCTCCATTCTCCATTTCTTCTTATTTCCTTCTCCCAACTTCAAGCAAGTGCTCTATTTCTCCTCTTTGTTCTTCGATTCTTCATGGATGTTAACCCTAACCCTACATTTTCCCTAACCTAGGTGTTTAGAGCCTAGACTTAGTGTGGAGGCTAGATTTGGAGGCTTGGAGCTTGAGGGAGGTGATTTCAAGTGGATTGGAGACTTTGGCCTTGGGATTCCAACTCCCAAGAGGTAAATCCTAACTTTCTCCTTACTAATTACTCTTATGTAGTGTAATTAGTGGTTTAGAACCATCCTAGACCCTAAGCCTACCCGTGGGAGGAAGTTGGAACTAGTTTGGTTGTGTTTGGAGACTTTGACACAAGATTTTGTGTCAATTTCGGGTAAAATCCGAGATTGGCCCAATTTTGGGTGATGCCCTAGGTTAGACGGAGCTAGATAGACGTTATCGGGTGTCTTGAGGGTTAGTGCGTGTCTCCGTTCGGACACGTGAAGTCGTGTCGCAGAGAAATGGACGTTTCGGGCATTTTGGAGATTTTTGTCGTCGTCGATTCTATGTGCGTGCGCATTTTTGCCATGGACCTAGAATCGACGAGTTAGCATTTTTTCTAGGATCTAGACATCGTTTAGAATCCGTGGGTAAACTTTGGGCCGATTCCGAGTTGGTTTGGTGTGCGTTTCAGGAGGTTTTTCGAACCGCACACCGCATGTTCGTCGAAATGACCGAACGGCCATTTCTACTTGGTTTCTTAGTTTCGGGCTTGTGCGCACGTTGGGTTAGCTTCGGGGAGTGTGTGCTAGAGTTCTCGGGCTATATTTTATATATTTATATGTATTTGTGTGTGTAGGGGTGTTTGTGTGTGTAGGGGAGGTTGTGCGCATGTTGGTGGGGTGTTGTGTGTTGTGTGTTGTGTTTATGTGTGTATATATATATATATATATATATATATACATACGTGTTTGTGTGTTTCTATATATATATATATATATATATATATATATATATATATATATGTATGTGTATATATATATATATGTTTATGTGTGTGTAGTTATTGTGTGTGTATTTGTGTGAGAGTGAGTGTGTGTTTGTGTGAGAGTGAGTGTGTGTTTGTGAGCGTGTGTGAGAGTGAGTGTGTGAGAGTGTGTGAGAGTGAGTGTGTTTGTGAGCGTGTGTGAGTGTGTGTTTGTGAGCGTGTGTGAGAGTGAGTGTGTGAGGGTGTGTGAGAGTGAGTGTGTTTGTGAGCGTGTGTGAGTGTGTGTTTGTGAGCGTGTGTGAGAGTGTGAGAGTGAGTTTGTGAGCGTGTGTGAGAGTGTGTGTGTAAGGGTGTGTGAGAGCGAGTGTGTGTTTGTGAGCGTGTGTGAGAGTGTGAGAGTGAGTGTGTGTTTGTGAGCGTGTGTGAGAGTGTGTAGGTGAGTGTGTGTGTGAGTGAGTGTTTGTGTATATATATATATATATATATATATATATATATATATATATATATATATATATGAGTTTGTATATATATATATATATATATATATGAGTTTGTATATATATATATATATATATATATATATATATATATATATATATATGTGTGTGTGTGTGTGTGTGTGTGGTCGTGTGTGTGTGAGGCATGCAGCGGGGGGGGGGACAGCGTGCAGCGTGCAGGGGAGCAATGCGCTGCTGCGCACTGCACAGCAGTAGTAGTTGCAGTATAAGCAGCAGCAGCAGCAGTATAAGCAGCAGCAGCAGCAGTAGCAGTATAAGCAGCGTGCAACGAGGCAGCAGTGCACAGCGCGCTGCTGTGCACAGCAGCAGCAGCAGCAGTGTAAGCAGCAGCAGTAGCAATGTCAGCAGCAGCAGCAGCTCCAGCATCTCCAACAGCGCAGCAGCAGCAGCTAGGCATTCGCAGCGGGGCAGCGTAGCACAGCGAGAGGGAGAGAGGTATATGTATATATAGATGTCTAGATTGATAGATATATAAAATAGATAGATATCTATAGATAGATACGTAGGTAAATAGATATTAGATAGATAGATAGATAGATAGATAGATAGATAGATAGATAGATAGATAACTAGATAGATTGATAGATGAATAGATAACTAGATAGATAGATAACTAGATAGATAGATAGATATCTAGGTAGATAGATATCTAGATAGATAGGTACATATATATATAAATAGATAGATTGATAGATAGGTATATAGATTAATAGATAGATTGATACATAAATAGATAGATATATAGATAAATAGGTAGATAGATAGATAGATCTATAGATAGATAGTTATATATATATATATATATATATATATATATATATATATATATATATATATATATATATATATATATATATATAGACAAATAGATAGATGGATAGATAGATAAGTAGTTAGAGTTATATATTTAAGGGTTATGTGTTTATGTGTGGGTGGATATATATACATATAGTTATGTAGCTATATGCCTATATATATATATATATATATATATATATATATATATATATATATATATATATATATATATATATATATATAGTTAGATAGATATATATCTATATGTATAGGTATATATACATATAGCTAGATAGATATATGTTATAGCTAGATATGTATATGTTTAGGTAAGGGATATATATGTATTATGTTTGTGGATATATATATATATATATATATATATATATATATATATATATATATATATATATTAGACTAGATTATTAACTAGGTATATATCTATATTCATAATAGTTAGTTAGAGGGGTATTGGGAGATATCTCAATACCTTGAGATATCAAGGTATCTCAATACCTTGAGATATCCAAGGTATTGAGTTTCGAGCGGGGTTTTTGAGCAATTGCCTAGGTTTGAGTTTAGAGATAGGTTTTTATGTATATGTGTATATATTTACGCGTGCTAGCATAGGTTTTAGCGGGTATAGACGGGGCGTATAGCGCAGGGTGAGGTATCGGATACCGAAGGTATCCCGGTATCTCAAGGAGGTGAGTTTGAGGGTTTATTAGCTTAATGACCTAGTTTTGACCTAGAATTTTAGGGGCACTCTAGTTTGACCTAGAGTTGACCGTAGTTGACCGTAGTTGACCGCCAAAGTCAACTTTTGACTTAGATTTGACCCAGAGTTGACTTTTTGACCCAGATTTCACCGGTTTGACCCGTTTGACCTAAAACGACCCTAGAAGCCTATTTTTAGTTATTTTATATCTGTTTAACTCATTAGAAACCTGTTTAACCTTGCTTTTCGCAATAGGTTCTTGCGACACCAGTTCGGATCGCCAGTTGCTCAGGACGTCAGGCGAGTACATTCTCTGATAGTTTTCATTATCTAATGATTATTATGATTCAGCTTCTAGTATAGTATCATCTGATTTTTCTGGCACAACACGCGACACGGATTGGTATTTCTGGATTCATTTACTTGCGACAAATATATTTCATGTTTCTGGCCTCTATTCTGGAATCACTACTGGCATCACCTACAGGCATCACTACAGGCATTACTCATATTTCAGGCTGGACTCATCTTGATTTACGTGTCGGGTCTTGGATTCACTTGTACTAGTTAGGGCAGGGAAATACTCGAGTAGACATGTAAACATTCCCATCTGGAATCATTAGGAATCACCCCCTCTGGTCTAATCTAGAATGATAGCAGCCGCACACCCAGTGTGCGGTGAGCCGTACTTACCCCTAACCGTTTACATGTCGAAACAAGTATTTCAAAGACACCGAGTTTATTCTTTATAGTCTGGACTCTCTTGCATTTTTTGCTGGTCTCACTTATAGTTTCTGGACTTGACTCATTACATGTATTTCATGCTGGACTCACTACACGTTCTTGTGCACATACTTGATCTCAGTTTAGATTTCTTGTATCTTGCAGTTATTACTATCTTGCTTCTGATATTCATGCATCTTTACCCTTATGCACCAGTGATACATATATATTTCTTTGTTTATACTTTATTTCCTTCACCTTGCTACTTGCTGCAACTATTTTATAGTTTTTATCATTTAACTGGAACTGCTGTTAGAGATGTACTTGCTCCAGTCCTGACTGGACATATTTTTTCCAGAGTATCCGGAGGAGTGGTGTCCAACGTTTTATGGACCTGAGCCTATCGATGGTGCAGACAGGGACCCTCTAGTTTAGGGGTAATTTCCGGGTTGGTAGCCGGGATCACTAGGACCTTGTTATTGTTTTTATTAGCTTTTAGCACCGGATTTGTCTCCGGTTTTGGATTGAGACCTTGTATTATATTTGATTCAGGATGTTGTATTATTATTATTGATGTGGTGGATATTTTTAGTTGCAGTTGTTTAGACTTGTAGCTGTTAGTTTCTTTGTTATCTTATCGTGCTTAAACTCGTGATTGAGTACATTGTGATTATCATTATGATATTGCTTCTCCGTTTGGAGTTAAGATCTTGACAGGTTTATATATTGATTGTATGAGATTGTTAGTAGACCTAGATAGCGTTCTACCGTCGATGCTGCGGCGTAGGCTGGACGTACCCACGACTCATGCCCGATTTTTCGGGTGTGGGTCGTGACACATTTTTGGTGGCGGCCCCATGTAGGTCTCGATTCGCAATTAGTGCAATTTTATGGTGGTACAACGATTTAGTTGTACTGCTGCGAGCCTGCTATAGGATCTAGGATCTAGGACGAGAGTGTACTCAATCACGACTAGGAATAATTCCAATTTAATTATTCTGAATTTGCTTCTTTTGAAATATTACTGTCCTTCTTTGATGATATCGTATCTTGCGCCGTATTGACTTCTTTTGATCTGTATTCAGGATGCCTCCGAAGATACGATCTCATCGTACCATCCCAGCAGTTGCCACCGAGAGGTCTGCTACCTCTCGTCCAGCTCGTATTCAGGCAGCTGCTACCGCTCCACTCACCACTCCTGCGGTTGAGGGAGCATCTGTTTCTCTTGGGGATCCTCCTTCACCTGTCGATCCGAGGACTATCCCAGTCGTTCCGGTGGTTCCTCCACCACTTCCTGCACCAGTGGATGCCGCGCAGTTGTTTGCGTTCTTCCGGAAGATGATGGACGCGCAGCACCGTCCGGTGGATGTGATGAGGCTGGGCATTGAGAATGCCCTCCTGGTGGCCATGACGGCAGTGGACAGAGTGGCACAGATTCAGCCACAGACCGATCAGATTCAGCGCCCGAGGCCGGGCAGCATCATTAACTTTCAGAGGATGCGGCCCAAGGAGTTCCGGGGTACAGAAGGGATCCTGTACGCGGATGACTGGATAGAGCAGATTGAGGGCATCTTCAGACTGGCACAGATTCCAAATAGCATGCAGATAGAGGCAGCGGGCAGTCAGATGTTCGACCTTGCTTTGATATGGTATCGCACAGATACGAGGATCGCGGCACCAGGGCTTACTTGGGAGGCTTTCAAGAGGCTTTTTAAGGAGAAGTTTTACCCAGATATGGCGCTCAGTGCTTTGGAGAGCCAGTTCGAGGCACTCGTCCAAGGAAGCATGATGGTGGACGAGTACGCAACAGAGTTCTGCCGTCTGGGCAGATTCGTGGAGGGCTTGAGTGAGACAGCAAAGGCGAGGAAGTTTTGCAAGGGCTTGGTCATGGCGGTCAAGTCTTTGACTAGGAGCGACCGCGAGGCAACTTTCGAGCAGATAGTAGGAGATGCTCAGAGAGCAGAGGACGACTTGGAGCTCAAGTACAAGAGAGGCAGGGATGATTCAGGTAGTGCGAGTTACAGTGCGGGACCAGCTAAGCGTCCCTATGTGCAGAAGGCAGCGCAGCAGGGTCAGGATCAGAGAGTGCCCACTTGTGCCTACTGCAGGAAGGCAAGACACACTTGGGATGTTTGTAGGAGGAGGCTGAAGGTGTATTTGTTCTGTGGATCTGCTGCTCACCAGATGCGAGATTGTCCCACTGTACCTCCATTTGGTGGAGCACAGGATCGGAGAGTTGGAGCTAGGCCATCAGTGGCACAACATCATGCCCCGCACCAGCAGAGGGATACACCCCAGCAGGGCAGGGCTTATGCATTGACGGTCAAGGAGGCCGATGCTACGGGTGTCGGGTTAGCAGGTCTGTCTCTTTGTTCTTCTTCCTGTCCTTTCCATTCTTTGTGGTGTATTTTATTAGTACCTGTTAGACTTTCTTTGTGTTGTGGTAGATAGTGTAGTGACCCTGATTGAGACTGTGATAACACGACCAGTAGGACCATGATCTTGCATGTTGTTTAGGTAGAATTTCTTGACTGTGATTGTTGGGGGTTTGACTTAGAGGGTGTGCGATTGACTTTAAATTTCGAGGACAAAATTTTCTAAGGAGGATAGGCTTGTCACTACCCTATTTCCTGAGCCGGGTATTTTTTATTTTAATTTTGTTAATTGTGTATTATTTATAATTATTTGTATTTATATTTAATTAGTGATTCTATTATTTTTTTTATTGATTGTTTTAGGGTTTTGGCTAGCCTGGACCCGTGTCAGACCCTAGTGGACCCATGTCCGGCCTAATCCACACCCTTGTGAGACCTATTTTTGGGTTTAGAATATTTATTATATTTTTAGTGGGTTAGTTGGAGAGATTGGGAGTTAGTTTGAGTGCTTTTGGAACCCCGGACCCAAACCCAAATTAGGGGAGGGCATTTTGGTCTTTTGGAGACTTTGTAAACCCTTTATTCATGTGAGACCCGATCAAACCAGCCCCCATTCCCACCCGACCAGCAGCACACAACAGACCCCATTCTTCTTCTTCACTACTACTTCTTCTTCTTCTTCTTCTTCTTCTCCATTCTCCATTTCTTCTTCTTTCCTTCTTCCAACTTCAAGTAAGTGCTCTATTTCTCACCTTTCTTCTTCTATTATTCATGGTTGTTAACCCTAACCCTACATTTTCCCTAACCTAGGTGTTTAGAGCCTAGACTTAGTGTGGAGGCTAGATTTGGAGGCTTGGAGCTTGAAGGAGGTGATTTCAAGTGGATTTGAGACTTTGGCCTTGGGATTCCAACTCCCAAGAGGTAAATCCTAACTTTTCCCTTACTAATTACTCTTATGTAGTGTAATTAGTGGTTTAGAATCTTCCTAAACCCTAAGCCTACCCGTGGGAGGAAGTTGAAACTAGTTTGGTTGTGTTTGGAGACTTTGGCACTAGGTTTTGTGTCAATTTTGGGTGAAATCCGAGATTGGCCTAATTTTGGATGATGTCCTAGGTTAGACGGACCTAGGTAGACATTGTCGGGTGTCTTGAGGGTTAGTACGTGTCTCCGTTCGGACACGTGAAGTCGTGTCACAGAGAAATGGGCGTTTTGGAGGTTTTCGTCATCGTCGATTCTATGTGCGTGCGTGTTTTTGCCATGGACCTAGAATTGACGAGTTAGCATTTTTTTTCTAGGATCTAGACATCGTTTAGAACCTATGGGTAAATTTTGGGCCAATTTCGAGTTGGTTTGGTGTGCGTTTCAGGAGGTTTTCCGAACCGCACACCGCGTGTTCGTCGAAATGACCGAACGGCCATTTCGACTTGGTTTCTTAGTTTCGGGCTTGTGCGCGCGTTGGATTAGCTTCGGGGAGTGTGTGCTAGAGTTCTCGGGCTATATTTTATATATTTATATGTGTTTGTGTGCATAGGGGAGGTTGTGCACGTGTTGGTGGGGTGTTGTGTGTTGTGTTGTGTGTTGTGTGTTTATGTGTATATATATATATATATATATATATATATATATATATATATATATATATATATATATACGTATTTGTGTGTTTCTATATATATATATATGTGTGTGTGTGTGTGTGTGTATGTGTATGTGTATATATATATGTTTATGTGTGTGTAGTTGTTGTGTGTGTGTTTGTGTGGGAGTGAGTGTGTGAGGGTGTGTAAGAGTGAGTGTGTTTGTGAGCGTGTGTAAATGTGTGTTTGTGAGCGTATGTGAGAGTGTGAGAGTGAGTGTGTGTTTGTGAGCGTGTGTGAGAGTGTGTGTGTGAGGGTGTGTGAGAGCGAGTGTGTGTTTATGAGCGTGTGTGAGAGTGTGAGAGTGAGTGTGTGTTTGTGAGCGTGTGTGAGAGTGAGTGTGTGAGGGTGTGTGAGAGTGAGTGTGTTTGTGAGCGTGTGTTTGTGAGCGTGTGTGAGAGTGTGAGAGTGAGTGTGTGTTTGTGAGCGTGTGTGAGAGTGTATGTGTGAGGGGGTGTGAGAGCGAGTGTGTGTTTGTGAGCGTGTGTGAGAGTGTGTAGGTGAGTGTGTGTGTGAGTGTGAGTGAGTGTTTGTGTATATATATATATATGTATGAGTTTGTATGTGTATATATATATATATATATATATATATATATATATATATATATATATATATATATATATGTGTGTGTGTGTATGATTGTATATATATATATATATGTGTGTGTGGTCGTGTGTGTGTGTGAGGCGTGCAGCGAGGGGGGGCAGCGTGCAGCGTGCAGGGGAGCAGTGCGCTGCTGCGCACTGCACAGCAGCATCAGCAGTATAAGCAGCGTGCAGCGAGGCAGCAGTGCACAGCGCGCTGCTGTGCACAGCAGCAGCAGTGTAAGCAGCAGCAATGTCAGCAGCAGCAGCAGCAGCTCCAGCATCTCCAGCAGCACAGCAACAGCAGCTAGGCATTCGCAGCGGGGCAGCGTAGCACAGCGAGAGGGAGAGAGGTATATGAATATATATAGATATCTAGATTGATAGATATATAAAATAGATAGATATCTATAGATAGATACATAGGTAAATAGATATTAGATAGATAGATAGATAGATAGATAGATAGATAGATAGATAGATAGATAGATAACTAGATATATAGATAGAGGAATAGATAACTAGATAGATAGATAACTAGATCGATAGATAGATAGATAGATAGATATCTAGGTAGATAGATATCTAGATAGATATGTACATATATATATAAATAGATAGATTGATAGATAGGTATATAGATTAATAGATAGATTGATACATAAATAGATAGATAGATAGATAGATAGATCTATAGATATATAGTTAGATATATATATATATATATATGGATAGATAGATAAGTAGTTAGAGTTATATATTTAAGGGTTATGTGTTTATGTGTGGGTGGATATATATACATATAGTTATGTAGCTATATGCCTATATATATATATATATATATATATATATATATATATATATATATATATATATATATATAGTTAGATATAGTTAGATAGATATATATCTATATGTATAGGTATATATACATATAGCTAGATAGATATATGTTATAGCTAGATATGTATATGTTTAGGTAAGGGATATATATATGTATTTTGTTTGTGGATATATATATATATGTAGATACCTAGGTATATGCATATATGTATTAGATATATATATATTTTAGCCTAGATTATTAACTAGGTATATATCTATATTCATAATAGTTAGTTAGAGGGGTATTGGGAGATATCTCAATACCTTGAGATATCTAGGTATCTCAATACCTTGAGATATCCAAGGTATTGAGTTTCTAGCGGGGTTTTTGAGCAATTGCCTAGGTTTGAGTTTAGAGATAAGTTTTTATGTATATGTGTATATATTTACGCGTGCTAGCATAGGTTTTAGCGGGTATAGACGGGGCGTATAGTGCAGGGTGAGGTATCAGATACCGAGGGTATCCCGGTATCTCAAGGAGGCGAGTTTGAGGGTTTATTAGCTTAATGACCTAGTTTTGACCTAGTATTTTAGGGGCACCCTAGTTTGACCTAAAGTTGACCGTAGTTGACCGCCAAAGTCAATATTTGACCTAGATTTGACCCAGAGTTGACTTTTTGACCCAGATTTTACCGGTTTGACCCGTTTGACCTAGAACGACCCTAGAAGCCTATTTTTAGTTATTTTATATCTGTTTAACTCATTAGAAACCTGTTTAACCTTGCTTTTCATAATAGGTTCTTGCGATACCAGTTCGGATTGCCAGTTGCTTAGGACGTCAGGCGAGTACATTCTCTGATAGTTTTCACTATCTGATAATTATTATGATTCAGCTTCTAGTATAGTATTATCTGATTTTTCTAGCACAACACGGGACACGGACTGGTACTTTTGGATTCATTTACTTGCGACACGTATATTTTATATTTCTGGCCTCTATTCTGGAATCACTACTAGCATCACCTACAGGCATCACTACAGGCATCACTCATGTTTCAGGCTGGACTCATCTTGATTTACGTGTCGGGTCTTGGATTCACTTGTACTAGTTGGGGCGGAGAAATACTCGAGTAGACATGTAAACATTCCCATCTGGAATCATCAGGAATCATCCCCTCTGGTCTAATCTGGAATGATAGCAGTCGCACACCCAGTGTGCGGTGAGTCGTACTTACCCCTAACCGTTTACATGTCGAAACAAGTATTTCAAAGACACCGAGTTTATTCTTTATAGTCTGGACTCTCTTGTATTTCTTGCTGGTCTCACTTATAGTTTATGGACTTGACTCATTACATGTATTTCATGCTGGACTCACTACACGTTCTTGTGCACATACTTGATCTCAGTTTAGATTTCTTGTATCTTACAGTTATTACTATCTTGCTTCTGATATTCATGTATCTTTACCCTTATGCACCAGTGATACATATATATTTCTTTGTTTATACTTTATTTCCTTCACCTTGCTACTTGCTATAACTGTTTTATAGTTTTTATCATTTAACTGGAACTGCTGTTAGAGATGTACTTGCTCCAGTCCCGACTGGACATATTTTTTCCAGAGTATCCGGTGGAGTGGTGTCCAACGTTTTATGGACTTGAGCCTGTCGATGGTGCAGACAGGGAACCTCTAGTTTAGGGGTGATTTTCTGGTTGGTAGTTGCAGTTGTTTAGACTTGTAGCTGCTAGTTTCTTTGTTATCTTATCGTGCGTAGACTCATGATTGAGTACATTGTGATTATCATTATGATATTGCTCCTCCGTTTGGAGTTGAGATCTTGACAGGTTTATATATTGATTGTGTGAGATTGTTAGTAGACCTAGACAACGTTCTACCACCGATGTTGCGGCGTAGGCTGGACGTACCCACGACTCATGCCCGATCTTTCGGGTGCGGGTCGTGACATGTGCACACCAGCGCCCCATCTTTAAGATGATATATCTTCTTCATCTGTGATTCTTTTTTAGAGCGGTTTATCCGTGCACGTTCGCAACCTAACCCTCTAGGATTTTTATTCAAGCGGGACAAGTTTTTCGTGTCCCGGATTGGTCAAAAAATCGACCGAAAATAGCAAAAAACTGACCAAATAGAGTCCAAAAAATTTAACCCAAACCCCAATGTTCACACCCAATTTACCACCAACCTGTTTAATATTTTTAAAAACTAATTGAAGGATTTTTTTCTCAATATAACCGAGAATTTTTTTGTTCTTTTAGTTTTCATTAATTTGTTATATGTGTTAAATTATTCAGCCTCCAAAACGACCAAAAACTTAATAATTTAAAACTAAAATTTTATGATACGGAGTGCGCTCCGCCAAACGGGACCGTCTCGTTGCGTACCAATTGCACCAAATGGCGCGTATGGTATATCCTAACGTGTGGGCTTTCACGGAAGCTGATTCGGACTTGTGCGCGCATCGGAATCAAACCGTATCCGTAAAAAGTTCTCGTGTCGCAACTTTTGTAAAATAGTACCCCATTTTATATACGCTTGTCGGAATGCGACAAAACTTGCTCCATTGGATTCATGGTATCACGCTGGTCTTGTGACCCAAGTTTCACGCGATTCTGAGACAGTTGACTAAGTCGCCTATTCGCGGGCCCTACAGTTTGACTTTAAGGACGAATTTGTGATTGGCTCACCGGAATCTAAAATTGGACATACCGTTGAATTCGTATCGACGTTTAGAATTTGTTTGACCTATAATTTATCCCATTTAGAGACCTTTACCTCTGGCATGCTTTTCGGTGCAAAGTGGCCCACATGTGGACCCGCTTTGACCCAAAATTACCGTTTTGCCCCTGTGTCCAAATTGGACGAAAGGGTAGGCATTTTTGACTATCTCGCTTATTCTGGGAATATTGGTTATGTTTATTTCAGCATCCGGAGATGTTCATTTGGATACCATGGTTTCTGATCCCTTGTGCTTGACGTCTGGATGCTTACACTACGCAGCTTTCTTGCCAGGCAAGTATACCTTACATTATTGTACTATTTAAATTCAGTTATTATTTAGTTGTATGTTTATTTGTTTTAATATTATATAATTGTGCGCGTCCGAGAAAGACTCGGGTGTAGTCAATGAAGGCGTTGACGTTAAGACTTGTGTTTAACCTAGTGTCTAGTGGACGCACCTAAAGTTATCAGTATGACACGCTAGGCCTTGACACGTATCATTGCACGTCACAGAGTGATTTTATGTAGGGACGCGTGCTTCATACTCGACTGGCCATCGGTGTGAGCAGCACGTGTGACGGTATTTAGCTTAGTTGTTTATTTCTATAGAGACTTGCATTATAGTACGAGATGTCCACGTCGTGTTCGCAACTTGTACATTGGCATTGGACGGGGAGGACAACTGGTAGGCGTATGGGATACCCATATTGGAATCCATAGTATCCGGAGGAGCCACCGATCCAATGACTTTTTTTATTCAGATTTTACGTTCTGCGGAACGATATGGACGTTATACTATTCAGATTCCACGTTCTGCGGAACGATATGGATGTTATACTATGCAGATTTCATGTTCTTCGGAATGTTAGACGTTATTACTTATACAGATACCACGCTCCTCGGAGCTGGATGTTATTATATTGCATAGTGCCCTTGTTATGGGGGCATTTGTGGCATATACTAGCCAGTCACGACGACTTGGTGAATTATGTCAGCATATGTCTAGCCTACACTTCCCATACGCACTAAGTTGTCCTCAAATTGCATTCACTTAGCTGGTTAGTTCACCCTCGTGTTTTTACAGTATTTACTTTATGGCATGCTTCTATATATCTTGTTACGTCCCTCTGAGGACCTGGTCCCTTTCCAGGTGTAGACGATCATGACTATTCGCAGGAGCGCGGATCAGGACTTGCTACTTATCTTTCGAGGAGGTCTTCCCTTCGAGCCTCATTATTTATTAGATGTACTTATTTTGTTTCTCTTATACTCCAGTTTGGTAGTGGATTTGTCTCCACCCAACTACTTGTTCTTATCAAGCACCCCGTACTTGATTCAGTTATATAGTTGATTAGTTATTCATTTATATTTGATTCTGTGGATGAGATTTAGTTATGCCCTGTGACTTGTGATAATTATATACCACTTGTGAATTATTGTTCATAATACAGCATACGTATGTGTTATGGTTTCCATATATTGGAGTTGTCATATATATACGGCTGGCATGCTTACGTATTCCTAGTCCTACGTATTTTGGGACTGGGGCGTGACATATTTTTAGTGGTGGCCCATGCAGGTCGAGTTAGCTATTTCGGTTACGTAACTGTACCGAGTGGGCCTGCACCTAGGATTAGAGTTTTAGGTCTCATCCACATTTGACTATGACTCACCTTCCTTCCAACCCGTTCTATTTAAATAATTGCATCATGCTTGATTCATGTACTTTCCTAATAGTTTTTTGAGTATAGCCTTCTGCTAGAATATAGGAATCCTTGTTGTTAGGATGATAATTAGGGTAACATTCCTACTAAGAATACAACTAGAATATTGATACATCACTAAGTTTAGAATACCTAATGAACCCTAGCATTCCTTACTTGTAGATTAATGGACCATTATCCCTTAACATATTTATAAAGGACTTGAGAGTAGTATAGACACTACTAAGGTTAGTTAGAAATTTGACCGTATTGTTTGACCCTAGTATTGAGGAACCAATAGAAATCCAAGGTTGAATATTAGGACTAAAGCTAACTTTCATACTGAGATAGTATTAGAGAACTATAAATTTAGATTCTTGTCTTGATATTAGCAGAACAATACCTTAGAAAGCCAAGAGGAATTAATAGAATATTTTCCTTGATCATACCTCAAACACAGAGATTAGCATACCACATTTTCTTAGGAAACCATGATATTATCAAGAGTCAGTCCATTTAATTTCATATCTTGTTCCTCCGAAACCTTAACGCTCGTAAATTGTGCGACGACTAAAATTTTCATTCATCCTTCAATTCGTGCCATCTAACCCTTCTGATTGTAGGCCAAGTAATTTTTTTTTATGTTAAGGATATATAGTTTGCTAGGATTGTAGTTGTTAATCTTAAATTTTGAAATTATGTGCTTAGTAGTTAGAACTTGATAGTTTGAGTTGTTCATTTAGATTATGATTTTATAATTATCCTTTAGTTTCAATCAAGTAATATGTTCCACATATCTCCATATAGGTTATGTCCTCATTCACTTGAGAGCCAGTAACTTTTTCATTCTTAATATTAACGCTTTGTTCTATAAACACTATAATTAAGACTTAAGATGACCATTACCTATATAATGCAATAGGATACCCTAATAAGTAACAAGAAGTTTTTTTTTGTATACCCTAATAAGAGTTTCTACTTTATCCCCACAAGGCAGTTACAGTATTAGTTTATTCTTTTAACTTGGGTAGTATGCCTCACAATATTGTATCACAAAGTCCTTTTGACCGATTAATGAAGTGCAATTGAATGACACCAACTATAGACTTGCATAAGAAGATAGTGTTAATCCAGACTGTAGAACTTAGAGGCCCATACCCCCATTGGTCGACTAGAGACTTAGACAAGGAGTTAGTATGGCAACTGTAGAGGCACAACACCGGACGAGTCTTATCTTCTTGGTGAATTTGAATTATTTTGTACCTTCTTTCATCATAATCCAGCGTACTTATAATTTTCTGGACTACCTCGACTTATGCTGCTATTATAGCCTAGTTTTGTAAGCTTATTCTTTTATCGAGCTTGTTCATGACATATGTATTATTTGGTGCACACACTAATACAATGTCTAATTAGACTCAGTAAATTACGGTCTGATCAACCTTAGTGTGCTTGGTTCGCTCTTTGCATAACTACCTTACGTGGATTGAGATATAGTTGACTCACATGTTAGACGAATATACTTGCCATCTAGATAGGTCAGAGCATATCATATCAGGTACATAACTGTTCTGATATGAACATGCGAATAGAAATTTACCAAAATAAGATTTTAATCCACAACTACCTTGACAACTCCCTTTTGAATTCTTTAATCGCCTTGAATCCAATACTTGTATTATATCATCTCCTCCTTGAATTTTTTATTATTGTTCTCCGTCTTCCTCTATTTCGAAAAGATGAACGTTCGTGCTTGGTATAAGTTTGATACACAGAGAGTACTAGATATACCCCATAGGCCAACCGTGGTGACTATCTTTTATAATTAAGGGCATATCATATGTGATATATTTGGTGTTAAAACTTTTGAGGATTGAATAACACGATTAAATAATTTGAGGAATATTTTTCTTAAATGTATAGCCTTATGTGATAGATGGATAAATTCTAAATTTGGTAGAAGTTGCATTGTCAACTTGGGGTAATTTGTTTTTAGATTGTGATCAAGTAAGATTAGATTGAAAGATTTAAGTCATTTTAATTTTGAAATTTTTTAGAAGAACGATTAAGACGATGAGGATTTGATAAATTTTGAAATCTTGATATTGCGGACTAAATATTTATACTTTGAGCACATGATTTAAATTTTGAATATTGAAGATTGAATCAATGATTTAAATCTTGAGGAAAATAAATATAACTCTAAACATGAACATTGGTGGATTGAGTTCAAAAATTTTATAATTTGATTATTTGAATTAAAAGTTAAATTTTGATTGTTGAATCACCTATTTAAAATGTTGATGATAGAAATTAAATTCAAAAAAATTTGAAGAGTA
Source organism: Iris macrosiphon (assembly GCA_036927795.1). Classification (NCBI taxonomy): domain Eukaryota; kingdom Viridiplantae; phylum Streptophyta; class Magnoliopsida; order Asparagales; family Iridaceae; genus Iris; species Iris macrosiphon. Next base: position 74,915,898 of record JAYESA010000014.1, read on the forward strand.
CAAAATTCATAAGTTGAAAATAGGAATAAAATTTGATTAAAATTGTTTATTATTTAAAATCTAGAGAAGATTATAGTTGGAGATCGTGATGTAAAATTTGATGTAGGTTATTTAAATCTTGAAGATGTCATATAGATTTGACTTAAATTTGGATGTTGATGATTTAAAAATTGAGAAGAGATTACAATATGTTAAATTTTGATTTAAATAATGGTTAATTTAAATTTGGAGTAATTGCGATGGATTAAATAGATTTTGTTATTTAAATTTTTGGAAGAGATTGCGATTGACTTGCCTTATATACGAATGTGAAAGATTTAGCAAATCATGCCTTATTTTTAATTTTGAGGACAAAATTCTCTTAAGTTGGGTAGATTATAAACCCCCTCACCCAAAAATAGGTATCTTGTGTGTATTTTGTATTTCTTGTATTTGTTTTAGATTATTTTTCTTAATCAAATAAAACCCAATAATTTTATTAGGATACTTCACCGTGGTTTGGACATTAATAATATAGGATGGCCCCAAAATCTGTATCGTCCTTCCTAGAAAGTAGCCTACACAGGAGACACTACCTGTAGGATCTTTTCCTGGCACAGAAATTCGATCCCTTGGTGTTAGTATGACATTAGTGTAACGACTATAGATTAATTGTTAAATATTTAGGTATTATATATATAATTTATTTGTGGTTATCTTCTATCCCAACTTCCTACAATTAGCATCCCATAATTCTCCGTGCCAAGTTAGACATTTTTCCTTTTTATAGATTTGCCTATTATTTACTATTATGCTATTTTGTTGAATATACATTTAATTAATTACTTAGTTAATTAGATAATATAATTATTTGATTATTATAACTAGATAAATATCTAATTATTAATTATAAAATATTTTTATAAAATATTTTGGGTGTAGTATTTTATTAAATTTTTACAAAGTAAATTTTTTCTAGAATTTATTTTGTGTGCAAGTAATATTTTTGGATTTTTCTTCATTTATATATGTGAATATATGTTAATAAATATAAGGTTATTATTAATAATAAGAATAAGAATAAGAATAATAATAATAGTAATAGAAGTAATAATAATAATAATAATAATAATAATAATAATAATAATGATGATGATGATAATAATGATAATAATAATAAAATAATAATAAATAAGAAAATTAAAAAAGAAAAGAAAAGGAAAAGGAAAAGGAAAAGGAAAAGGAAAAGGAAAAGGAAAATAAAAATAAAATAAAATAAAATAAAATAAAAAGAATATAAAAACCTTAAACCCTAAAACCTAAATCCTAAACAAACAAAAACTAACTAATTATAAAACCTAATACTAAACACCTCCTCCCCCCCCCCACAGCCAACTCCCCCCATAACCCACAGAGCCCCCGCGCGGCTCTCCCTCTCTCCCTCTCTACCTATGTATATATATATATATATAAATATACATAACAAAACACAAACCCTACCCTAACCCTAACCCTAGCCACCCAATGTCGACCCCGACGTCGGCGCCGCCGCCCCAGGCGCCCCGCAGCGCCTCATCTTTAAGGTGATATATCTTCTTCATCTGTGATTCTTTTTGTGAGCGGTTTGTCCCTGTACGTTCATAATCTAACCCTCTAGGATTTTCATTCAAGCAGGACGAGTTTTCGTGTCCCGAATTGGTCAAAAAATCGACCGAAAAATGGCCCAAAAACAGACCAAAAATAGTCCAAAAACTTTAACCCAAACCCCCATGTTCACACCCAATTTGCCACTAACCTGTTTAATATTTTCAAAAACTAATTGAAGAATTTTCTTCTCAATATAACCGAGAATTTTTCTGTTCTTTTAGTTTTCATTAATTTGTTATATGTGTGAAATTATTCGGGCTCCAAAACGACAAAAAACTTGATAATTTAAAACTGAAATTTTATGATACGGAGTGCGCCCCGCCAAACGGGACAGCCTCATCGCGTACCAATTGAACCAAAAGGCGCGTATGGTATACCCTGACGTGTGGCCTTTCACGAAAGCTGATTCGGACGTGTGTGCACGTCGGAATCAACCCGTATCCGTAAAGAGTCCCCGTATCGCAACTTTTGTAAAACACCACCCCATTTTGTGTACGCTCGTCGGAATACGATGAAACTTACGCCATTGGTATCACGCTGGTCCTGTGACCCAAGTTTCACGCGATTCTGAGACAGTTGACCAAGCCGCCTATTCGCAATCTCCACGATTTGACTTTAAGGGCAAATTTGTGATCGGCTCATCGGAATCCAAAATTGGACATACCATTGAGTTCGTATCGACGTTTAGAATTTGTTTGACCGATAATTTATCCTATTTAGAGACCTTTACCTCTGGCACACTTTTTGGTGCAAAGTGGCCCACATGTGGATCCGTTTTGACCCGAAATTACCGTTTTGCCTCTGTGTCCAAATTGGACGAAAAGGTAGGCTTTTCTGACTATCTCGCTTATTCCGGGAACGTTGGTGATATTTATTTTAGCATCCGAAGTCGTTTATTTGGATGTCATGGTTTCTGATCCCTTGTGCTTGACGTCTGGATGCTTACACTATGCAGCTTTCTTGCCAGGCAAGTATACCTTTTCTTGTTGTACTGTTTAAATTCAGTTATTATTTAGTTGTATATTTATTTATTTAATATTATATAACTGTGCACGTTTGTCACGACCCGCACCCTGTTTAGGGGCACGAGAGCGTGGGTACGTCCAGCCTACGCCACAGCATCGGCGGTAGAACGCTGTCTAGGTCAAGTACAATCTAAATAATCTCACACTAGTATCCAACTCCATAAGGAGACACGGATAACACTATAAAATGAACAACATACTCAATCATAACTACAGCACGATAAGAATTTGAAAAAACAAAAGAATACAACACAAGTCTACTGACAAAATAATCATACCTGAAATCAGTAACAACCAATCCCCAAGTGTCAGAAATAAGTCCACTAAGGTCACAGTCTGGAAAAATATTTTCCAGTCAGGAAGGAGCAAAGTACATCTCTAAATAGCAGTTCTATATAAATGACATAAACTATGTAGCAGTTCTAGATGGAAACATACCAGATGCATGTATAGGTACGAGAAATGTACAATGAGAGAAATACTGGAAATACTGTAAGTAAATGCAGGAAAAGAACAATATGTCAATGAGCAAGAACCCTATGGCTAAGTGTGTGAGTACTAGCTTTAATATGTGATCGGCTTGGGAACTTGATCAGGCTGGTTACATGTGATTAGCTATGGTTCATATAAAGTCAGGCTAACCGTTGGTTAGCTATGATGCATGTAGAGATCAGGCTAATCACACGTAACAGCTATGGAGCATGTAAATGGTCAGGCCGCATCCGACGTGAGATGTGGGGTGAGCTATGGTGCATATAAAGTTGGGTATGATCACATATCTACACTAAAGTACTCCCCAAACCCCCGACTGGTATAGTAGATCCAATCATGGTACGCTATGGCACGGGATTCCCTAGGAAGGTAGCAAGTCTCCCCGGAAATCAGTGTCTGTGCATGCACAAGATAACAAGGAAAACAAGTCTTGTACAAGCTACACCATGAATAAGGAATAACATCTCATGACGAGATCCGTGTATACCAATCCGTGTAACCAGCGTGTCAAGAGCATGGATATTTACACTAGATACAGTGAACATAGGAGATATCATAAATTAGAAACTAATCAGAGAATGTACTTGCCTTGGGTCCTTAGCTGGTAATTATTGATGTCCTGTTCCAGAGTATCCCCTGGGTAAACCAACAGTCCTATAAACATAACACAAGCAAAACCATATTTGCATCAGATGCTACACTAACACAGTCAAAAATACTGGTCTCAGGGCCGTGTCAGGCAGGGCACTAGTCAACTAGGGTCATCTAGTAGGGATAAAACACATTACCTATTTAATCATTAATACCTACCATATACATATACCAATTAAACATACTGTTAATAATTAAACATAGTATATATATATATATAGTTATTCCAAAGTATACAAAATAGGTATAACTGTATGTACATAAGTGGAAATATATTTTATTTATGTGAAAAATTATACATCACTCATACATATAACCTAGTATACATGTACCAAAATACATATTAACTTATATTATATATATATATATATATATATATATATATATATATATATATATATATATATATAAGCATACATACCAAAATAATACAATACTATATACAGGTAATATACCAAAATATGTTTTACAAGTACATATATATCAATACAGTTTTTATATATATATATATATACCATACCAAAAATATGTTTATACATGTATATATATATAGGTACACATATTTATACCAAAAAGTATTAATTTAATATATACTTTACCATATATAATTATACCAAAATATATATTATGCTACATTTATTTATATATGACAAATTATGTTTTTGTTAAACATATACCAATTAACAATTACCAACATATACTGAAAATACAGATATACATATATACCAATTAACATATTAACATTTATTTAATACGTACACACCAAAATATATATTGAATACATATATATATATATATATAGGAAGAAATACACGAACATATATACATACACATATATACTAATTTGATTTAATACATACTTATACAAATAATTTAAAAATACATACTTATACCTATTTTATGTATTAAAATATACTAAGTATTATACAAAATACATATACATACATATACCAATTATACGTATACTATACGTTATACTAATTTATCTACACTATACATTATATTAATCATATACACTATTTATTATATTAATTATATACACTGTATATACCAATTAAATATATATATTGAAATATGCTAAGTATATAAATAAAATACATGTATACTCATTTTATTAAAAATATATTAAGTATATACGAATTATATATTTATACGTATACCAATATTATATACTATTAAACATTAATTAAAATAATACTATACACATATACCTACACATTAATATATACAATTACATATACACATTGCATTCATATACTAAATAACATTTATATACATGTATTATATATACTCATACGTATACGTATGTATATATATACATATATATATATACCTATATATAAAGAGGGAAGAGGGAGAAGAAGAGAAGCTTACAGTGGCTGTTTCTACTCGCCGGAGGCTAGCTGACCGGAGTGCAGGTCGGGGAGTCGGCTGACCACGCCGGAGTCTCGCCGGACCGGGGAGGAAGTCACGAGGAGGAGGGTTGAATGGAGGGTGGTGGTGGTGATTGGTAGTAGATGATGGTGGTGGTAATGAATGAAGATGATGGTGGTGGTAATGAATGAAGATGGAAGGAGGAGATGGAGGAGTTCGGTCGGCGGGGTGAGCAGCAGTGTAGCGGCCGCCGGAGTGTTGCGGGTGTCGGCTGAACAGGCCGGGGTCGGGACTGTGAGCAGGCCAGCGGGAGGGGGAGTCTGCAGTGGGGAGAGCGGGGAGCACCGGAGTTGGCAGCGCCTCCGGGCGCCCGGGCTCAGTCGGAGTTGGCAGATGGAGGGAGATGCACTGCTCCGGCTCGAGTCGATGAGCTGTAGGCCAAGCTTGGCCGGCCGGAGGTGGGCTCGGTCGGGTGACTCGAGCGCGGGGGGAGATGGAGGGAGATCGTGAGGGAGGAGCAACGGTGGACTGCAGCGGGGAGAGGGAGTTGGGGGAGCTCGCAGAGGCTGGGAGGAGAGGAAGCTCGGGGCTCGGCCGCCGGAGCAGGTCGGCTGAGGTCGGGCCTTGCCGGGTGGCTGGCCGAGAACAGGAAGTTGGCCGGAATGAAGTTTCCCCCCCTTCTTGATTATTTCAAATTTCAAAATAAAGAAGGAGAAGAAGAAAAGAAGAAGAGAAGAAGAAAAAAGAAGGAAGGAAGAAGGAGAAGAAAGACTCCTACGTTGGAGAGAGGGGAGGTGGAGGCTTGTTTTTGGGATTAGGGTTTTTCTAGGGAAGGGTGTTGATGGGACATTAAATAGGGTGATGTGTGGAAATGAAAGGTGGGGATTGGCCCATTAAATGAGGGGTCCAGATTGGACATAGAGAAATAATTCATGGAGGAATGAGGGTGTTGACTAGTCAATGTTGGTCCTCTCCATTGGTTTAAACAAATGGGTGTTGACACCAAAAATGCAAATTTGCAAATTAGCCCCCTTAAATTTGGGTATTTGTACAGACGCATGAAATGACGAAAATTTGGCGGGCGATTCGGTGTCCGGTATTTTGTAGGGTCAGGGGCGTTGTATGTTCGGTATGGGCTCAATTTGCAGGGCACTGGAATTAAATTGGGATTTTTAGAATCGGTTAAAATAGTATCCTCAATTTAATTAGAATAAAATACAAGTTGTGTTCAACAATTAATTAGGAGTACATAGGGCCAAAATCAGGTCAGGTCATCAATATCAATAATGAAGAAGACTCAGAACAGAATATTACCCTAATTTGGGCCGCACGAAAAAATAGGTCAAGATTGTATCCAATTTTCGATTGGAACGCACAACGCTACAAAATAGGAATTTATTAAATAACGTCCGCGACGATTTTTGTGCGGCCAAAAATAATGTACAGAGAGCATAATTATGAGTTGCAAAAATAGCAGAATGGACGGCGGGCATGTCTAGGGCAAGATTGTGAAATTGTTGGAAGACAAAAGTCAGGATAACGCTCCAAATATCGAAGCAAAGGCAATGCGCAATAATTAAATAAATTACCGTAATTAATTACAATCTCCAAGAAATAATTTAAAATAAAACAACTAATCCTCAAATTCCATAATTCCGACAGGTGTTCGTCTACTGGCTTCTAGGTCAAGTCTACCATCACAACACAAATGAACACTGTCTATAATATAATATATAATTACACATCACATAATTATTTAAATTAAATATACTATCAAGAAATCATTTAATATAAATACCATAATATTAATAATTATAAAAAGTCGAAAATACCCCTGCTTTCGGAACGTGGTAGTGACAAGTCTACCCACCTTAAAAGAATTTCGTCCTCGAAATTTAAAATCCTCAAAGTAGCGTTTATTCATACACATTATTATTTCCCTCAATTTAAATTCATCAACCACGAATCAATTAATAGTCCACAAGGTCTTTTCACAATTTGTCAAAAATTCTGATATTATTTCATTCCTGAAAAATCCTCGAAATGAAATCAAAGTCTATTTTTATCAAAAATTTCCTTGAAAGTTTTAGTTAATAATTCAATACTCAAAATTTAATATCCACTCCTCAATTTGATTTAATCAATGCACATATATAATTGTAATCTCGTCCCACAAGTTTTGAATTCAAACATTAGTCCATCAAAAAATTTATTTCTCGATTTCCCCTTCCTCAAAATACTCGACAATACGATACTTAAGGATTCTCCAAATGCGACATCCAAATATAACATTTAAAAAAAAATTTATAACTTGCAATCAAATAATTATAGTGATAATCTCTCTATATTTCCTCAAATTCTAATGATAACCTCAATCATATCACATCCTTCCTGGAATTAATACATCATAAATTCCGTCATGTTAAATTCTTGACCTTTTATTTAAATCAATATTTATCCTCGAATTTTTTTTTTTCACATAATATGTAACGATGTAATACTTATGAAACCTCCAATACAATATTCAAGATATAAGTTCATAACTTGCAGTCCAATAAATATATCGATGGCCTTCTTAAATTCCTCAAATTCAATGATAATTTTAATCATTTCATAATCTTCTTAAAAATCAATGATTTAACAAAACTTCAATTATGCCATATTAAATTCCCAACTCTTTATTTAATTTAATATTTTTTCTCAAAATTTAAGGCACCTTGTCTCTCTTTGTCAAGTCATAACCTCTTCGTTAATCTTTACTACAGTTAAATCCTCAACAATCAAAGTCTAAGAGGATTCTACCTACAACCATACAATATGCAACCTAAGGGAAATATGTATGATCATGGTGTCTTTTGTCATGTAATTGCAGTCTCTGTATCAGGGGTACTACTAACTACATTATAACAAGAATTCATGCATACAAGCTACGGTACTAAGGTATCAATCAATCAGAAGACAAAAGAACATGAGAAAAGAAAAGAAAGAACCTGCTAACATATTTCTCATCTACCATAAAATTAATCCTCAAATAATCGTCAAGGTTTAACTTCTTGATCAACTTAAAATGAATTGTATATCCCTCCTCAAAATCAGATACTCAACATCGAAATAAATTTAATCACTTCTAAAATCCTTATAGCTTTGTCCATGTTTATTGAATTGAATTCGAATACTCAAAATTTTAATAACATAAAACCTTAACTCCTCTAAAGTCTTAAAAATTAAAATCCATTTCCACTCTTCAAATTATAAATTTAAATCCTCAAGTATACATATAGATACTCCCAGTCTCTAATACTCAAGGTTCACACAAATACACCAATTATTTACAACCTCAACTGTGTACTGAAATTTGTACTGCCCGGATTACTTGCAATATCGCTTCCAATAATCCAAGTTATCATCACACATATTTTCTTCAATGATTTCAATTCATGTCAACTGGTATATCATCTAATTATCATCACACCGAGTGCTTACTGTTACTAGCACCATTTTCAATAATCCTTGATATAGAATCATTGGCACTCTTGGTATTATATTACTAGCTTCATTAATGAATCATCTCATCAAGCTCATTAGAACTCATGTTTACCTGTACCTTCTATAATACTCATGTTTCTTTACTCTCATGGGCAGGCATATGGTTCTATATCTCGATTGATGTATAAGCATATCTCTCAATCCTTTTACAGTCTGTTAAACTAATTTGTGATACACTTCGCAACTTCCATTACTAATCCTGATATTTCTCTACTTATGACATCTCATTAAACCCTTTATGCATATACATTTTTTTACCTTTAACATTTTCGATATCAATCATCAAATTGGACATCATGCTCCATAAATCCTTAACACAATTCCTGGATACTTAATCGTTTACATAGATCACTCAATTACATAATCATGATTATCCAGGACGGGTAATTGGCTCTGATACTAACTCTGAGAACTATCACTGATACTCTATACTCTCCTTAACTCTCAGTCTCTAATGACACTTATCCTAGAACCATTGGTACAAGGTGCTATGCTAAGGGCTAACTCTAGATTAAAGCCTACTGCTCACATGTCCATCTAAGAAACACTTACAAACTCACAAGTCACACTCAGTCAAACTAATACAAGACACAACCAAAATTGCAAGTCACTAATTATCACACTAACAAGGATCCTCAAAGAATAAAAGCTCAAAGGAACTGGATTGAGGGCTGAAGGTATCTTTACTGCTAGTAAAGAAAAGAAGCGATGGAACAAAGTCCTGGAATAACAGAAATAGATAAGTCTTGAGATGATACTTTAAGAACCAATTTAAGATACAACCTCATAATCATACACGTCTGTCTGAAATCATGACACTCAGAATCCTCGCCACGCCAGTAAGTATAGATGCGATAAACGATAGGTTTCGTAACTAAGGTATGCAACTCTATAATCATGTCGTCTAGAATCTTCGCCACGCCAACCGGTATGGCTGCGAGAGACTCTAAGTTTCATAACTATAATATGTACATCCAAGTCAGATTCCTACGTTCTCGTCACCACAGCTAATATGGCTGCGATAAACTCTAGGGTCCATAACCAAAGTAGACGTTTTACCTTTCTCACTGTCCTTATCAACATATGTCATCAGATAATACCGTAAATTTTAGCCCGTAAAATTCATCTCGATATGAAATCAACTCAACAACGATACCAAGAATTTAAATTTAACCACTGGTCAACAAGAATCAAACTCAACAATGATACCAAGATTTTACTTTAATAACTGATCAATAAGGATCAAGTTCAATAACAACAAGCGAAAGTGGACGGAAACAAGGAAATATTTAAATTGTAAATTATAATAAGATTCTCAAGGGGTCGTCCCAGGAATCTCTCAAGAATTTATGATTGAGTATCCTCTCTCATCCTAGTATCCTATGTCCTATATTCTATAGCAGGTACGCAGTAGTACAACTATGACGTCGCACTACTACGATATCGCACAACTAGCAAAGTCTGACCCGCATGGGCCACCACTAAAACGTGTCACGACCCGCACCCGGTTTAGGGGCACGAGAGCGTGGGTACGTCCAGCCTACGCCGCAGCATCGGCGGTAGAACGCTGTCTAGGTCAAGTACAATCTAAATAATCTCACAGTAGTATCCAACTCCATAAGGAGACACGGATAACACTATAAAATGAACAACATACTCAATCAAAACTACAGCACGATAAGAATTTGAAGAAACAAAAGAATACAACACAAGTCTACTGACAAAATAATCATACCTGAAATCAGTAACAACCAATCCCCAAGTGTCAGAAATAAGTCCACTAAGGTCACAGTCTGGAAAAATATTTTCCAGTCAGGAAGGAGCAAAGTACATCTCTAAATAGCAGTTCTATATAAATGACATAAACTATGTAGCAGTTCTAGATGGAAACATACCAGATGCATGTATAGGTACGAGAAATGTACAATGAGAGAAATACTGGAAATACTGTAAGTAAATGCAGGAAAAGAACAATATGTCAATGAGCAAGAACCCTATGGCTAAGTGTGTGAGTACTAGCTTTAATATGTGATCGGCTTGGGAACTTGATCAGGCTGGTTACATGTGATTAGCTATGGTTCATATAAAGTCAGGCTAACCGTTGGTTAGCTATGATGCATGTAGAGATCAGGCTAATCACACGTAACAGCTATGGAGCATGTAAATGGTCAGGCCGCACCCGACGTGAGATGTGGGGTGAGCTATGGTGCATATAAAGTTGGGTATGATCACATATCTACACTAAAGTACTCCCCAAACTCCCGACTGGTATAGTAGATCCAATCATGGTACGCTATGGCACGGGATTCCCTAGGAAGGTAGCAAGTCTTCCCGGAAATCAGTGTCTGTACATGCACAAGATAACAAGGAAAACAAGTCTTGTACAAGCTACACCATGAATAAGGAATAACATCTCATGACGAGATCCGTGTATACCAATCCGTGTAACCAGCGTGTCAAGAGCATGGATATTTATACTAGATACAGTGAACATAGGAGATATCATAAATTAAAAACTAATCAGAGAATATACTTGCCTTGGGTCCTTAGCTGGTAATTATTGATGTCCTGTTCCAGAGTATCCCCTGGGTAAACCAACAGTCCTATAAACATAACACAAGCAAAACCACATTTGCATCAGATGCTACACTAACACAGTCAAAAATACTGGTCTCAGGGCCGTGTCAGGCAGGGCACTAGTCAACTAGGGTCATCTAGTAGGGATAAAACACATTACCTATTTAATCATTAATACCTACCATATACATATACCAATTAAACATACTGTTAATAATTAAACATAGTATATATATATATATAGTTATTCCAAAGTATACAAAATAGGTATAACTGTATGTACATAAGTGGAAATATATTTTATTTATGTGAAAAATTATACATCACTCATACATATAACCTAGTATACATGTACCAAAATACATATTAACTTATATTATATATATATATATATATATATATAAGCATACATACCAAAATAATACAATACTATATACAGGTAATATACCAAAATATGTTTTACAAGTACATATATATCAATACAGTTTATATATATATATATACCATACCAAAAATATGTTTATACATGTATATATATATAGGTACACATATTTATACCAAAAAGTATTAATTTAATATATACTTTACCAATATATAATTATACCAAAATATATATTATGCTACATTTATTTATATATGCCAAATTATGTTTTTGTTAAACATATACCAATTAACAATTACCAACATATACTGAAAATACAGATATACATATATACCAATTAACATATTAACATTTATTTAATACGTACACACCAAAATATATATTGAATACATATATATATATATATATATATATATATATATATATAGGAAGAAATACACGAACATATATACATACACATATATACTAATTTGATTTAATACATACTTATACAAATAATTTAAAAATACATACTTATACCTATTTTATGTATTAAAATATACTAAGTATTATACAAAATACATATACATACATATACCAATTATATGTATACTATACATTATACTAATTTATCTACACTATACATTATATTAATCATATACACTATTTATTATATTAATTATATACACTGTACATACCAATTAAATATATATATTGAAATATGCTAAGTATATAAATAAAATACATGTATACTCATTTTATTAAAAATATATTAAGTATATACGAATTATATATTTATACGTATACCAATATTATATACTATTAAACATTAATTAAAATAATACTATACACATATACCTACACATTAATATATACAATTACATATACACATTGCATTCATATACTAAATAACATTTATATACATGTATTATATATACTCATACGTATACGTATGTATATATATACATATATATATATATATATACCTATATATAAAGAGGGAAGAGGGAGAAGAAGAGAAGCTTACAGTGGCTGTTTCTACTCGCCGGAGGCTAGCTGACCGGAGTGCAGGTCGGGGAGTCGGCTGACCACGTCGGAGTCTCGCCGGACCGGGGAGGAAGTCACGAGGAGGAGGGTTGAATGGATGGTGGTGGTGGTGATTGATAGTAGATGATGGTGGTGGTAATGAATGAAGATGATGGTGGTGGTAATGAATGAAGATGGAAGGAGGAGATGGAGGAGTTCGGTCGGCGGGGTGAGCAGCAGTGTAGCGGCCGCCGGAGTGTTGCGGGTGTCGGCTGAACAGGCCGGGGTCGGGACTGTGAGCAGGCCAGCGGGAGGGGGAGTCTGCAGTGGGGAGAGCGGGGAGCACCGGAGTTGGCAGCGCCTCCGGGCGCCCGGGCTCAGTCGAAGTTGGCAGATGGAGGGAGATGCACTGCTCCGGCTCGAGTCGATGAGCTGTAGGCCAAGCTTGGCCGGCCGGAGGTGGGCTCGGTCGGGTGACTCGAGCGCGGGGGGAGATGGAGGGAGATCGTGAGGGAGGAGCAGCGGTGGACTGCAGCAGGGAGAGGGAGTTGGGGGAGCTCGCAGAGGCTGGGAGGAGAGGAAGCTCGGGGCTCGGCCGCCGGAGCAGGTCGGCTGAGGTCGGGCCTTGCCGGGTGGCCGGCCGAGAACAGGAAGTTGGCCGGAATGAAGTTTCCCCCCTTCTTGATTATTTCAAATTTCAAAATAAAGAAGGAGAAGAACAAAAGAAGAAGAGAAGAAGAAAAAAGAAGGAAGGAAGAAGGAGAAGAAAGACTCCTACGTTGGAGAGAGGGGAGGTGGAGGCTTGTTTTTGGGATTGGGGTTTTTCTAGGGAAGGGTGTTGATGGGACATTAAATAGGGTGATGTATGGAAATGAAAGGTGGGGATTGGCCCATTAAATGAGGGGTCCAGATTGGACATGGAGAAATAATTCATGGAGGAATGAGGGTGTTGACTAGTCAATGTTGGGCCTCTCCATTGGTTTAAACAAATGGGTGTTGACACCAAAAATACAAATTTGCAAATTAGCCCCCTTAAATTTGGGTATTTGCACAGACGCATGAAATGACAAAAATTTGGCGGGCGATTCGGTGTCCGGTATTTTGTAGGGTCAGGGGCGTTGTATGTTCGATATGGGCTCAATTTGCAGGGCACTGGAATTAAATTAGGATTTTTAGAATTGGTTAAAATAGTATCCTCAATTTAATTAGAATAAAATGCAAGTTGTGTTCAACAATTAATTAGGAGTACATGGGGCCAAAATCAGGTCAGGTCATCAATATCAATAATGAAGAAGACTCAGAACAGAATATTACCCTAATTTGGGCCGCACGAAAAAATAGGTCAAGATTGCATCCAATTTTCGATTGGAACGCACAACGCTACAAAATAGGAATTTATTAAATAACGTCCGCGATGATTTTTGTGCGGCCAGAAATAATGTACAGAGAGCATAATTATGAGTTGCAAAAATAGCAGAATGGACGGCGGGCATGTCTAGGGCAAGATTGTAAAATTGTTGGAAGACAAAAGTCAGGATAACGCTCCAAATATCGAAGCAAAGGCAATGCGCAATAATTAAATAAATTATCGTAATTAATTACAATCTCCAAGAAATAATTTAAAATAAAACAACTAATCCTCAAATTCCATAATTCCGACAGGTGTTCGTCTACTGGCTTCTAGGTCAAGTCTACCATCACAACACAAATGAACACTGTCTATAATATAATATATAATTACACATCACATAATTATTTAAATTAAATATACTATCAAGAAATCATTTAATATAAATACCATAATATTAATAATTATAAAAAGTCAAAAATACCCCTGCTTTCGGAACGTGGTAGTGACAACGTTTGAGAAAGACTCGGGTGCAGTCAACGAATGCATTAACGTTAGGACTTGTGTTTGACCTAGTGTCTAGTGAACGCACCTAAAGTCGTAAAGTTATCAGTATGACTCCCCAGGCCTTGACATGTATCATTGCACGTCACAGAGTGAGTTCATATAGGGACGCATGCTTCATACTCGACTGGCCATCGATGTAAGCAGCACGTGTGACGGTATTTAGCTTAGTTGTTTATTTCTATAGATACTTGCATTATAGTACGAGATGTCCACGTCGTGTTCGTGACTTGTACATTGGCATTGGGCGGGGAGGACAACTAGTAGGCGTATGGGATACCCACATTAGAATCCGTAGTATCCGGAGGAGCCACGGATCTAATGACTTCCTTTATTCAGATTCTACGTTCTGCGAAACGATATGGATGTTATACTATTCTGATTCCATGTTCTGCGTAACGATATGGACGTTATACTATGCAGATTCCATGTTCTTCGGAACATTGGACGTTATTACTTATACAGATACCACGCTCCTCGAAGCTGGACGTTATTATATTACAGAGTGCCCTTGTTATGGGGGCATATGTGGCATATACTAGCAGTCACAATGATTGGTGAATTACGTCAGCATATATCTAGCCTACACTTCCCCTACGCACTAAGTTGTCCTCAAATTGCATTCACTTAGCTGGTTAGTTCGCCCTCGAGTTTTCACAGTATTTACATTATGGCATGCTTCTATGTATCTTGTTACGTCCCTCTGAGGACCTGGTCCCTTTCCAGGTGTAAACGATCATGACTATTCGCAGGAGCGCGGATCAGGACTTGCTACTTATCTTTCGAGGAGGTCTTCCCTTCGAGCCTCTTTGTTCATTAGATGTACTTATTTTGTTTCTCTTATACTCTAGTTTGGTAGTGGATTTGTCTCCACCCAACTACTTGTTCTTATCAAGCACCTCGTACTTGATTCAGTTATATAGTTGATTGGTTATTCATTTATATTTGATTCTGTGGATGAGATTTAGTTATGTCCTGTTACTTGTGATAATTATATACCACTTGTGAATTATTGTTCATAATACGGCGTACGTATATTTTATGGTTTCCATATATTAGAGTTGCTAAATATATACGGCTGGCATGCTTACGTATTCCTAGTCCTACGTATTTTGGAACTGGGGTGTGACACTGGCCAAGCCATAAAGGATTATTCTGAGGCATTTTGACCCGATCCAGCGATGACTTACAAGCCCGCCTGGTGGTCTCGAACTGCAAGTATTTCGATTGTCCAATCTGTCCGAGGTAGCAAGCCTCAACAGTGGGTTTGCAACACCAGTACTTCCAAAGCACATTCCAATGTCTCCTCCATAGACGAATGGTCCCGGTGCCCCGGTGCTTATCCCGTTCGCGAAAACCAAACCATGCCGCACAGGTTGTCCGTGACCATGCAATGCTCCGATAATAAAGGTACGGCGATGAATCATGTCTTCTTGCCCCCACTAAACTATGAAGACAAGAAAGAAGTCTTTGACGGTTTGTCCTTGGATAAGTGCGAGAATAGACCTTTCTAAGTCCCTCAGGTCGGTACTTCCATCACTTCGACTCACTTCGCTTGTCTTTGCTTCCTCCTTTTGTTTTATCCTTTATTTCGGCCTATCATATTTCTGTCTTCGGGATTTGGAGCAAGCACTTATGCGGGATGCGTCTTTTGCACTCTACCTACTATATTAGTATTAGCAGTGGTCTCTCTCTTCCCAGAAGTGTCATGAAAGACTGGGATGGGAAACGGAAGCGACTAATGGTCCCAGATGATAGGCTTCGCCGCTAGGACCCTTCGAAGAATGTTTGAGCCTTTGTTCAAACCAAAACAACCCCGGGGACTACCTCATATGGATGGGGTATGGGTTATACATAAGAGAAGAAGGAAGTTCTCTATCGATTGATGGCAAGCGTTAACAGTCGATTGATATTCATTTGTATTAGATGATTGGACAGAACATCAAGGGGACAGGATTCGAACAATTTCACACACTTCAGTCTTGATTTTCGTATCAAAATCAAGCATCACGTGCAATCCCATCTCCAACTGAGACCACTCGGCCGATCTCATCCACTTGAAAATTCATGTAAAAGTCAATATCCCTTCGCTTTGTGAAAATGATTTGACTTTGATCTTATTGATGGAATAAGAAGAAATAACTGGGCAAAGGCCTTTTTCTAGGAATGAGAGATAAATGACGGATGAAACGAAAAGAAAAGAGAAGCAACTAGCGAAAAGCCCTCTTTCTGTTGCTCTTTCTGCTGGATTTGTATGCATTTCTCCGACCTCCCAACTAGTACCTATGCATCCACTTAAGATTGACTTACCCCTATCATTTAAAGGGTGGAAGAATGTTTTTCTTTTCCACGGCATTATTTAGTTTAAGGGACTGGTTGGTGGTGGCACTAACAATAGCCCGGACCTTTTCTTCTAGGTCTACTTCACTTATAAAGGACGACGTCCAATCCCGGACCTCAGATCCGATTGATTCCCTTTTCAATCTAGGCATAGGCAACTACTACTCCGGTTACCAAAGCCCTATGGTCACTCTACCCTCGCTCTACTAGTGGTTAGTATGAAAGCATACACCACTGCAACTACGGGTGAGTTATTGATATTGAATCGCTTATATCAAATGATTGAAAAAACCACACACCAAGATCTTCATCCAGGGTTAATTATTGCTACACATTACTTCTTCAAGCCTTATATTACTATTAATGAGGTTACTTTATTGATTCTTGCGATGATGGATCTCTTAATGCAGTAGACCCCTTCCCTTTTTAGCCACTCGCTCGGAGCTCGCTGCATCATGAGAATAGAGTTTTTAAGTTAAGCAGGAAAGCTTGAGTCTGATCCTGTGACTGATGCTTGACCGAGGTAACTAGCTCGATTAAGCGTAACCCTTATAGTTGATGCTTTGTTGGCTAAGAACATTTCTTACTTCATTCACGACATCGGTCATCCATCTAAGGGTGTTGCCTCACCAGATTATGTGTTGTTTATTTGGCGATTGGGATTCAAACCATTTAATCGACTAAGATAGCGCTTCTCCGAGACTATTCCTAACTCCTTCCCGGGTAGTTTCCAATCTTTGGTACTTTTTATACTTCATGGGTGCAACAAAAAACAATTTGTAGGGTCATATTCTTGTTCTATCAAGACGAAAGAATTTCGGTAAGGGAAGGACCTGGAATGTTAGGATGTTCTAAATAAAGGAAGAAGATTCTTCTGTGAATGAATCCTTTCAGAACCTGGTAGGCAAACTAATGCTTCAGGGCATAGTGGAATAAGGGAGGAGATTCTAGAACGAAGAAAAGGATCCTATTCTGATTACTTTGAAAGAATTGAACGAGGATCCGTATGAGGTAAAAATCTCGTTAGCTATTCACGGACTAGTTGTACCTACCGTTTCTTTTTTGGGGTCAATATCAGTAATATAGTTCATCATAAATAGAAGAAACATGTATCACACGCACAAAATCTGATAAGGTGCCACATTAATATTCTACAATAGTAGGTATTGAAGAATCAGTACATAAAATTTTAATAAATTTGAAAGAAATTGTATTGAGAAGTAATCGCATCTTGATTGTCCTTCTGAGCGATCACTGGCACCACCTACCCTATGTTTATTCCTGGGTCAGCAATTACCATATCTCATTGCTGGAACCACAATCCAATCCTTGAGAAGTCGCTCGATGAGAGGGGCTCTTTGCTTCTTCCTTTTCTCTTGGGTTGGTCAAAGTAGAAACCGCTGGTTCAGTAATAGATGCTTCCTTCCAAGAATATATTTTCTCCACTTTACCTCGCCTTTATTTTGCATCTCAATTTTTTTAATGTTGTGCCAATCCAACACAAGTCTTTTTTTGATTTCCTTATGAATTTGGTTTCTCAACATTCCATTTATATTGACAATGGTGTATCGAAGAAATATAATTTGATCGATCGTAGATAAATGGATCCGTTTATCCCGACCAACCTATCCCGGCAGAGTTTTTCATTAAAATGAAAAGCAGCATCGCAATCTAACATCGATGCAAGTCCCGTTAGGAAGGCTCAAAGAATAAGAGGGTGTCATCGGCATAGTACAAATTGGCCAAGGTGAGGCCCCATGACTTGTGAAGAAACTTGATCCATCTGATTCTCCATATTCGTTCTCAAATTATAACCCAAGGCATCATTCTCAAGTTCTCTACTAAGAACCATACCGCTTCTCGACACAGTGCTCCGATTGGTACAACACCTCGCTCTGAATGCTCCATGGCACAATGCCCCAACATTGGCATAATGCCCTTTCCGATGTAGTTGTTCGATTTCGAACCACAACTGTACGTTTTTCTTGACAAAGCATCTCTATTTCATACTCATGTGCAACGCACGCTCGCTCAATAAAGTGTTCTTACTGGTCCAAATCGTATGGTTTAACTCAAAGACACAAATGATATTCATCCAAATGATGCACACTATATGCACGCCATAGTGCGATATTTCCCATGTACCAGTCTAAGTGTCCAAGACATTACGTGTTTTCCAATTTTTAGGCATGAAGGAGTAGAGAAGAAGGGACAGAGCCCACTCACCAAGTCTGAATCTGCTCGATGCCCTGCCTAGCACTCTGCCTTGTCGATATGGTCGATTCCTTAAATCTGTGGTCTGATGCGAAGTACGATCTACTCAATTGGTATGACCATGTGAGCAGGTCATGCTCTCCAAATCATCCGACCCGATCGGACTAAGAAAGACGACATCTTCGAATGAACACTCTGATCCCACTGAACTCCGTACGCGATCTGCACATGAAAACTAACTCGAATCAATACTTGTTCCCAAATCTAACTTACTAAAATACAACCAAACATTTATCTCGTTTCTATCCGACTCAGCGTAATATACCATATGGGTGCAGGGTATTACAATTAAGTACAGTAAGCTACCAATTATACATCGATACTTATGTATATTAGTTGGTTTGCCATTTTCATTAAAATCAAGTTTAGCTGTCGTTGCCATAGGAGTGCCGATAGACTTTGCGTTGTCCATATCAAACTTCTTAAGAGATCTTTAGTATACTTTGCTTGATTGATGAATATTCTCTATGAATTCTGCTTGATTTGTAACCCAAGGAAGAAGATAAGTTCTCCCATCATGCTCATTTCGAATTCACTCTGCATACACTTAGCAAACTTGTTACATAGCATCTCATTAATAGATCCAAATATAATTTTATCTTCATAAATCTGCACTAATAAAAAAGTGTCATCGTGTAATTTTATAAAAAAGAGTTGTGTCAACTTTCCCTTTTGAAAAACCATGTTCAAGTAGAAAGGAACTAAGGCACTCATACCAAGCACGAGGGGCTTGTTTGAGTCCATATAGAGCATTGCGTAACTTGAATACATGATTTGGAATTTTAAAATCTTCAAAGCCAGGGGGTTGTTCAACAAAAACTTTTTTTTTGTAAAACCATTTTAAAATGCACTTTTAATATCCATTTGGAAAATTTTAAAATTCTAAAAACTAGCAAAAGCATACAACATGTGAATGGATTGTAGTCTAGCAACAGGAGCATAAGTCTCATCATATTCAATACCGTCCTCTTGGTTATAACCTTGAGCTACGAGATAAGCTTTGTTACGTGTGGCTAAACTATCCTCATTTAGTTTATTTCGGAACACCCATTTGGTGTCAATGATCGGATAATCATTTGGTCTAGGAACAAGTTCCCAAACTTGATTTTGCTTAAATTGGGTAAGTTCCTCTTGCATTGCAGAAATCCAAAATTTATCATTAAATGCTTCTACTATATTTGTGGGTTCTATTTGAAAAATAAAAGCTACATTATCAATGACATCTCTATTTGTAGAATGTGTACTTACACCTTTTGATACATCACCTATTACCAAGTCTTCTGGATGGTCAGTAGTGTATTTCAGTCTTTTAGGCAAACTCTCCAGATAGTTAGTTGTTGTATCTTCAAGTGTCTGGTTGGATGTCGTCCCGACATCTTGATTGTCACTGTCACTTTCTACGTGACTGTTAAGCTCATCAAATGTAACATTAATTGATTCTTCAACAGTCAAAGATTTTTTATTGAAGATTCTTGACAGGACCCGTACCCAGAATAAGGGCACGAGTAGTGAACAATGCCCAGCCTATGCCGCAAAATCGGTGGTAGAACGATGTCTGGGTCAACTCTACTATCTAAACATCTCATACAATATATACATGATACCTGTCAATCATCTCAACTGCAAACGGAGGAACAATATAGTATCTGGTAATGGTAAACTATACTCAATCACAATGCAAACTAAGGAGATAAAGCACAAGATAGAATAACGAAAGAAAGAGTCACGATACATCCACAAGCCTGAAATAATATATATACATGCCAAAAGCCTCAATAAAAGTCTAATACAAGTCTAATAATAATCTAAACCTCCTAAAACTCTGGTTCTAGGTCCTCCTGCCCTACAGGAGTATCCTCTAATGGTACGCCGTCCTTTGGACCGTAGTAGGTAGGACACTGGTCCACAAGCCAATCATCTAAAAAATATATCCAGTCAGGATTAGAGCAAAGTACATACCTCTGAAAGCAATTTCAAATACATAATCGAGCATATATAACAGATAATAGAAAAGGATACAAGATAACTAAACATCAAAATGAAATAAACTAGAGTGAACAGGTAATATATTGGGATGAAGAACAGGCAATAGAATAACTAAAATATAATAGAAATAAATGCAACTAGGTTATGTGAATGGAATACAAGTTCATTATGTGATCGGTTTAGGTTGAACACGAATACAATATGGTAACTCGATTACACGTGTGATATGTAATCGACATGTACACGAATACACTTGGGCTTGATCACATAATCAACTCATATTCTCCCATCCCCAACCAATACCAATGGATCCAATCACGACACGTTACGAATACAAATATGGGCACACTGAACACGAGCAGTGTGTGTACACGAATATGAGCACACTGAACATGAGCAGTGTGTGAACACGAAGTATACGATAATTAAAACCCGATACACATGATGAAATACATATGAAAGAGTATCCGCGGAATACGGTAAGGGACAACATCTCCTAATAGGATCCATATAGTACCAGTCCGTGAAACTACTGTATCGGAATCAAGTATACAGTTCTACAACAAGCGATATATACAATATAATAAAATAAAAACTAATAGACAAATATACACTCCTTTGGTCCTGAGCAAAGGAGGTAACTCGGTGTCCGAGCTGGTGTCACACAACCATATATAGGAAAATCAAGTTACTTGGATAGAATGAAGTGATAATCATACTAAATGAGTCAAAATATGCTTTTTAGGTCATTTCTAGGTTATGCTAGTCAAACTATGTCAAAATGGCTACTTCTAGGTTGTATGATCTTATACCTAAGCTTCTAGGTTGGTATCTTGATGATAAAAGCTGTACTAGCTAAAACTAGATACTATGATACCTTATATACCCATATCAATCTCTATAACTTATATACATAACTAGTTAATACATATATATCAACATTTAACTTATATATATACTAGTTAATAATACTACTACCTTTAGTATCTAGAATACCTTATACTCATCTATCTCTATGAGTACTTATAATATCTTACACTTAACACATACTACTATTAGTAATACCTTAGCTTAGCCTATACCTTGATACTATAAATACCTTGGTATCTTGGCACCTAGACCAACCCCTCAACTATCACTAATCTACCCTGTAACCCAAAATTATCTTAATAACCAATACCTAATCCTTATCGTATCTTGAGGTACTATATTACTCAAACTCGAAGTATTATGAGATACCAACACCACACTCTCAACTTACATTAACTCACATACATACCTTACCTACTAGGCATTTGAGTATCATGACTCAAGGTATCTTGATACCTCGTCTCACCTACTTCAACAATTATAAATGGCCATAACCATGCTCGTATCTCAGTCATGTATATTACCAACACCATCACCCAACGGTGACCTCCCCTCAAACCAAAACTGAAACTTAAAACCCACATCAACACAACATCACCTGCTCCCCCTTAATTATGCATACCCTCTATGATACTCTTACACTAAAGCACACTTGACACTCTCCTCAATTCTTAAAGCACACCCTCTAAATTGTACACATGTATTAACCTTTACTCACCCACGTGCCCTTGGGCATTACACTTAAACCTGGAACCTCCCCTTGCTGTGAGCTCCTACTACATGAGCATGCTGCTGCTACTGCTCGACTTGCTGCTGCTGCCACTTATCAACTTGCTGTTGCTGCCACTTCTCGACTTGCAGCTGCTGCCACTGCTCGAGCATGCTGCTACCACTGCTAGACTTGCTGTTGTTGCTACTGCTCGAGCATGCTGCTGCCACTATTCTCTCATTTCCATTCCCAAAACAATACACAAAGGATATAGATATCTAAGTCTAGTATAGACTAGCATATACATATATATATCACATGTATACATTATATACCTATATAAATATAATCTAGTGTCAATTGATCAAACACTTAGAGTATGTACTTGTGATATTCATGATACGTGTCCAAGTGAAAGGCCAAAACCCAAATTCTCCATAATTAATCAATCCTTCACATATGTAACATCTATATATAACCAATGTAGCTTGCTACAAAAGAAATTAAAAAAAAATGCAAAATACCCAAAATTGGGCCCCATGTCACACTGTATCATAAAATACCGTGATACGGCCTACATATATTCATTTGTGGATACGTACATAGTCTCATAACCCCGATCTAAGTCTAATTAGATCTAATTGGTCTCATGACTCACAATTGATGTGTCAAATTCATAATTCCCCCAATAAGCACACCAAACTTCACATAGAACTCATATTACATAGCCAAATAGCCTAGAACTTGTTCCTATAGGTAGTCCTATGCCATGGGGTCATTCCTAATGGTCAAATGTATGATTAAGAAGCTATAATAAAATAAAATTTTAGGAATTACTAATTAGAAGATGGATTCCCAATAAAAATATAATTGGACACGATCCAGACACGATCTCTAGCTCCAAAGTATCTCCTCCTTGTGCTCCTTGCTTCTCCAAACTCCAAGGCTCCAAGAGTGATAAATTTGAGAAGGAATTGGTGGTGAATTGTGTAAAAAATTAATAGAGAGAAAATAAGCTAGAATTTGGAAGCAAAATACAATGCAAATGAGGAGAAGAGAGACGGAGAGCCCCTTTTCAAGTGGTCGGCCCCTTACTCCTTCCCCAAGCTACATGCTAAGGTCCCAAATATCCCTACATGATGTATTATAAGGAAAATTAAGGGTGATATTTTTGGAAGTCTCTAACTAATTGTATTAAACTAATTCTCCTTAATTTAATTAGTGGAATGACTAATTGGCTTGGGTCCAAGTTGGGCTCACTAATTGTCATAACAAATCTAAATAGGTCCATATATGTCAAGTCTAAATATTGGCTAGTCTCTCTAAAAAACTAATTAACACAAGTCTATAATGAAACAACTAATACTAGTCACAATAATTATAGGTCAACATAATTAAATAATTAATACAATCATCACATTTATATTCAATATTTATTCCTAAAAACAAATACCCATGCCAAATTACTAAACTATCCCTAGCTGGAAAAGTGAGGGTGATAATCCAATCCACCTTAGATAATTTCGTCCACAAAATTAAGAAAGAACTAACTATCAAGCAATCAATACAAGCAAGAAAGAATTATACCTCATGGCTCAAACAGATAAGGATATCACTCGCGCATCTCGGCCTCTCGCTCCCAGGTACTCTCTCCTAGCGAGTGATACCTCCACTCGATGCGCACCAAAGGAATCATCTGGTTCCGCAGTACCTTCTCCCTGCGGTCCAAAATCTCCACTGGCTGCTCTGGGTAGGTGAAAGTTGGAGCAACCTCGATTTATCTAGTACATGGTTAGGATCTGCCACGTACCATATCAGCTGTGATACGTGAAATATGTTTTGCACTACCACTAATGCAGGTGGCAAATCAAGTATATAGGCCACTGTACCGACCCTCTCAAGAACACCGAAGGGCCTGATGTACCGTGGACTAAGCTTCCTACCTCCACCAAAGCGAATAGTGTCCCGTGTCGGAGAAATCCTCAACAAAACCAGATCGCCAACCTAGCACGAAACACAGCCTTAGCACTCTTACTAAAATAAGCAATCACAAGCAATACAAAACAAAATCTATACCTTAAACTCCAATGGTCTCCGGTGGCTATCGGCCCAATGCCGTTGTCTGTCCTGTGCCACCCGAAGTCTATCCCTGATGAGCTTCACCTTCTCAGATGCATCCAAGCTAGCCTGCAAACTCCTTCAGAAGTGGGACGTAAAGCGACTATTCTGATCTGAGACTATGCTCACAGAAACTCCATACAATCTGACTATCTGACACACATACATCTCCGCAAGCTTCTCCGTTGACGGACCCACTTTGAATGACAGAAAGTGGGCTAATTTGGTCAACCTGTCTACGATGACCCAAATCGCATCGTTGCCTTCTGAAGAACATGGAAGCCCCGATACAAAATCTATCGTCACATGCTTTCATTTCCACTCTGGGATGGGTAAAGGCTGAAGCAATCCACCTGGCCTCTGTCTCTCTGACTTTACCTGCTAGCAAACCAAACATCTGGATACGAACCTAGCCATATTCCGCTTCATACCATACCACCAAACATGCTCTCTCATGTCCCTATAGATCTTGTTGGCACCTGGATACATAGAGTACTGAGATCGATGCGCCTCCTGAAGAATCTTCTCGCGCAACGCTCCACTCGGCATACACAACCTGGTACAGTACCGCAATGATCCATCATCTACAATACTGAAGTTCTCTGCCAATCACATTCGAACCTACGCTCTAATGCTCCTTAGAGACTCATCCTTGAACTGTGTGGCTCTGATCTGGTCCATCAACTCTGACTGTACCTGAAGTTCCCGCATCTGTGCCACAACTCCAGGAACTAATACCTCAATACCCAAACTATCAAGATCGACCAATAAATGTTAGTCCCTCGTCAAATGCATAGCCATTAGATACCTGCTCAAGGCATCCGCGACTACGTTGGCCTTCCCTGGATGGTACTGCAAAGTAATGTCGAAGTCCTTCATCAACTCCAACGATCGCCGCTGCCTCATGTTGAGCCCTTTTTGTGTAAACACATACTTCAAGCTCTTGTGAGCTATAAAGATCTCTACTCGCTCTCCATACAAGTAGTGCTTCTACAGTTTAAGGGCAAAAATAACTGCTACCAATTCCAAGTCATGGATAGGATAATTTTTCTCATGCGGGCGTAATTGCCTGTAAGCATAGAGAATCACCTTTCCGTTCTGCTGTAACACATATCCCAAACCCTTACCCGAAGTATCACTGTATATAGAAAATCCTCTTATCCCTGATGGCAATGTCAATACTCGAGCTGTAGTCAACCTCTTCTTTAGCTCCTCAAAAGCAGAATGATAATCCTCAGTCCAAATGAACTCTACGTTCTTCCTGGTTAGTCTAGTCATCGGCTCCGCAATCCTAGAAAAATTCTGAATAAATCTCTGATAATAGCCAGCCAATCCAAGAAAACTCCTAATCTCCGCCACTGAACTCGGGGTAGACCATGACTAAATTGCTGAAATCTTCTTCGGGTCTACTGAGATCCAGTCTCCTGTAATCACATACCCGAGCAATTCAACCTTATCAAGGAAGAACTCACACTTCAAAAGATTGCCATATAGCTTCTCCTTCCTGAGGGTTTCTAGAATTATCCTCAGATATTTCTCATACTCCTCTGGGGTCTTTGAATAAATCAGTATATCATCAATGAATACTACCATAAACTGATCCAAGTATTGATGAAACACCTTATTCATCAGGTTCATGAATATCGTCGGGGCATCGGTCAACCCAAATGGCATCACCAAGAACTCAAACTGCCCATATCGAGTCCTGAAAGCTGTCTTTGGAATGTCTTCCTTATTCACTTTCATCTGGTGGTACCCCGACCTCAAGTCTATCTTTGAGAATACCTTCGCTCTGCTCAACTAATCAAATAAATCATCAATCTGTGGCAACGGATATTTGTTCTTGATAGTGAGGTTATTGAGTGCCCTGAAGTCGATACACATGCGTACCGACCCATCCTTCTTCGGTACAAATAATACCGGAGCACCCTACGGTGATGAACTGGAGTGAATGAAGCCCTTGTCCTGCAACTCATCTACCTACTTCTTTAATACCGTCAGCTCACTGTTGTTCACTCTATAGACATATTGTGATATCGGCTCTACGCCTGGCACCATGTCTATAGAGAACTCCATATCTCTGTCTGGTGGCAACCCGGCAACTCCTCCGGAAAGACGTCTATATACTCAGAAATCAATGGATGTGGCTGTAGAAGCATGAAAAATACGCTGGGAGGATCTACGCATGTCACGCCCCAAACTCCCGCAAGCCCAATAGTCCCCGCTGAACGTGAAATCACCACGTTGCAGCTCTCCCGCGGGACAATCGTTCTATTCGGGACGTGATGCCGTACGAGCCTGGAGTTGCGCTCGTACAAGGCGATGTTGTTAAACACGAAAGTTATCATTGAAACAACCAAGTTACAGCGGAAGCCAATTGTGTACCAAGCACACATCAGAGTATATGCAGCGAAGCTCACGATAGGGTCCAAATGAGATGCCCCGAGTCAATGCCACAAAGGCGATGCCACGGAGATGATGAAATAACTCTTGCTCTTTCTCTAGCCCACAAAGGTACTTACAGTTCATACATCTTGTCCCGTATATCCAAGCAGCGCCACTACGCCTGTGTACCTGAAATATTGCCCACAAACGTGGGTCAGTACACAACCGTACTAGTGAGCGGGGTAACTCACTCGTCTAAGCCGACACTAAGTAAAATAGTGAATGCACACAGTTATATGGTAATCTTTCTAGTTGAATCCTAGATTCGTTTCATGGCATATGGATGACATGTTAAGGAAAGCAGTAAAGCAGTTTAAGCATGCAAGCATTCATTCTCAAACCAAACGACAAGCAGTTTATATATAGCCGACCCGTCTAACTCAATGTCATCGCTTGCACGATAACATATCGAACCATCAGTCTCGCCTCAATATCCATTCTCAACCAAAGTTTATATCCCAATCTCGAGTGCACACTCTTGCCGAGGCAAGGTGGCCGCGCCTACACGATGCACAAACCAACCAAAGTAAAGCAAGCCAACTCTTATCTATATGAAGTCACTGGCAGAGCCATACAGGACATATCTCAAGCATTACGGCGCGCCCTATCAGCCCGGGTAGCAAGCCCCGCTGGAGGTCCCGCAATGCATCGCGACTGAACGCGAATCGAATGTTTCCCTCCGGATCGAAACGGCTCCAGTGCCCCGGATAAAAACCGTTTCGGGGAAAGTGCCAAACCTTTGCACAAGTTGTCCGTGACATGCAGACACACGTAGGTATGACGAGAGGATCGAACATTCTCGCCCCACCAAGCGATCCTAGACTCGTTCAACCGAAAATCCAACCGAAGCACCCATAACCAATTATCCAACCAAAACATCCATAATCATTCTTCCAACATATTGCCCAAGGCACCAAATATCAAGTTATCCCATATTCACAATGCCGCTTCTCAGCAATGTATTTAAACTTGGTGCAACACCTATGCTCAAAGCTAACCCATGGCACAATGCCGTTTCAGTGGCACAATGCCCCATTCGTGGCACGATGCCCCATCAAATGACACAACGCCCTCGCCGATACAGTTGTTCGGTTTCGAACCACAACTGCCTGCTTTGCAAGACAAAGCATCCTTGTAATACACGTGCACGGATGCACGTTCGCTCGCCCGAATTCCCGATATTCTCGATATATCAATGACTCAATCCAACTGTCCAAGCATAATCCCAATCATTCAACCAACTGCCTCAAATGAAATATTCCAACTCTAGCTCCAACTATCCAACGCGCAAACCAAATTAAGCCACAATCCTACCAAGCCAACGACGTCCACTCTATGCACGCCTCAGTGTAGTGATTCCCAATGTTTCAGCCCAAGTGTTCAAGCCTTTACGTGTTTTCCATATTATTAGGCATGAAGGAGTAGAGGAGAAGGGAAAGAGCCCACTCATAATGTTTGATCCCGTTAGGCATCCTGTCCTGCCGATACGGCCAATCCCTTGAACCCGTGGTCCGATGCAAGCGCGATCTACTCAACTGGTATGACCGTGCGAGCAGGCCGTGCTCTCCAAATCATCCGACCGATCGGACTAAGAAAGACGGCATTATCGTTTCCATCCAGCTATTCAGTACTATTCTGAACGAACACCTGATTTCCATCGATCCCGCTAGCCATCTGCACATTGAAACCAACTCGATTAATCCTTCTTCCCGAAATCCGACATTTCAAATGTAACCAGCATTTGATTTATTCAGTCCGACTCGGCGTAACGCTCCGAGCGGTTGCGGGGCGTTACATAATATACCACTTAGAATCAGGTTCGTCCACGAACCGTGCTGATACTCATTCCTTACTAGTATGCCATAATCCAATTCCATGGATCTGCTCTAAGAAACTCTCATATTCACTATTTCTGACACAACATCTCGTTCTGCTGAATGCTCGAATAAATTTTCACGAATTCCCACATCCTCCTTGCAGCTCAACACGAATTTCTTGTATCGCTTAGTTTTGGATCGTACATGTATTTAAGGCGTCCCTAAAATACATGCATTTCAGCCGAGCTTTGCGATAGCAAATTTGAACAAGTTACAAGGGTATCTTTATGTTCGAGGCGTCCATTTGCTTTGCTCCCAATTGAACCAAACATGATTTCCATTCCAACATAATCGCTTAGGCACTATTCTCAATTATGAAGATCTTCCAACGACTCAATCAGTTCGTGTTCCAACTCAATCCATCCCACTATTTCTGAAAATCAGTACTAGCAATATCTCAAAATATTATCTCGTACACCAAACGATCATCTCAACTGATCTACCCCAGCTATACGACTTACCTAAATATCAACTTTGCTTAGATCAGTTCAGCCCAACACATTTCTTGCCATCTCAAAATCTCACAGGGTGAACATCTATATTGAGGTTCGTGTGATCCACGAAGATCTCGCCGCCACGCCAAAGGGATTGTGTCACCACGATTTTAACGTGGACACACTCGCCACAATTCTTAGGTTGCGCATGGAATAGTTCTTCGCGCTGCTTCCACTGCCTCGAAGCATAGAATATCACCTTTGCCTTCCGAACGAGCACGTTTCCCAGAATAGTTTCCGAGACATCTTGTAAATCTGAAGCACGTCTGTCCCTTCCAGTATTCGCAAGGATTTGATCTGAACGAGCCGCCACAGTCGTCCATTCATATGAATGCTATTCCCTTCCAGGGCACGATGAGTCAGAGGCGATGCCATCGAGATAAAAATCTGTGACTCTGAATCTCATCAGTTGACTAGGCTACTTCCACCATTGCTTCGATCTTCTGGCTGCATCTTCAGCTGAAGACTATCCCAAGGGTCTCTCAAATCCAACACTCAGTCGATAAGCCAAATCTCATTGCTCACATCTGCCCTCGACGCATTCCCAAATACGCCGCCTCAAGGGTCATTCTATGGGTCTACCATATTCACATCCGATTCGACGGACAAGGTCACTTAGGGTCAGCTGTCCCGAAGCTACGCTCGATAATTATAATCATCACGATGGACAGTTACTATAAACCATGCTACATCTCATCTGTAAATCCGAATCAAAATCCAACCATCCATCCGAGCGAACTCCCGAATTCGAGCAATGTGCTCGTTAAAACCGTCTACCATCAATCCGTCGTTTCTGCCCTGAATCCATCAAATTTCCAAATTGCATGTTCGATTCTCGCACTACAAATTGCAATGATTCTCAAAACCCAAGACTTGCTCCAATTCTTATCCATTTGCTGCGTCCCACAATGCACGTCCAACTTACTCGAGCAGCACAGTTATTTGTTCCGACGTTGCTCCCACATTTAGCTATCTTTAAAAGTCTGTCCGTCAAAATCCTTGCCTTCCGTTGTGGCCACAATCCGTCAACGTCCTTCCAGAGAATCCGTCTATCATCGTTGTACCATCTTGCCCAAAATTTCATTTCCGCTAAACCTGATTCAACTTCTCGAGCAACAATATCCAAAATCCTTCAAGTTTGTGTGAATCAATCGCATTGTCCCTCCAAGCCAAGTTCGTGTTTCGTTGCTCAACCAACAGCTCAAATGCGTTGCCCAAAATCATAGTCCGTGCTCGCTATCATTCCGATAATCCCATCGCTTTACTCAAGCGTCTCCCAACTGTTCGTTCTGATCTCGTCCATCTTGTCAAGTCCAACGATACTTCCATTTGCACCAGTCCGTTCTCGATATACTCAACTCAATATTCACTTGCTCCATTTTCATTCTTCCCAACACAATCGACTTGCACCAACCAACTTATATTTCTGTTACTCGAGTTCGTTCAGGCAATTCCCATAGATGTCCAACTTATCCTGATATTCCCAAGCCAAACTCAAACATGCTCAACCGATGCGCCACAGCCGAAATTCCAACTTCTATCCAACACAGTCGCTAGACGAGCAACTCGTGCAATGATCCATTCTCATCGAATGCCGCTACTCAAAACATGCTGCATAACCAAATCTCGTTAGCCAACCAACTGATCCATTGAGACAATCAGGAACTCCCAAATGATAAGCCAAGCCAACCCAACGAAAGCCCACACTTGTTGCACAAATGCAACAACGCCACCCAACTTGCTGCACGAATGCAACAACGCCTAACGAGGCTAAACGATCCTACGAAAAACAACCAAGGCAACACAACCAAAAATAACATGCAGCCACAACCAACAATATATAGACTTATTGCATGAAACATCCAATGCGGCACCTAGTAGAGTCAAGAGCTAGACGACACGCGGAAGCTATTTAGAGTTTGTGATGAAGCGAAGGACCAAGTCCGAGAAAATGAACCAGGCGCTCTGATACCAATCTGTCACGCCCCAAACTCCCACAAGCCCAATAGTCCCCGCTGAACGTGAAATCACCACGTTGCAGCTCTCCCGCGGGACAATCGTTCTATTCGGGACGTGATGCCGTACGAGCCTGGAGTTGCGCTCGTACAAGGTGATGTTGTTAAACACGAAAGTTATCATTGAAACAACCAAGTTACAGCGGAAGCCAATTGTGTACCAAGCACACATCAGAGTATATGCAGCGAAGCTCATGATAGGGTCCAAATGAGATGCCCCGAGTCAATGCCACAAAGGCGATGCCACGGAGACGATAAAATAACTCTTGCTCTTTCTCTAGCCCACAAAGGTACTTACAGTTCATACATCTTGTCCCGTATATCCAAGCAGCGCCACTACGCCTGTGTACCTGAAATATTGCCCACAAACGTGGGTCAGTACACAACCGTACTGGTGAGCGGGGTAACCCACTCGTCTAAGCCGACACTAAGTAAAATAGTGAATGCACACAGTTATATGGTGATCTTTCTAGTTGAATCCTAGATTCGTTTCATGGCATATGGATGATATGTTAAGGAAAGCAGTAAAGCAGTTTAAGCATGCAAGCATTCATTCTCAAACCAAACGACAAGCAGTTTATATATAGCCGACCCGTCTAACTCAATGTCATCGCTTGCATGATAACATATCGAACCATCAGTCTCGCCTCAATATCCATTCTCAACCAAAGTTTATATCCCACTCTCGAGTGCACACTCTTGCCGAGGCAAGGTGGCCGCGCCTACACGATGCACAAACCAACCAAAGTAAAGCAAGCCAACTCTTATCTATATGAAGTCACTGGCAGAGCCATACAGGACATATCTCAAGCATTACGGCGTGCCCTATCAGCCCGGGTAGCAAGCCCCGTTGGAGGTCCCGCAATACATCGCGACTGAACGCGAATCGAATGTTTCCCTCCGGATCGAAACGGCTTCAGTGCCCCGGATAAAAACCGTTTCGGGGAAAGTGCCAAACCTTTGCACAAGTTGTCCGTGACATGCAGACACACGTAGGTATGACGAGAGGATCGAACATTCTCGCCCCACCAAGCGATCCTAGACTCGTTCAACCGAAAATCCATCCGAAGCACCCATAACCAAATATCCAACCAAAACATCCATAATCATTCTTCCAACATATTGCCCAAGGCACCAAATATCAAGTTATCCCATATTCACAATGCCGCTTCTCAGCAATGTATTTAAACTTGGTGCAATACCTATGCTCAAAGCTAACCCATGGCACAATGCCGTTTCAGTGGCACAATGCCCCATTCGTGGCACGATGCCCCATCAAACGACACAACGCCCTCGCCGATACAGTTGTTCGGTTTTGAACCACAACTGCCTGCTTTACAAGACAAAGCATCCTTGTGATACACGCGCACGGATGCACGTTCTCTCGCCCGAATTCCCGATATTCTTGATATATCAATGACTCAATCCAACTGTCCAAGCATAATCCCAATCATTCAACCAACTGCCTCAAATGAAATATTCCAACTCTAGCTCCAACTATCCAACGCGCAAACCAAATCAAGCCACAATCCTACCAAGCCAACGACGTCCACTCTATGCACGCCTCAGTGTAGTGATTTCCAATGTTTCAGCCCAAGTGTTCAAGCCTTTACGTGTTTTCCATATTATTAGGCATGAAGGAGTAGAGGAGAAGGGAAAGAGCCCACTCATAATGTTTGATCCCGTTAGGCATCCTGTCCTGCCGATACGGCCAATCCCTTGAACCCGTGGTCCGATGCAAGCGCGATCTACTCAACTGGTATGACCGTGCGAGCAGGCCGTGCTCTTCAAATCATCCGACCGATCGGACTAAGGAAGACGGCATTATCGTTTCCATCCAGCTATTCAGTACTATTCTGAACGAACACCTGATTTCCATCGATCCCGCTAGCCATCTGCACATTGAAACCAACTCGATTAATCCTTCTTCCCGAAATCCGATATTTCAAATGTAACCAGCATTTGATTTATTCAGTCCGACTCAGCATAACGCTCCGAGCGGTTGCGGGGCATTACAACGCAGCCTCTTGATACAGAGCAGCGTAAACAGAGGCCTTCAGAGCCATCAAGCGTGCAACAGAGCTTTTTTTGCTAAAACACAATGTGAAGAATAAAGCTCAAAGGACCATCCGCGTAAGTGCAGTACGTCCAGGCCACTCCAGCGTAAACAGGGTTCTTTATTGCCTCCACGGCATAAAACTCATCCGCTCTCAAAGCAGCATTAAAGTGTACGAGGAACGCTTCGTCTTCCCCTAAATGAACCTGTCAAGTCACGCAGTAAATCTGACCTCTGACTCCTGACAAAAGTGTTGCACGGCTACCCAGACGACGGCTGGAAACGATGGCAGACCCCTCGGGATGCGTCCCACAGTATGATGGCGGATCTTTACATTTAATGCAGAGGATTTGGTTAACATATCACCGAACCGTCGTTTACTGAAGTCCCCTCAGCGTAAACTGCTCTTTCGCGTACAAGGGAATACGCTACCTTGTTTTACACAGGCAAACATGAGCTATTTTACGCTCCGCAGTAGACAAACTGCCTGCCACGTTGAAAGCTGCACTTCGTACGGGACTCGAGGCACGTCTCCACGTCTAATTACACAGAGCGGTGACAGTTCCTCTCAAGGCATGTCTCTGCGACGGATGCACAGAAGGGCTGCAGACCTTTAAAACACGCCTCCGCATTTAATGCATAAGATGGTGGCAAATCTCTGCAAGAGATTTGATTATATCTTCAAAAGCCGTAATTCCGGCTAAGACGTCCACATCAGCACTCTGGCACGGTACGCAGTGGCTTCTATGCCCATTCAGGATCTGTGCTCACGCGGATTCTATGCCCACTCGGCTTCTACGACCACTCGGCCTCTACGACCACTCGGCCTCTATGCCTATTCGGCTTTTATGCCTGTTCGGCTTCTATGCCTGTTTGGCTTCTACGCCAGGGTGACAGTCATTTGGCTTCTACGCCAACCTCTTCTACACAAGGGATACCAACCTACGTGGCTTCTATGCCGTGATCTTCGCAGCAGATATACGCGTTTTGTCCCCTTAGTTGGACACGCGTCACATGCTCACTTAAAAGGTCATATATACGCAGGTATTGGTTATTTTAACCGTTGTGTAAAAGGGTGTTGTACTTCCCACTCCTCAGTTTTTACATCGACGGAGTGGTCACTGTCATTAAAACTCTATAAATAGAGACCCCTATCAATGGGGAACAAGGTCGACAAATTGGAGGGTCGAAAAATTGGTCAAGAAAGCCAATACCAGATCAAAAGGTCAAGAGAGAGAGAGAGAGAGACCGGAGCTCAGGCAAAGAGCAGGGATCGACGACTTTGGCATCGTGCATCCACCCTCTCCTGCAACCTTCGAAGCTGCTACCTGTCTTCCACGGCACTTCTTCAACATCGTGTGGTCCAAGGGCTAAAGTGATCGACTGCAGATCAGACACCTATAGTAATTTATACCCAGATTAAATAAATTGTACTCCCACATCCTCGTATAGGATTAAATTGTACAAGTTTATTTGTAAACCAAAGGGCGCGGGTTTCGCATAAACCCCGTCATTGAAATACACTTTTATTCTTTCGTTTAATACCACAAACAAGATGGCGACTCTGCTGGGGACATCTTTCTCTTCTGATGAGGAAGCAATTACTCAACACGATGCGGTATCCGTGGGATCCGTGAAGAAGACACTGGTCGTCCAATTCGACCAGTCTGCCTATGAAGACATGCTTCGAACCGGGGGTAGCTCTCACTCTCTCTCCGTCCAAGACAACAGGAAGCTGCACAAAGTGTGGATGCCCAAGACATCCTCTACCATTCCTACAGACTCTCCGATCTCTCCGACCAATGAGGTGGTAGCATAGCTCCCTCCGTGCCCTGCACGTAAAACTCAGTCTCCCGCTACGCGCGATACAGACAAAACTTTGGGCAAAGTCTCAGCGCTGACCCAGAAGTATCCACTGCGCTCTACGCATAGGAATCAGTCTCCTGCTACGCGCGGTACAGACAAAACTTCGGGCAAAGTCTCAGCGCTAACCCAGGAGTATCTACTGTGCTTTATGCGCAGAAATCAGTCTCCCGCTACGCGCGGTACAGACAAAACTTCCGATGGTGCCTCAACGCCAAATCGGAGGTACAGATCATGCTCCACGCGCAAGACAACATCTGACCTCTACGGTAAACCAGATGAGCGCTGTGATCTCCGTAAGGGGAAGCAAGCAGGCGAGTACGCAACTTCTCGGCCTTTACGCGAGCAAGGGAACAATCTGCCTACCCTCCGGATTACGCGAGAAGCCGATGGCCGACTGAGGGCCTCTCCAGCTTTACGCCAGTCTGAGCAAGTCTCTAAATTATGCCAGGCAAAGTCCCTCGGCGTAAAACAAGCTCAGATTACGGAAAGGCATCCCTCCAGGGGATTATCCGCCACCCAGATGGCCAATCTGTTGTACACAGGTGGCGTAGGGAAAATCATGGTGCCCAATCTCCGCATGTCCACTGATGGGAACAGAAGAAACAAGCCTTCATCTTCTTCCTCTACTCCTCCTGACTTGCGCGCATATCTAATCCAGAAGCGTAAGGAAAGGGGACCTTCCAACATGTCTATTACGCCCCCTAGCGAGCAATGTTGTAATAGTCATAAAATTGTGATTGACTGCTGCTGTTCTAAAGCAAAACGGTCAATTTTTGACCGATTGAGCTACTCTCAGTCTTTCCAGAAAGAGGAACCCGCGTATGCATCTGTGAACATGGCTTCACACATACGTAGAGGAGGGTCGAGCTCAAGACGTCATCCCTCCCGGCCCCCGAGCCGAAGGAGGTTCAGTGAGCTCCTCAGGAACGCTGAAGCCGGAGTATTCCAAAACACTCGCGCAAGGTCACGACAACCAGCTTCGTCCTCTTCTGATTCCGACGCTGGGGGTCGCCAAGCCCCCAAATCAGAGGCAGAAAGTGTAGAGTCGACTTCTACAGCGACCTATACTAATCCTTCAATGACACCCAGGGAGATGGGAGTTTACGCCGTTGAAGATGATTGCGAGGAAGCTTCGCCGTCAGGGAATGCGGAATAACGCATCACTATACTGGAGACATCTCTGAAACAAATGCAATCCATGATGGAGAACATGCACCAGATGATGCTAACTCAGCACGTAACTGCCATGGCTCAAGCATCAGTCCCGCCAACTCAGATACGTGTGGGGGTGGACTTACCACCATCCAACTCGAGCCAAGAGCCTGCGCTAGATCAAGAGTCAGCAGTTCCTCCGCTTCCTCACTCAGAGAATGCCTTACCTCCCGCTGGAGTTACGATACAACCAACTCCGCACCACTCCGTAGCCCCGCTTCCGACTGAAAATCCGATGCAGGCAGTACGGGAGTTGAAAGCCCAGTTCGACGCCTTGAAGCACAAAGATCAGCTCAAGAAACTGGGAATCAACCAGCCCTACCCAGCTATCTGGGAGGAGGTCCCTTTCCCGCCGAGGTACAAACCTCAGACTTTGGCCCTGTTCGAGGGAAAAACATCACCAAGCCAGTACATGAACTATTTCAGTATGATGACGGTGTTGCTACAAGGGAACGACGCCCTCCTCACTCGGGTGTTCAAAGGCTGTCTCTCGGGAGTAGCCTATCAGTGGTACCGTAGCTTGGCGGATAACTGCATTACTTCCTTCGAAGACTTCAGAGCTTTATTCTTCACGCGATTCTACGAGGGAGGAATGGACATGTCTATGTCCTCTCTCATCGAAGTCAAGCAGAAGAAAAAGGAAGACGTTCGCATCTTCATCGAACGTTTTCGTCAGGCCACCTTACAGATGCCTCCAGGAGTTCCCGACTCTGCATTGGTAGACATTTGCAGGAAGAACCTCCTTCCCGTGGTCTCGGTGTTCACAGGACCGTATCAGTTCCATGATTGGCCCTTGTTTATCATCTCGGCAGTAGCCGCCGAAGACAACGGTCGCAAGGCGCGCGACAATGGCATCATGATCTCCGCCTCTGACAGAGGCAAGAGGTCATCTCCTAGCAGCGACCATCCTCGTGGTCCCAAAGGGAAAGAAGCCCTGGCAATCAATACGGCCAGACCAAAGATTGCGGCAACCACGCAAACAAAACCCGGGACTTCTAGGCCCGTCGATGTCTACTCTTTTGACGACGACGATATCCCTAGTATATTCGAGTGTCTCGTCAAAAGCGGCAAGATCACCCTTCCAGAGCTAAGGCGGTCCCAGGAAGTCGACAATACTAACGACCCCAAATACTACATCTTCCACAGATACGTACACCACCCAACAAAGGTGTGTTACATACTGAAAAGAAAGATCCAGGGGTTAATCGATGCTAAAGCCATCACTCTGCACAACATCGAGAAGACGGTCACGGCCAACATGATCTCTCTGCAGTTTGGCAATCTGCCTCCCCAAGAGATCCCGGACGGCGTTGCACCTATCTTCCGGACAACGATGAACATCGTCAATCTCCCTCCAGCTAGGGATCAAAATCACGACCTGGTACCCCTGACTACCCGGCAAGGTAAGATTATGTGGGTTCTATCATGTCCGTATGACCTCTGAACAGATATGTCTCGCTAAAAGTTTACCGAGAGTTTATCATCAGATATCACTCTCGCCTAAAAATTGTCATTTATATTCCGAAATGATGGGTCCACAAAAGTCAGAAAAGAGTCGCTTTTATTTATTCCCAAAAGAGAGCAGAATTACATCTGGGGAAGCAGAAAGAGAAAGGATACATCATGATGGCGGAGTAGTCAGATTGCGAATCAGCCGTCCAGTACAGCTATCCTCTCATTCCTAAGAACCAAGGCATCGGCGCGAGCCCGCTCCAGCCGTGCCTCGGGGGTATTCATACAGGACAGCTCAGCCCTTGCCCGAGGGAAGCCCGTACGGGCAGCTTCCGTACGGTCCAAATCCCGTCGCGCCGCACTCAATCGCCCAGTCGCTACGTCTAGACCCGCCAACGATTGAGAAGCCCACTCCTCTGCCCGAGCGAGTTTTTCCCTCAGCTTAGAGGCCCTCGCTGCATTCCCTTCATGCTCGGATCGGCACTTCGTCTCAAGAGCGAGAACCTCTGCCACGACAACTTTTCTTCTATCCATCTCCAGCTCATGTGTCTTGATGGAGTTGTCTAGGCTTTCCAGCTTGGTAGTGAGCCGCGCAGTCATGTGGTCGTACCTGGTCTGGACCTTAGCATCGAAGCTGCCCCGAGTCAGCTGCAAGTATTCGTTAATGGGTTGCTCTAAACCATTAACCACCGCCTCCAGGGCGTCAGCTACCCCAGGATCGCCGAGCTCCCTGACAACCCCGATCAAAAACTGAGAAGTCTTCTTCAAGCGCTCGAAATCTAGACTCTTCGCCAACACCATTGATATTATCGTTTTTAAACCGGTGTAAAAGAGGCTGGTATGTTGCTCGGTCAACGCAACTAGATCCGACTGAACGCCAGGAGTGGCCGCGATATCAGCAAGTCCCTCTCCAGGGATAATTGCAGACGAGGTGGCCACAGCCGCCGCCTCGACACGTGGCGCAACTGAAGAAGGTGCGACGACAACAATCGAAGTCATCGACATACTCGCGAGGGGCGAGGTCACGATGACGGGTTCGTCCTCCTCTTGAGACGACGAAACCACTCTGGGCGAGCTGGCCCCCGAGGACATTTCCTCCTCGAAGTCAGGCACCTCCACATCATCGCCAGGAGCCGGAGCAGAGCCAGAAAATGCTTCAACGATGTGCTCTCCATGGACGCTATCCCCTGAGAAAAGGACAAGAAAGTTGATATCAGT
Organism: Iris macrosiphon; assembly: GCA_036927795.1. Lineage (NCBI taxonomy): Eukaryota > Viridiplantae > Streptophyta > Magnoliopsida > Asparagales > Iridaceae > Iris > Iris macrosiphon. The sequence continues at coordinate 74,955,420 of JAYESA010000014.1, forward strand.
ATGATGGTAATCTTTCTAAAGGGAGACATAAAGACGACATTTACCCGGAGCCAACGGCATATACGACGCATCTGCAGCCGATGTAGCTAAACCACGCCTTAATGACGCAATGCGAACTGTCATACCTGGAGAAGGAGGTGGGCCGACCGACATCGCCAAGAGTTCTATCAAGCCTTCACCAAGACGCGGTCGAGGTTCATCAGCTGGAATCTCGCCAGACGTGCTCGCTGACACGACGGGAGTTTTACCCGCTGCTGACCTCGGGAAAGATTCTCCCATCTGCCTCGGCCACACAGGCAATCTCGCTCCGCTACCTAGAGCAGTAGCCACGACAGCAACCTCTAGCGAGGATTCTCCGGCGCCTCCGGCCGGAACTGTAGAAGGTCCCTCTCTAAAAGGCGAGGAACCTCCAGCCAAAGAATCATCCCTGATATAAGGAGATGCAGGCTCACTCCCGGGAGCCTCGACACCAAGAATGCGGAGAGGACGAGCAACCGTCTCCTTCCTCCTCTTACGAAGAGAAGCTTCCTTCGGAGCAGAAGCCCGTCGCTTCCCAGAAGAGACTACCAAAGCCCCCGCAGGCGGAGGCACTTCACACCTCGGCACCGACACCAGAGGCTCATCCAGAGTGCCAGACTCCTCACCCTCGTCCGAAGAAACCGAGGGGACTTCGACTCTTCCCACAGGCTTGGGAGAAGGCAGCCTGAAGCTTCCACGCATGTCAAAATCGCGATAAAAGGTGTTAATCGCCACGTAAATTTGGGCATAAGAATGAAAGATGCGCAGCTCCGTGGAGGTTGTAACGACCGGCACGATAAAGATTGCCCCGTGCAACCCATGATGAAATATCACCACCCTCTAGCACCATCAATGAGTCCGCCCCTGGACCTGAAGCTGGTGACGGCATTGCCCACGTGCAACTGATCGTATCCGAATAGCCTGGCAAACCGACTAGGCAAGTAGGGCTCGAAGAAGCAAGGATCTTCGCTCATGTACAGCAGATGGGAGGGTCTAATGCAGACCAACCAATTAAAAGCTTCCGGAGAAAGATCGGTCTTCTCTCCACCTGAATCCTCAAGCCTCATCCCTGATTGATTGCGATGTACAGGAGGGGGAGTACAGAGGAGCTTCCAGCCGTGGCTGAGGTTCAACACCAGCCGACAGTCTAAAACTGTGCTCACATTCCAGGGAGAGTCCTTGTAATTCAACAAGAATATACCCCCCGAGCTGCTACCGGAGCCAGGAGACATCACCCGGGGATTGTGGAGAATTAACCATCCCATCAAATACAGGTATGATAATTCCATCCGGAGAAAACTCTCACGCCGAGCTTCATCGACGAGCAACCCATCAGTCATGGCTCTCAGGCTAGCCTGTATACGGCACACCATGGCAGGAAGCAAGCCCAGTCTTGCCCCGAACACCAGGCGCACTGCCGGCCACAGGATGTTCCGGTGAATGCGGTCCGCGGACGCAGTACCAGGCACTACTACTCGACGCAGCCATATGGAGAGGAAACCATCCAGCTGGGCTTCCTTAGACAAAGGCCTGCGACAGTGCCTCAAGTAACTACAGGCCTTAATGCCTTCAGGGTACTTTCCTACCCCCTCGACGAGAATCTGATCCGGAGCTTTAGCCTCCTCCATAAGATCCTCCACGACCTGGGCACTAAGCACGCCCAAACAGTTCACGGGCTCATTCTTGCCCCCCGAGGCTTTCTCCGACTTGGCAGCCCTGGCTCGGTAGAAGAAGAGGTAGGACATCCACTTGGTGGTGTGAGCCAAATCAGAAGGCTCATTATAAAAAGTGGTGCACGCGAAGTATTGACACATTAGCTCCTGATACACTTCCGCCACCCGAGGGTCCAAGTCCACCAACTTCCGGTTGGTGGGAACATACTCTTCATATGGGGTATCCCCCATCGACAGTCTCGAGGCAATTGCCATCTCATGAAGGGCCAATCCCAGCTCCCCCAGTGGAGTGGCAAAGGTGCCAGTGAGCGAAATGTATCGCTCCATCAGTGCCAAGAACAAATTAGGATTGGGAGGCAACCCGACGCTCGTCGCACTCACAGCGGCATACAGTCCAATGCCCTCCAGCTCTCTCCGGAAGTGCTTCAAGGCCCAGTCAACTAGGCATGTCCATCGGGAGTTTGTTGGGGCGATCCACCCGTTGCACCGAGGATTCTCCTTGGGATATACCCCGCCTCGTCCCATGAAGTCGTTGCAGAAGGTCGGCAATTGGACCGGCTGGATCACTGAGCTGTCTTCACTCGGGACACTGCCCGGGCATAGTCCCCTGAACAACGTCACAACGCCGGGAGGACGACTGACAAACGACCCCTGGTCAGCTCCTTTCAGATGAAAGATCTTCCCCGGCTTCCCGTGAAGATCAGGAGTCAGCGTCCACGACATCTTCCTGGGATACGTCGCGTGGAAGAAAGCCGAGATGGGATAATCCCTCGACATCGTTGGCAGATACAAGACCAAGTTCCCGGCAGGAAAAACCCAGGGCTCCCTCTTGGGCTTCGTCTGGGACTGTTTGTCAATCATGTCCCCGAAAAGGAAGTCGGCTTTATGTACTGCTCCCCGTCTACATATGTCAAGGGCTCGCCATTGATCATGCTCAGCAGCTTTCGCTAGCCCTGAGCCGATATCAAAAACTCCTTTCCCTCAGGATACTGGGGTCCGGAGATGGGAAATGCCACGTGGGACAGATCCTCCAGGTAGTTCGAGTGCAGCATCCCGGCAGCGGAGCCCATCACCTCGGCCAGTGGAGACTCACCCAAATCAACTGCAAAAGTGCAAGGAAAATATGTCATTACAAATTTTGTACAAACATACAGACCAAAGAAACGACAGTCTGTGCTCTACGCAGGATTGTACAAATTTGGTTATTTTACGCCGGAAGTCCCCTCCAGAAGCGTAAAACTCAAATTTTATGATATACGCCAATTTTCGGTAGCCAGAGCTTTTACGCTCAGAACTACGAAAATATGGAGTCTTTATGCTGGCACATTAGAAATATGGGCGTAAAAGATGAAAATGTCTCCGTGCATCATCTTCCTCAAAAGAGGCTATCAGCAAGAAGATGACCTAGCGCGGTCACGTTCAACGTGTGCGAAGGATTTTTCGTCGTTTTTGTCACCCCAAAGGCTCTACCTCTAAGACCGGGTGCGCTGCTCGTCGGCGGGATACTTCGCTCGGAAGGAAGTTCACCTTGCCCAACCGAAGACTCCCTCGCTGGGACAGAAGAATGAGAAGAAGAACCTATGCTCTTTCCCTTAGTGGAGGGGGTCTGTTTCGGTGCCATTTCTGAAGACTCGAAGTGCTCAGAGAAGGAACGAAGAAAAAACTCGAACAGTCGAAAGCTCTCTTTCGCAGAAGACAGATAAAAAGTTTTTTCTCTCAAAAGCTTGGGGTATATATAGAGTTCGGGTCGACTCCTTGAATCCTCGGACGGACTCCTCGAGACCCTAACCAAATCTCTCAATTAATAGTGGGTTATGATTTGATGCTACGTCAGCCCACTACCCTTGAAAGACGGACAGTCAGCAAATTCGAAAATTTTTTCGTGCAAGACGGTTCAGCAGGTTCTACGCTAAAGGAGCTTTCTACGCTCGACAGCAACAGATCTACGGTTTTACGCTCGCAAGCTATAAGTCTATGGTTTTACGCCCGGATGCCTTTGTGCTCGGTAGATTTTATGCTCGAGAGGCCACAAACCTACGACTTTACGCTCAGCAGATACCAAATCGATGATCTCACGCTCGGTGGCGCTCAGTTTAGGCTCAGAAGCAACAGATCCGCAAACTTCACGCTCGAAGAAATTTTCTTTTCAGGAGCTACAGATATACAGTTCTACACTAAAGGAGCTTTCTATGCTCGACAGCTATGAATCTACGGCTTTACGTTCGACAGCTATAAGTCTATGGTTTTACGCCCGGATGCCTTTGTGCTCGGTAGCTTTTATGCTCGAGAGGCTACAAACCTACGACTTCACGCTCAGGAACCACAAGTCTACGATTTCACGCTCGATGGTGTTCTACGCTCACAGGCTACATATCTCCAGTCCTACGCTAAAGGAGCTTTCTATGCTCGAAAGCTACGAATCTACAGCTTTACGTTCGACAGCTATAAGTCTATAGTTTTATGCCCGGATGCCTTTATGCTCGGTAGCTTTTATGCTCGAGAGACTACAAACCTACGACTTCACGCTCAGGAACCACAAGTCTACGATTTTACGCTTGATGGTGTTTTACGCCCAGAGGCTACAGACTGATGATTTTACGCTCAACGACTTTCCGCATATTCGAACAGTCCCCAAAGCGGTCAATTGCCAAGAGTTCACACAGAAGATACTCATTCTTGACCCAGAGCATCCCAAGTACCCGAAGCATACAGAGTTCAAACATTGAGAAATTACTCTTTTCGGGTCCAAAATTGGAGGTTCATCCAGACCCCAGTCTGAATATCTCGTCTGTCAAGAGGGCAACTCAGTTTGACAACCATTTCTCGACCATGTTCCAAGGGAGTTTCGAGAGATCATTCTTGAAGACGAAGTCTGAACAAAAGTTTTGTTCATCAGAAGCAACAGTTCAGAGCTCTACGCGGTCCCTCAGTCCTAGCAACATGATAGTTCTAAATATTCAAAATGCTTAAACGACGTTCTATGGACTATTCGTTATGCGTAAAGGACAGGGCCTAATACTCTTTCTATCAGAGTCGGCGTAAAGATTCAGACGTGTCGAAGCTACACATATTCAGACTTCACAGCAACGTATGGCAAGATGATCATATGAAGAAGCAAGACAATTTTATTAAAGATTAAAGTCATGATTACATATGAGGGAAATCCAATCTACAAGGGTTTTTCTCTATTTTTCATGATTACATCTGAGGGAAACTCCGTCTACAAAGGAGATACCCCCTCGTCGTCTGAAGGCCGCCCTCGGAATCTGTTCTGACAGGTTCTCGCATTGGTGATCTTCTTCTTCTTCCAAGAAGATGATCAGTGGCAAGAGGATACAAAACTGGGCATATGACCCATCCTCCAACAGAAGGAAAGCAGGGTAATTCTGCTTTCCTACAGACCACCGCCACTCTAGCCGGTCTGTCTGCCTCTCGTCACCAGAGGTAACTGGAGAAAGCGCCACTTACAAGCAGTATGGTGAAATACGATTCTTCGTCTCTCCCGGAAGAACCACCATACAAAGTTGCTGATTATCCCGAGCAAGGGAGGCTAAGATATCCTTCCATGATCCATCGTTGCAGTGGACACTTGCTCGAAGACGCCGTCTTTTTCGGCTCCCTATATGCTGGAAGAACATGATCTCCTTCTTCCTCAGGTCGACCCGACGAACTCCGGCGATCATCTCTGCATAGTGATGGGAATAAGGGGAGAACAAGTTAACTCCCCCAGCCTTTTTATAGGCGAAAGAGATCACAGCAGTCCCCAATAAATCTGCCATAAAGTCAGCATCGACCGTTTCAATGCTCCATTCAGAAACGTTTCGAGTTACGAGGGGTCGTTCATGCTTCATTCAAAGCGTTTCAAATTCTGAGGAATTTAAAAGCTTTGAAGGGGGTCTTGTAGAAGCATAAAAAATACGCTGGGAGGATCTACGCAGCCTCTTGATGCAGAGCATCGTAAACAGAGGCCTTCAGAGCCATCAAGCGTGCAACAGAGCTTTTTCCACTAAAACACAGCGTGAAGAATAAAGCTCAAAGGACCATCCGCGTAAGTACAGTACGTCCAGGCCGCTCCAGCGTAAACAGGGTTCTTCATCGCCTCCACGACGTAAAACTCATCCGCTCTCAAAGCAGCGTTAAAGCGTACGAGGAACGCTTCGTCTTCCCCAAAATAAACCTGTCAAGTCACGCAGTGAATCTGACCTCTGACTTCTGACAAAAAGTGCTGCATGGCTACCCAAACGACGGCTGAAAACGATGGCAGACCCCTCGGGACGCGTCCCACAGTATGATGGCGGATCTTTGCATTTAATGCAGAGGATTTGGTTAAAACATCATCGAACCGTCGTTTACTGAAGTCCCCTCAGCATAAACTGCTCTTTCGCGTACAAGGGAATACGCTGCCTTATTTTACACAGGCAAACATGAGCTGTTTTATGCTTCGCAGTAGACAAACTGCCTGCCACGTCAAAAGCTGCACTTCGTACGGGACTCGAGGCACGTCTCCACGTCTAATTGCACAGAGCGGTGACAGTTTCTCTCAAGGCACGTCTCTGCGATGGATGCACAGAAGGGCTGCAGACCTTCAAAACACGCCTCCGCATTTAATGCATAAGATGGTGGCAAATCTCTGCAAGAGATTTGATTATATCTTCAAAAACCGTAATTCCGGCTAAGACGTCCATATCAGCACTATGGCACAGTACGCAGCGGCTTCTACGCCCATTCAGGATCTGTGCTCACGCGGCTTCTGCGCCCACTCGGCTTCTACGACCACTCGGCCTCTACGACCACTCGGCCTCTATGCCTATTCGGCTTTTATTCCTATTCGGCTTCTACGCCTGTTCGGCTTCTATGCCTGTTCGACTTCTATGCCTGTTCGGCTTCTATGCCTATTCGGCTTCTACGCCAGGGTGACAGTCATTTGGCTTCTACGCCAACCTCTTCTACACAAGGGATACCTACCTACGTGGCTTCTACGCCATGATCTTCGCAGCAGATATACGCGTTTTGTCCCCTTAGTTGGACACGCGTCACATGCTCACTCAAAAGGTCATATATACGCAGGCATTGGTTATTTTAACCGTTGTGTAAAAGGGTGTTGTACTTTCCACTCCTCGGTTTTTACACCGACGGAGTGGTCACTGTCATCAAAACTCTATAAATAGAGACCCCTATCAATGGGGAACAAGGTCGACAAATTGGAGGGTCAGAAAATTGGTCAAGAAAGCCAATACCAGATCAAAAGGTCAAGAGAGAGAGAGAGAGACCGGAGCTCAGGCAAAGAGCAGGGATCGACGACTTTGGCATCGTGCATCCACCCTCTCCTGCAACCTTCGAAGCTGCTACCTGTCTTCCACGGCACTTCTTCAACATCGTGTGGTCCAAGGGCTAAAGTGATCGACTGCAGATCAGACACCTATAGCAATTTATACCCAGATTAAATAAATTATACTCCCACATCCTCGTATAGGATTAAATTGTACAAGTTTGTTTGTAAACCAAAGGGCGCGGGTTTCGCATAAACCCCGTCATTGAAATACACTTTCATTCTTTCGTTTAATACCACAAACAGTGGCAGCTCATGTTCTTCCACCATAGCTCCACAGAAGTCTTCCTCGCTATGTTCTACTACTCCTCTGAGGAACTCAAACTCTGGCTCTTTTTGCGCCTGAAATAAAACTCTGCCTCCACGACAATCAATACTAGCATGGTGCCTACTCAACCAATCCATCCCAATTACTATATAGTAGCTTAAAAGTGGCATTACGAGTAGACACACACTTAACTCTTGGCCTCCCAAAGAAACTCTTCGGTCCTTACAAACATCACTAACCAGGATAATACCACCCCCGGTTATGATCTTGCAAGTCCTCGCTAACGGTTCAGTCTTAAGGTGATGTTTCAGGGCAAAAGATACAGATACAAAATTATGAGAAGAACCAGAATCAAATAAAGCATGAGCTGGAAAATAATCAAGATAGACTAAACCTGAGATAACATCACCGATTGGCTCCTCCTCCTCGATGGTCAAAGCAAAAGCTCGTCCCTGTCACTAGGCACCTCTCTAATGTTGTTGGTGCTGATCGAATTACTGTCGTTGTGCCGGTAGATGAGGTCCTCTCTGTTGTCCCACTGGTGGTCTCGTGGGTGCTCTTTGTGCCTGAGCTCTGTCCTGTGCTGGATGAGCTAGAGATTTAGTACAAGCCCTCAACTGATGGTCTCCTGATTCGCAGAATAAGCACTGGCATAATCTCATCCTACATGCATCCAATCTATGTCCTTGCTTCTTACAAAATTGGCAAGGAATAGCTAGCCTCTGGTTCTGGTGCATCTGTTGTACCGACACTCTAGCTGGTCCATGATACTGCTGCCTCGACTGCTGAAAATGCCTCTGATGTTGCTGCTCAAAATGAGGTCGCTTCATCGGACCCGTGTTTGTACTGGATCCTCCTATGTCTCTCCACCTCTTAAAGCCAAGCTCTAGATCATCCTCTGCCCGTTGTGCCTGTCTCAGAATCTCTTCAAAAGTAGCGGTGGGATCTCTATTCGTATGTGATTTGATCTTCATGTTCAGGCCCTTCCTAAACTTCCTGGCCCTTCCTTTAGGGTTATGCCCTTCCACAAAGCAGCCTAATCTATAATACTCTACTGTATACTCATCCACCATCATACCTCCCTGAACGAGGTACTGAAACTGGCTCTCTAGAGATGTCAGAGCCACATCTGGCAAGAACTTTTCCTTGAATAGCTCCTTAAAAGCTTTCCAAGTAAGTCCTGGTGCTGAGATCCTGGGATCCGCCCTGAACCAAATTAACGCGATGTCGAATATCATACTTCTTGCGGCCTCTACCTACAACATCTCTGGAATCTATGTTCGTCATAGGTTTCGCTCAATATCTTTTATCCAATCATCAGCATAAATAGTCCCTTCAATGCCTTTAAAGTCCTTCGGCCCCATCATCTTGAAATCTACGATAGTCCCCGGCCTCAGTTGTTGTAGGGTAAACGGAGGTTGTATCATTTGTGGCTGGACTAAGGTGACTCTCTCAACTGCTGTGAGCGTAATCTGGTAAGCATTCTCAATTCCCTATCTCATAACCTCTGATTGGTGCTGTTGCGCCTCCATCATCTGCTAAAAGAGCGCAAACATCTGCGTCTGATCGACTACGGGTGGTGGGGGTGGAAGATCCCCTAAAACTGTCGATGTTGCCCTCTGTACAAGAGGTAGAGTACCTGCAAAAGTTGCTACGGAAACGCCCACCTGTATCGGTAAAACGGATATCTGGAATATAGCTATTGGAACAGTGTCTGCCGGTGCTGCCCTCATAGGCGATGAAGTAACCGACCTCGCTGACACTGTACCTGAGAGCTGAGAACGCATCTTCGACAGCATCATGAAGATAGATTGAACAAAGGAATCAATATTGAGTAAGATATGATATCATCAATGAAGGACAGATTTTATTCAAAGTAAAGAAACCATTCTAATAGATATGGATAGCAAAACTGATATTAGGAAGTGTTTCCTAGTTGTAATTGAGTATACTCTCAGCCTAAATCCTATATCCTAAAACAGGCTCGTGGTAGTACTCTAGATGGCACTACTACGATATCGCTCTAAATGCGACTCTAGGACCTGCATTGGCCACCACTAAAAATGTGTCATGACCCGCACCCAGAATAAGGGTACGAGTAGTGAGCAACGTTCAGCCTACGCTGCAGCATCGACGGTAGAACATTGTATGGGTCAACTTTACTATCTAAATATCTCATACAATATATACATGGTACCTGTCAATTATCTCAACTCCAAACGGAGAAATAATATGGTATATGGTAATGATAAACTATACTCAATCATAATGTAAACTAAGGAAGATAAAGCATGAGATAGAATAACAAAAAAAGAGTCACGATACATCCACATGCCTGAAACAATATATACATGCCATAAGCCTTAATAAAAGTCTAATACAAGTCTAAACAATAATCTAAACCTCATTACACTCTGGTACTAGGTCCTCCTGTCCTATAGGAGTATCCTCTAATGGTACGCCGTCCCTCGGCCCGTAGTAGGTAGGACACTGGTCCACAAGCCAATCATCTGAAAAATATATCCAGTCAGGATTGGAGCGAAGTACATACCTCTGAAAGCAGTTTCAAATACATAATCGAGCATATATAACAGATAATAAAAAAGGATACACGATAACTAAATATTATAATGAAATGAACTAGAGTGAACATGTAATATACTGGAATGAAGAACAGGCAATAGAATAACTGTAATATAATGGAAATAAATGAAACTAGCTAATGTGCCATGGAATACAAGTTCATTATGTGATCGATTTAGGTTAAACACGAATACAATATGGTAACTCGATTACACGTATGATATGTAATCTACATATACACGAATACACTTGGGCTTGATCACATAATCAACTCATATTCCTCCATCCCCAACCAATACCAATAGATCTAATCACGATACGTTACGAACACGAATATAGGCACACTGAATACGAGCAGTGTGTGTACACAAATATGAGCACACTGAACACGAACAGTGTATAAATATGAAGTACACAATAATCAATACCCGATACACATAATAAAATACATGTGAAGGAGTACCCGCGGAACACGGTAAGGGATAACATCTCCTGACAGGATCTATATAGTACCAATCAGTGAAACCACTGTATTGGAATTAAGTATACAATTCTAGAACATGTGATATATATACTATCATAAAATAAAAACTAACAGAGAAATGTACTCGCCTTTAGTCCTGAGCAAAGGAGGTAAATCGGTGTTCGGGCTGGTGTCACACAACCCTATATAGGAAAATCAAGTTACTTGGGTAGAATGAAGTAATAATCATACTATATGAGTCAAAATGTGCTTTCTAGGTTATGCTAGTCAAACTAGGTCAAAATAGCTACTTCTAGGTTGTATGATCTTATATCTAAGCTTCTAGGTTGGTATCTTGATGATAAAAGCTATACTAGTTAAAACTAGGTACTAGGATACCTTATATACCAATATCAATCTCCACAAATTATAAACATTACTAGTTAATACATATGTATATCAACATTTAACTTATATTCATCTATCTCTATGAGTACTTCTAATATCTTACACTTAACACATACTACTATTAGTAATACCTTAGCTTAGCTTATACCTTGATACTATAAATATATTGGTATCTTGGCACCTAGAGCAACCCCTCAACTATCACTAATCCACCCCATAACCCAAAATTCTCTTAATAACCAATACCTAATTCTCATCGTATCTTGAGATACTCTATTACTCAAACTAAAAGTATTATGAGATACCTACACCATACTCTCAACTTACCTTAACTCATATACAAACCTTACCTACTAGGCATTTGAGTATCATGGCCCAAGGTATCTTGATACCTTTTCTCACCTACTTCAATAATTATAAATGGCCATACCCATGCTCGTATCTCAGTCATGTATATTACCAACACCATCACCCAACTGTGACCTTCCCTCAAACCAAAACTGAAACCTAAAACCCACATCAACACCAACATCACCTGCTCCACCTTAATTATGCATACTCTCTATGATACTCTCACACTAAAGTACACTTGATACTCTACTCAATTCTTAATGCACACTCTCTAAATTGTAAATGTGTATTAACCTTCACTCACCCACGTGCACTTGGGCATTACACTTAAACCTGGAACCTCCCCTTGCTGTGAGCTCCTACTGTTTGAGCATGCTGCTGCTACTGCTTGAGTATGCTGCTGCTACTGCCCGACTTGCTGCAGCTGCCACTGCTCGACTTGTTGCTGCTGCCACTATTCTCTCATCTCCTACACCCAAAACAACACACAAGGGATATAGATATCTAAGTCTAGTATAGACTAGCATATACATATATATCACACGTATACATTATATACCTATAAAAATATAATCTAGTGTCAATTGATCAAACACTTAGTGTGTACTTGTGATATTTATGATACGAGTCCAAGTGAAAGGCCAAAACCCAAATTCTCCATAATTAATCAATCCTACACATATGTAACATCTATACATAACCAATGTAGCTTGCTATAAAGAAATTGAAGAGAAATGTGCAAAACACCCAAAATTGGGCCCCGTATCATACTGTATCATAAAATATCGTGATACGGCCTACACGTATCCATTTGTGGACACGTACCTAGTCCCATAATCCCGATCTAAGCC
>JAYESA010000014.1:74972363-75182363 GCA_036927795.1 Iris macrosiphon
TGTACTAGACTATTATATTTGTGGTGATTCACAGTTGTATATTATTTCAGATTGTGGATTGTATCTTATTCTTTCCGTCGCTATTCCATTCATGCTCTATCTTCCTCAGTTGTTTGTGATTGAGATTAGTTATACTTGTGAGATACCATATTATTCCTCCATTTGGAGTTGAGATAATTGATATGTTCCATATTATATTATAGAGATGTTAGATAGTTAGAAATGACCAAGACAGCGTTCTACCGCCGATGATGCGGTATAGGCTGGGCGTAACTACGTATTCATGCCCGAATATCCGGGTGCGGGTCGTGACACATTTTTAGTGGTGGCCCATGCAGGTCTAGATTCGCAAGTAGTGCGATATCGTAGTGGTGCTCGCCTAGAGTACTGCTATGAGCCTGCTTTAGGAAATAGGATTTAGGCTGAGAGTTTACTTAATCACAACTAAAAAAATTCTAAAAATCTATTTTACAAATCCTTATCTATTGAATATTGCTTTACTTTGAACAAAGATCTGTCCATCTTTGATGATATCGTATCATATTCAATATTGATTTCTTATTTCAATCTATCTTCAGGATGCCGCCGAAGACGCGTTCCCAGCGATTAGGTGTTGCGACAGCACGATCAGTCACTTCATCACCCTTGAGGGCAGCACCCTCAGGCGATGGTCCAGCACATATATTTCGGAGGTCAGCTTCACCGGTCCAGGTGGGTGTATCAGTAGCAGCTTTCGGAGGTGCTCCACCTCCGGTACCGAGGACAGGGCAGACAGTTTCCGAGGATCTTCCACCCCCACCACCTGCAGTTGATCAGACACAGATGTTCGCGCTCTTCCAGTAGATGATGGAGGTACAACATCGACTGTCAGAGGTCCTGCAACAGAGCGTAGAGAATGCTCACTAGATAGCACTTGTAGTAGTTGAGAGAGCTACTACAGTCCAGCCACAGACGGCACCACCTCAGTTTATTCCTCAGCAGCCGAGGCCGGGTACCATCATAGACTTCAAGAGGATGGGACCGAAGGACTTCAGAGGCACAGAGGGGATCCTTTATGTGGATGATTGGATCGAGGACATCGAGCGGAACCTGCAGCTGGCGCAGATTCCAGAGATGCTACAGATAGAGGAAGCGGGGTGTATGATGTTCGACATTGCTTTAACATGGTTTCGGACAGACCCCAAGATTACAGTACCAGGACTCACTTGGGAAGCCTTCAAAGAGCTTTTCAAGGAGAAGTTCTTCCCAGACGTGGCTCTTACATCCTTAGAGAGCCAGTTCCAGTACCTTGTCCAGGGAGGTATGTTAGTGGACGAGTATGCTGCAGAGTATTGCCGACTAGGTTATTTCGTGGAGGGGCAAAACCCTAGAGGTAGAGCCAGGAAGTTCAGGAAGGGCCTGAACTGGAAGGTCAAATCCCACATGAAGGATATCCTACCGCCACCTTCGAGAAGATTCATAGAAAGACGCAGATAGGGAAGAATGACTTAGAGCTTTGCTCTAAGAGGCCGATGGACACAGGAGGATCCATCACCAATATGGGTCCAGTGAAGAGGCCTCATTTCCAGCAGCAGCACCAGAGGCATTACCAGCACCAGAGGCAGCAGTATCGGGGGCCAGCTAGAGCGCCGACACAGTAGATGCATCAGATCCAGAGGGCAGTTATTCTTTGCACTTTCTGTAAGAAGCAAGGACACGGATTGGACGCATGCAGGATGAGGCTAGGCCAATGCTTATTCTGTGGATCAGGAGATCATCAGTTGAGGGCTTGTCCTAAAGTTCCAACTCATCCAGTTCAGGGTGGAGGACAGGCACAGAGGGCACCCGCTAGACTACCAGCGGGACAGCAGAGAGGACCTCTACCACCGCAGCAGCAGCAGTTTGCCCAGCATCAATAGCAAAGAGGAGCACAGCAACAGGGGTCTTCTTTTGCCTTGACTGTCGAGGAGGAGCCGGTTGGCGATGTCATCTCAGGTTTAGTTTATCTCGATTCCTTTCCAGCTCATGTTTTATTCAATTTTTGTGCTTCTCATAGCTTTGTATCTGTATCTTTTGCTTTGAGGCATCGTTTTGAGTCTGAACCATTGTCGAGGACTTGCAAGATCACGATCGAGGGTGGCATTATCCTGGTCAGTGATGTTTGCAAGAACCAGAGAGTTTATTTGGGAGGCCGAGAGTTGAGCATAAGTTTACTTGTAATGCCACATCCGAGTTACGATATAGTACTCGGGATGGATTGGTTGAGTAGACATCATGCTAGTATCGATTATCGTGGAGGCAGAGTTTTATTTCAGATGCCAGGAGAGCTAGAGTTCTAGTTCGTCCGAGGAATAGAGCAGAGTGAAGGCAATTTCTGTGGAGCTTTGGTAGAAAAGCAGGAGCCGCCACATCCGTTGATTGCAGAGTTCATGGATGTCTTTCCAGAGGAGTTGTCGGGGTTACCGCCGGACAGAGATATGGAGTTCTTTATAGATTTGTGACAGGCGCAGAGCCGATATCTCAGCATGTCTATAGATTAAACAACAGCAAACTGGTAGAGTTGAAGAAGCAGGTGGATGAGTTGTAAGACAAGGGCTTTATCCGTTCCAGTTCATCACCATGGGGTGCGCTGGTACTTTTTGTACCAAAGAAGGATGGGTCGGTACGTATATGTATCGACTACAGGGCACTTAACAACCTCACTATCAAGAACAAATATCCGTTGCCGCGGATTGATGACTTGTTTGACCAGTTGAGCGGAGCGAATGTATTCTCAAAAATAGACTTGAGGTCAGGGTACCACCAGGTGAAAGTGAAGAGGGAAGACATCCCGAAAATAACTTTTAGGACTCGTTATGGGAAGTTTGAGTTCTTGGTGATATCGTTTGGGTTAACCAATGCCCCAACGATATTCATGAACCTGATGAATAAGGTGCTTCATCAGTACCTGGATCAGTTTATTGTAGTCCTCATTGATGATATTCTGATATATTCGAAGATCTAAGAGGAGCACGAGCAGCACTTTAGGATAGTTCTGGAGACCCTCGGGAAGGAGAAGCTGTATGACAAGTTATCAAAGTGTGAGTTCTTCCTTGATAAGGTTGAATTCCTCGGGCATGTTATTACAGGAGATGGAATCTCAGTGGATCCGAAGAAAATTTTAGCAGTTGAATCATGGTCTACCCCGAGTTCAGCAGTAGAGATCAGGAGTTTCCTTGGATTAGCAGGCTACTATCGGAGGTTTGTTCAGGACTTTTTCAGACTTGCAGAGCCGATGACTAGACTAACCAGGAAGGACGTGGAGTTCGTCTGGACCGAGGATTGTCAGTCAGCATTTGAGAAGATGAAGTGGAGTTGACTACAGCTCCAAGCTTAACATTGCCATCAGGAGTAGGAGAATTTTCCATTTAAGCGATGCATCGGGAAAGGGTTTGGGTTGTGTGTTACAGCAGCACGGAAAGGTGATTGCCTATGCTTCCAGGCAATTACGCCCGCATGAGAAGAACTACCCTACCCATGACTTGGAGTTGGCAGCAGTTATCTTTTCTCTCAAATTATGGAAACACTACTTGTATGGAGAGAGAGAGTGAAGATCTTCACAAACCACAAGAGCTTGAAGTATGTGTTTACCCAAAAAGAGCTCAATATGAGTCAGCGACGATGGTTAGAGTTGATAGAAAGGCTTCAACATTTCTTTACAGTACCATCCAGGGAAGGCCAACATAGTCACGGATGCTTTGAGCAGGTATCCCCTGGCTATGTTCTTGATGAGAGACAGACACTTATTGGTCGATCTTGACAGTTTGGGCATTGAGGTACTAGTTCCTGGAGTCGCAACACAGATATGGGAACTCCAAGTACAGTCAGAGCTAATGGACCGGGTCAGAGCCGGACAGTATGAGGATGAGTCTCTGAGAAGCATCAGAGCACAGGTTCAGATTGGGCTAGCAGAGGACTTTATCATCGCAGATGATGGATCATTGTGGCATGTTACCAGATTGTGTGTACCGAGAGGAGCATTGTGCGAGGAGATTCTGCAGGAGGTGCATCATTCTCAGTACTCTATGCATCCAGGTGCCACCAAGATGTATAGAGACATGAGAAAGCATGTATGGTGGTATGGTATGAAGCAGGAGGTAGCTAGCTTCGTATCCAGATGCTTAGTTTGCCAGCAGGTAAACGTAAAAAGACAGAGGCCAAGTGGATTGCTTCAGCATTTACCCATTCTGGAGTAGAAATGGGAGCATGTGACCATAGATTTTGTATCAGGACTTCCGTGTTCTACATGAGGTAAAGATGCGATTTGGGTCATCATGGACAGGTTGACCAAATCAGCCAACTTTCTTCCATTTAAAGTGGGTACATCTACGGAGAAGCTCGCAGAGATGTATGTGCGCCAGATTATCAGATTGTACTGTGTTCCAGTGAGCATAGTCTCAGATCAGGATAGTCGCTTCATATTCCACTTCTGGAGGAGTTCATATGCCAGCTTGGGCACTCAGCTCAAGTTCAGTACCGCATATCACCCTCAGACTGACGAAAAGTCGGAGAGAGACTATTCAGACTCTCGAGGACATGTTATGCACCTGTGTTTTGGATCTTGGAGGTTCTTAGGAGGATCGACTTTTACTTGGTAGAGTTTTCATAGAACAACAGCTACCAAGCCAGTATCAAGATATAACCATTCGAGGCATTGTATGGACGGAGATGCCACAGTCCGTTATCCTGGGATAATATTGGTGAGAGAGATTTATTGGGACCAGAGATAGTAGTGGATGCAGCTAAGAAACTGAAGCTTATCAAGGATAGACTTTGAGTGGCGTAGGACAGGCAGCGGCATTAGACCGATAGCCATCAGAGACCTTGGGAGTTTGAGGTATAGATTTTTGTTTTCTATTACTTATGTTTGATTGTTGTATTGTTAGAGTGCTAAGGTTGTATTTCGTGCTAGGTTGACGGTCTAGTTTTCTTGAGGATTTCTCTGACATATGGCACGATTCATTTCGGTAGAGGCGGAAAGCTTAGTCCGTGATTCATCGAACCATTCAGTATTCTTGAGAGGGTCGGTACAGTTGCATACAGACTAGACTTACCACCTGTATTGGAAGGAGTGCACAACATATTTCATGTGTCGCAGCTAAAATGGTACGTGGCAGGTCCCAATCATATCTTAGATCACTCGAAGATAGAGGTGGGCCCTACTCTTAGCTATCAAGAGCAGCTAGTGGAGATTCTGGATCGTAGAGAGAAGATGTTGAGGAACCAGATGATTCCTTTGGTGCTTATCGCGTGGAGGCATCACTCGTCAGGAAAGAGTACCTGGGAGCAAGAGGCCGAGATGCGCGAGCGATATCCATATATGTTCGAGCCGTGAGGTATATTTCTTTCTTGCATTGTATTGTTTGCTTTTGGTAGTTAGTTTTTTCCTTAATTTTGAAGACAAAATTTTTCTAAGATGGGTAGGATTATCACCCTTACATTTTTATTTAAGGATAGTTTGATAATTGACAAGGATATTTTAAATTTTAGGATATATTGTATTTTAATATTGTGCATGTGGATTATTTAATTATTGTATTATTTATTGATTGTTAGTTATAGATTTATTTTAGACTTGTGTAGTGGACCTAACCATTTAATAGGTTGCATGAACCCAATATTTCATATGAGTTTAGATTGAGGCCATGAATTAGGCCCATGGATTAGGAGGTTGTATTAATTAGTGAAACCATTAGACTAGAACCTTCTCTCCCTAATTAATTTCTTTATGAGAGACTCTAAGGGGTAAATAGGACATTTTACATTGCTTGGGGAGGGTGTATATGGCCGGCCACCCATAGAAGGAGAGAGAGTATCTCCCTTATTTCATTTCCAATTCTATTAGATTTAGTTTTCCCCTCTCCCAATTTCCTTCATTCTCTCACCATTCCTTCACCAATTTCCTTATAATTTCCTTTCTTATTCTTTATTAGAGGCTTCTACATTAAGGATCTACAAGAAGGAAGTAAGGATCAAGAAGGAGGAGGCTAAGATCTACAAGGAGAGGAGCCACATTCTATTTGGAGACTTTTCATTGGGAATCTATCTCCTAGTACATTTTAGTTTTTCCCCTTCTAATAAGTTCTAAATATGAGATTTAACTATAAGAAACTAACCCACATGCATAGGCTACCCATAGGAATTAGTTTTAGGTTCATAGGAGACCTACGATGAAAGTTATGCGCATTTTGGTGTCAATTTTGGGAGAATTCCGAGATTGACACATGTGGTGTTTGTCAATTGGTCTAATAGATCAAATTGACATATGATTGCTTGTTTATGACTAGTGTCGTGTCTATAATTGGATATATGTAGGCTGTATCTCGTTAATTTGACAAAACAGGTTAATTTTGGGGGGGTTTCTCCGACACGGGGACTTGTGCATATCACATTGTGACACCGACACGTAGATGATCTAATTACTATACGTATTATTCATATTTAGTGTATTAGACTTACTCGTGTCCTCCGGGATACGTTTGGTTGTGTGGTGGAGCCGTATCGCAAGCGTATCATAGAGTTAGTATGATACGGGTGCGGTGCACTCCACGTGTTTGGTATTTTGCTCTTAATTCTATGTATGCTTGTGTGTGTGTGTGTGTGTGTGTGTGTGTGTGTGCGTGTGTTTATTTGTGTTTATGTGTGAGTATATATATATATCTATACATATAAAGATTGGGTTACAAATAGTGAGACACCTATATATATATATATATATATATGTGTGTGTGTGTGTGTGTGTGTGTGTGTGTGTGTGTGTGTGTGTGTGTGTGTGTGTGTGTGATTACATATGTATTTATATATATAGAGAGAGATGGATATATTAATAGAGAGATTGATATATGTAGTGTTCGTATAGGTATATGTGTGTATACATTTATATGAGTGTAGTGTGTTTGCATATATATATATATATATATATATATATATATATATATATATATATATATATATATATATATATATATATATATATATATATATATATGATTACATATGTATTTTTATATATAGAGAGATGGATATATTAATAGAGAGATTGATATATGTAGTGTTCGTATAGGTATATGTGTGTATACATTTATATGAGTGTAGTGTGTTTGCATATATATATATATATATATATATATATATATATATATATATATATATATATATATATATATATATATATATATATTGTAGTGAGGGGTTATATATTTATATATAGAGAGAGGGATATATGTGTTTGAGTGGTTGTGTGGCTGTGGGTGTGTGGCAGTGAGTGAAGAGAGACTCGGGCAGTTACACAACAGAGGGGAGCTCGTGTATTAGGCATCGAGCTGTCAGTAATGCACAGTTGCTGTGCGGCATTGCACAGCCAGTGCATGCTACAACAGCAAGTAAGTTATACAGGCATCAATGCACAGCAAGGAGGAAAGGACAGCCAACTGTGCAGCAAGCACTGCAGTAAGGATTGAGCAGTACAGCAAGAGGAGCAACTGCACTATAGGAAGCACAACAGTGCGCAAGGGGTTTTAGCAGGTAGCAGTAGCTAGCATAGCAGCTAGATAGCAGAGAGCAAGGCAGTCTCGAGCATCAACCCTACAGAGGGAAGTCAGCTGTTAGCACAATAATGTGCAGAGAGTGCACAGATTTCAGCCATATATATCCATTCATGTTTCCAGTATCAGTGTATCAGTTCAGGCCAAGGTATTCAGTATCAGCAGACCCTCAGTCCAGTTCAGTATCTGTTAATTAGTTATCAAGGTATAGATGGTTAGTAGTATATGAATAGTTAGTTAGTTGGTATCATTAGGTTAGATGGTTAGTCTTGAACATTGGTTATTAGTTAAGAGTAGTTTACTTAGGGTATTGGTAAGTTAATATTATATTGTAGTTAGTATCTAGGTATTGTATTATATTATAGTACTTAGTATATGTTAGCATATAGTTGATTGGGTATTAGCTATATAGAGGTTTTAGACTACTTGGGTTACCAAGGTAATATCAAGATATAGGGGTCGATACCAAGGTATTGGGTTGGGTATCGAGATAAGTGTGATATGCATTGGTGCAAGGCCAAGGTATCATATTTCATTGTTTTGATATAGATATTAAGTATATTGACTTGAATATATATCTAAAATACTATTTTCATATATCAAAACTTGCGTATCTTAGGATACGGCTTTTTGAGTGTCTTTTAGTATCTTAGATTAGCTTGTATAGTATAGTTTCATAGTGCATTGACTTATTGTCGTAGTGTTAGACTTTTGCAACCTAGATTTAATCGGTTTGACCCAGAAGTGGTTTATTGATCTAGAATTGTATCAACTTAACTTATTTTCATTCTTGAACCTTGTATTGATACAATATACCATATATAGGTCTGTGTGATACCAGCTTGGGCATCGATAGACACACCTTGCTCAGGACTTCAGGCGAGTATATTTCTCTGATAGTTTTTAATTCATAATAGTGTATATATACATGTTCTAGAATTGTATACTTGACTCCGACATAGTGATTTCATAGACTTATACTATATGGATCCCGTCAGGAGATGTTATCCCCTACCGTATTCAGCGGGTACTCGTGTACATGTATTTTATCATATATATTGGGTATTGATTTATATTTCGTGTTCACACGATGCTCGTATTCAGTGTGCTTATTCGTGTACATCTACTGCTCGTGTTCAGTGGTTATGATATTCGTGTACACCTAATGCTCGTGTTCAGTGGTTATATTTTGTGTTCGTAGCATGTCGGGATTGGATCCATTGGTATTAGTTTGGGATGGGACAGTAGGAGTTGATTATGTGATCAAATCCCCATTGTTACATCGTGTACATTCTGGTTACATACCTCACTTGTAATCGTCTTACCTGATCATGTTCACCCAAACTGATCACATAATGAACTTGTATTCTGAGACACATTAGTTAGATTGCAGTTATTTTATCATATTGCAGATATCCATATTGTTGTTCTATATTCTCGTGCATTACATGTATACTTATTGTTTATTCATTCATATATTTAGTGAAATTGTATTTTATTTCTATTATCTATTTTATATGCTCGATTACGTTATTGAAACGGCTTTCAGAGGTATGTACTTTGCTCCAATCCTGACTGAATATATTTTTCCAGATGACTGGCTTTTAGAGCAGTGTCCCACATTCTACGGGCCGAAGGACGGCATACCTATAGAGGATACTCCTATAGACCAGGAGAACTTAGTTGCAGAGCCCGATAAGGTCTAGTTTATCTGTCGATGCTGCGGTATAGGCTGGGCATAACCACGTACTCGTGTCCGAATATCCAGGTTAGGGTCGTGACAGAATCATAAAATGATTTTAAATTAGAATTTTCGAATTCGCCTCTATGATCTTCGGATATGAGTAATCATGATGCCCTTTTTCATTTTGTACCTTATTGCAAAATATAAAAAACTCTAAAAATGTATTATTTTTATTTGAGAGGAAATATAGCCAAGTAGATCTAGAAAAGTCATCAACAATTACATATGCATATAGTTTACCGCCAAGACTAGCGGCTCTATTAGGTCTAAACAAATCCATGTGTAAAAGTTGAAGGGGTCTAGAGGTACTTACATCGTTTATTGATTTAAAAAATTATCTGGTTGCTTTGTTCTTTTCACATTGAGCACAGACTATATCTCTCTTAAAAGTTATTTCGGGTAAGCCTCTTACTAATTTCTTCGTAGATAACCTTATAATTGTGTCCATGTTTGCATGTCCAAGACCCATATGCTATAACCAGCTTTTGTCTTTGTTTGCGTATAGACATCTACCTGCATTTTTAGTATCCTCCAAAAGATAGAAAATATATATATATTATCTTCTCTTATTCCTTCATATGTAATCTTACCAATTGATCTTTCATATATAGAACATTTGTCTTTCACAAAATTAATGTCATAACCGTGGTCAGCCAGATGACTAATGTTGAGTAAGTTATGTTTTAATTCCGTTACTAAGCAAATATCTTTAATAACTGAAAAATGAGGAATACCTATATTACAATTACCTATAATATGCCCTTTGAGATTATTGTCGAATAAAACATATCATTATTTCTTCATCGATAGTATTGTAAATAGTTGGCATCACCGGTCATGTGTCGTAAGAAACCACTATCGATGATCTACTTGCTTCTAGCATGAGAGGGTAGGTCCACCTACAACACAAGTTGGAGATGTAACATTTGGTACCCACTTTCTTGAGGGTCCTGGTATGTTAGTTTTTGGAACACAAACATATACATGCATATCTACTAACTTTTAAATTCTGCATTGCCATGATATATGCCCTTTCTGACCACAATAGTGACAGATAGCAGATGTGTTAGTGCTGGGTGTAGCAGTATGATGGATATGTGTGTTTGAAGCATTATTTTGTGTCTTGCGTGGATACTTGTAAAAGAAAGCATGATGCCTTGAAGCTTTAGTCGTGTTTGTTTGTGACTTCTTGTGTGTGATCTTGTGTCTTGCCACGTGACTAGTGTTGGGCTGGGTTATAGGTTGTACTACCTATTTTCCTAATTTAATCTCTAACTTTTTAGAGGTGGCATAGGCTTCATTGAGATTAGCTGTGAGTGCATCTATTCTTTGTGCAGCTATATAATATTTCTTCTTCTCTGATTCATATAGTTCATTAAGTTTTATGTTCTCTTGAGTAGCCTTTTCAATCTTCTCACGAGCATCATTCAAACTTAATTTCAGAGAGGATAGCTCATCCATGTTACTAGAAGAGGACGTGTCTCTAATTTCTTCCAGTATATGAGATTGTTTCACATATTCAGACTGTAATAGCTTAAGCTTTTTCTTAATAGATTTATACATGTCTCTCATGTTTTTATGATCTTCTAATAGAACACTAAATGCATCAGATAGTTCATCAAAAGTAAGATCTCCATACAAGGGATTTGTAGTTACCTTATCAGCAGTTGCAATAAGATATAGGTTTGTAATATTACGAGGATTCTCTTCTTCTTCAGAATCGCTTGCCTCGCTCATGCACCATATGCTTGTGTTAGCGTAGTTTCTTAATAAAGTTCTTCTGTTTGAATGTTTATAGCGACTTCCCTTCCTAGTAATAGGGCAATCCTTCTTGATATGGCACGTCTTCTTGCAATTGTAGCACATCGATTCTTCATCGTCTTTGAGATCATTTTTCTTTCGGTTTGATCTTTCACATTTTATGAATTCTCTGAAGTTTTGGGTCATCAAGGCTATTTGCTCATTTTTAGAACTATCGTTCTCACTTTTATCGTCGGAGGCCGTCTTATGATGTGCTTTGAATGCAATGGTCTTCTCCTTTTGTGTTGACTCTTCAAAATCTTTGAGATCCAGCTCATTTGTCATAAGCTTGTCCATAAGCGTCTCAAGAGTCATTGTAGTGAGATCGTTTCCTTCAATGATTGCAGTTTCTTTAAGATTCTAATCCTTGGTAAGTCCCTGTAGCACCTTGTGAATCTTTTTGTGATTACTGTAATCTTTACCAAGAGAAGATAGAGGATTAACAATATATATGAAACGTGTAAACATATTAGTGATAGTCTTATTTTGTTTTATTTTGAATACCTCATATTCTTGTGTAAGTCTTGAGATTTTGGATTCCTTCACTTGTGAAGTCCCTTCATGAGTTAACTCAAGAAGTTTCCAAACCTCGTGTGATGTGGCACATGTAGAGACTTTATTGAATTCAGTTCTATCTACTATACAGAATAAAGCATTGATAGCCGTGCATCAAGACGGGCTTGTTTCTTTTCTAGGTCAGTATATTTATCATTGGGTTTCTCAACAAGACTACCATATATAACAATTCCAGCTGGTTTCTTGTAGCCATCTACAACAATTAACCATAGATCAAAATAAAGTGACTTAAGATAAAAGATCATGCGAGTCTTCCAATAACAGGGGTGGTTTATTTGTGGATTAGCCTCCACCATTGTTGGTGTACATGGGTTTCATGGTTGTTATATCAATACTCTTAGGAGGTTAGTCCAAATAAAAAATGATATTCCGAAAAAATTGAAGGACCGTTGGGCAACTCTAGAGGGGGTGAATAGAGTGTAGCGAAAAATATACCCATTTCAAATTTAGACTAAGTAAAGGCAGTAACCAACTAGCAATAATGCAGCAATATAGCAAAGTATATGGAACTAAGCAAAGTTTAGAATCACAAACGCAAATACCACAATTTTTATCCCGATTTCCCTCATAGAGGACTAGTCCAGACCCAAGTACTCTTGCTCGGAGTTAAATTCACTATCAATGAAAATATAAGCTTTGATCTGAAGGGCTTGCGACTTTGTACAGACACGAGCTTTGATCCAAAGAGCTTAAAGACTTCAGACACTGGTGTAAGTAGCTTTGAATCACCAAGCTTGTACAACTCAAACACTTCTAATCAAAATCGCACTAGCACTTAGAAGAATGTGAGTTGTCATGGAAATGGAGAAGGTTTAAAGCACTTAATGAATAGAGAAGATGAAGAGTGAATGAGTGAGTAGAAATAGAAAACTCTTCTCTATATATATGCTTTTCTGGGGCAGAGTTCGGGCAGAACTCGGTTCCCTAATGTTCAAAAATTCAAACGTTGGAGCCATAAGAATAGGGTTAGCCATCTGACTAGGGATTATGGTCCGGGCGACCGAGTTCGGGCAGAACTCGGTCCGAGTTCGGTTGACCCAAATCAAGAATGTCCCTGGTTGGTTTTGGCTCATTTGACTAGATGTTTGAATAAGATTTTTGGTATAGTTCAAGAACATAGTTAGGATCTAGTTTAGGTAGGATTATTTGAGCAGACTTTGGGTTATGATTCAACTGGTGCCAAAGTGTGATCCGACTCACATAAGTCCTAGACTCAAGTAAAAATAAAAAGTACATAATAAATGTAAAACGAGCAGACTAATGGAAGCAAATCCTTGAGATGTAACAGCTTCTGGGATGTAGTTCATGATGTACTTTGGTACAGTCTTATGTTGTTTCGCATTTACCATGTATCGACTCGTAGTTTAAGTTGATTATCGAAATTCGGTTGACTCTAACCAGATGGGCCAACACTACCATCGATACCGCGACATAGGCTGCATGTACCACGTGCTTGTAGTCGAATATATAGGAATGGGCCATGACATAACTTACTGGGAAATTATGGGAGAAAGTAGAACTCATTAGGATTCGGTAAAAATTTATGGATCTTTGATTGGTCGTTGACAATTCCGGGAGTCGCAACTACATGATCATAATCCTAAAAACAAAAAAACTTATTACTAAAATTTGTGTGTCACGACCCGCACCCAGATGTTCGGGCACTTGTACGTGGCAACGTCCAATCTATGTTGCAACAATGGTGTAGAACGTTGTCTAGGTCATATATCTATAAATAACAATCTCACACAATATCCAACTCCATAAAGAGCATAATAATATATAATAATAACATACTCAATCATAAATCTAAAAGCACGATAAGATATCAAAGGAAGAATCTAAAACACAACCACAAAGTCTAAAAAATAACACAAATCTAAACTTCAAATAATAACATCCAAATCTCCAATATTTGTCGAAAACAAATCTGGTACTAAATATAGCAATACTAGCTAACTAGCTACAAGTCTCTGATATATAATATCCTGTAACAAGCCTCTACTCCTGAGCCACATTAGCAATCTCAGCAACCTCACCCTCGGGTCCGTAATAGGTCGGACATCAATTCTCCAAATCTACTAAAAAATATTATACAGTCAGGATGGAACGAGTACAACCCAATAACAGTTCCAATTAATTAACAAAGACTATAAAATAGTAAATAGTAAATGTAATACAAGATGAGAAAATGATACATAGATATCATGGTAAAACAGTAAGGAGAGACAGGAAAAGTAAAGCAATATGGCATAATCAATACATATATGAAGTGAAAAAGAAGAAACTGCAAGTATAGGTGTAAGATAGTATAATCATCAGGTATGAACTAAACATGAATAACTGCAACTATACTAAATATTTTAAAATACTAGTTAGATATGTGACCGACTTGGGATATTCGATGATTTATAGTAAGGGAAAACTAGCTCAATCATACGTGAAGTGTGTAATACCCCGTTCCGCTCAAGCGGACTGCCGATTCAAACGGCAAAGTGCAAACGTCCCGACTTGCCTTGCTCAGCGAGGCAACTCGTTTGAGGCAAGGATATCCAGACTTGGTCCCTACAGGAGTTCGGCTTAGGCTTTCAGAGGCTCGCTCGCAGTATCACTCGACCGAGGCGGATCATCGCTAAGGTGGGTGGCTACGGTGAACTTGTCTTTGCTTAGCCAGCACACATAAAATACGGAATGATACATGGTAGTCGCTAGGTGAATCACCCCCTACATGCTAATAGGAATACAACGCACCTAGCTAAGGGAGTAATCCCAACTTGTATTGCTTATGCTAGAACATGGAAATGAAATATTGCTTATATATTCAGACTCTCGCATGCTACCTTTGCCTTGGGCAACTAGACCCGCTATGCCTCGAGTAGAACGACTTGTATGTATATTCAGTAGTGCACTGTTCTCTCCCTAACACTGCACAACCCTAGATAACTTCGCTCGGAAAGGCCCCGTACGGTTTCGCTCGGCTTACCTTCGGGCCCGAACGAACTTGAATGCTTAAGTTATACAAGTACATGCTTGCCTGCTTTTATATATTGCCTAGATCAATGCTTGTTGCATAACTATGCCAGACCGTAAAACACTTTGCTTGTCATGCATTCATTTAGATTCTCCTCGGAAGACTACCTGATAGTCGTTCCGTGCATGAATAAACCTGAATGTATCCGGGACCGTTAGGTCACTAAGGCAATTCCCGAACCAGGGAACTTGCACCAATCCTGTGATCCAAGAATCCCTGCTCGTTGAGCAATACTGTCCTATACTGAATCAAATGGCTCATGGAGCCGATACTCAACATTTAGAGTAATCCTGATCCTGCCTCAACAAGTTACAAATATATATATATCCTGACTTGAACTTGTTCCATGTAGCTTGTTATATATATATATATATATATCCTGCCCTGAACTTGTTCCTGTACCTGACCTGACCTGACCCTGAAGATTAGAGACTTGCATGGTCACAGGACAACTTGGAAACAAGGTTTTAGTTCTGCAGACGGTCGCTGGGGCACTGGCATCGATCTGATCCAGACGGAACTCCTGATAGTCGCCTGCTATAGGACGGAATGCCCTGGGACGTCCTGCTCTATGCGTCGTACGACATTCCGTACTGAGACTAGACCGTCCATTATGGCGCCGTGCTAGTGACCTCATGTTCATATAGATAAGTCATCCTCGCTTAGCGGCTATCCGCGTGCGAGTCACTGCATCGCATCGAGAATAACTGAACACCTGAACGATCTTGTAATAACAATACTTGTGCATAAAGAGCACTTGATCATAGTATGCAACACACCTGATATTTCCTGTAAACCGTGCACCCAGTATGGGATCTCGCACTAAAAC
This sequence comes from Iris macrosiphon, assembly GCA_036927795.1. Taxonomy (NCBI): domain Eukaryota; kingdom Viridiplantae; phylum Streptophyta; class Magnoliopsida; order Asparagales; family Iridaceae; genus Iris; species Iris macrosiphon. Next base: position 74,987,906 of record JAYESA010000014.1, read on the forward strand.
GCTTGTATTTGCATATGCTTTGCCCTGAATGCTTATACATGTTTCTGCTTGAATTAACTTGGTTTGCCTTGGACAGGGAAGGACAAATGGTAAGTTGGTAAGTCTCGCCGTGTTTCCTCTCATGTCGTACGGCGCACTGCCACACGGATTAGGCTATTCAAATCTTGCATGAAACTGATCCTAAGGCAACTAGAAAGACAATTTAATAGTTGTGCACGAAATCTTTATTACGTGTTTGGATTTGTCGAGCGAGCGAGTAGCCTCCCCACCAGTGCATTCATGTACTGATAACCCACCAGATTGCTTGCAGGGTGCGGGAGAACCTCGTTCGGTGCGGATGCCTCCTTCGTGCGTGCTAAGGCGTGGATTTCAACTCGGAAGCCTTGGAACGCTACGTCCGGAACTGAAGCACATATACAAGACATAATGTTGGAACATCGCCTCGCTAGAACATCGCCTGAACATTGCCTGTATATCATCCATAAATATAGCCACTTGGCACGCTTTTATGTTTCAGAGAGAGAGCTCGAGCGACTTGTAATCTCGGCAATACGCCCCCTGTAACACTTGTTTCAATATGAATAAAAAAGCTTGCTTTACTCCAACTAGTGTTTTCATGCTTTCGCTATATTGTCGACTCAGTGAACCTGTTATCGATCGCCTATGCGTTCATAATTCTGCTACACTCGGACAATCTGTGCGACTCTGCGGCTTAGAACTCTTACCGCCAGCCAATGAACCATGGCCTTGCACGGGCGCGGCTAACGCTCGTGCGGCATCACACCCGGATGGGTCAAAGCGATCGTTCCACGGGAGCGCTGGCACGGTGATTCTCGCCTAGCGGGAACGGCCGATTTGCCTGCGGGAGATCGGGGCGTGACAAAGTGTATGATTAGTTAGTAACCGATGATTTACCTTACTTGCCAATAGTTCTTGATCACATATCTAGCTAGCATTTCCCCACCCCGACTAGTACGATGGATCCAACCATGACACGTCACTATCCAATGATATATGTCCAATGTCAATGCGATGAATAATGTCAAATATCAATACGATGATTTAAAGTGATATCTCATGACTGGAGATCCAATATATGTACCAATTCATGTACCATCATGTCAGAAATTAGGTATAATATTTCTAAATACTTGAATCATAGTAATTATTAAATAATAAAAACTATCAGAGATTGTACTCGTCTGTCGTCCCAGAAAAAGAATACAAGTAGATGTCCAAACTAGTATCACTGTAACCTTAATATGAAATTACATGTCAAATATATATTTTGGAATCATAAATATGCTAAACTAGCTCAAATCTAGGTTATTTGAGTCAAACTAGGTCAATTACCTAATTTGAGTCTAAAACTAGCTTCTAGGTTGGCTTCTAGACCCATACTACTTAATACTAGGTGTTTCTAGGTTACCTCTAGTTTCTAGGTCAATACCCTATAGGTAGAGCTACAATATATATATATATATATATATATATATATATATATATATATATATATATATATATATATATATATATATATATATATACCTCACACCAATATCCTAATGCCTACCCTTGGTACCCAGATATCCCATTAATTCCCTAATACCCGGCTATCTATTTATACCAAACCCCAAGTACTTTATGATACTTATACTTAAGATATTCTAACACACTTCCTTTCTATACTAATCACATATGCTATATTGCTTGATCACTTAGTTGTAATATATTAATATATATATATAAATATATATATATATATATATATATATATATATATATATATATATATATATATATATATATATAACCCACTGATACAACTCAAGTACACTGCTCATACTTCACTTCTTACTTCCCTTGTCCCCCCCCCCCCATTGGACCTGTGCCTGTACACTAGTGCAAACCTAGTAGTGCACCCTAGGACACATGTACTGACCTACATACATACATTCCTATCTCACCTATATACTCCTTCAACTAAGATGCCAAAGTAACAATTTCTGACACTCACATGCCCGGTCCAATTTTAGGTCTACTACACCACTGCATAGCAATACTTGTACTGTTGTTGTTCACTCTATTGCTACATGTGCAGCAAGCAATGCCCCCTCCCTTGCTGAGTTATGCAATATAATATTGAGCCTACTGATGTCCTCCAAATCCCTATCATCCACCACACTCATATCTATCATAACTCTTACCCATACACACAAGTACACACCTATTGCCACTCCCTTCACTCCTAAAACCTATTGATACAACCACACTAATGTGCAGTCTCCCTAAGCAGTAATCACTTTTGCTATGTCCTCTCATTTCTACAGGATACACCTAGCACTAATGCTACTGTTACTTCTCAGGTTTTCCCCTACTGCAACCCCCTTTCTCTCCTCTGAACTGCACATAACAAACCTTTACATCTGCAGGTAAATCCCCTCATTGCAAGAGCTAAAGTATCCCTCATAACTGCTCTTGTAGTTAAAACTTCACTCACTCCCCTCTCATACACATTCATACTTATACTCATACTCACAAGTCTCCCATCTCTAATACCTCACACCTATTCCCTCCATACCCAAGCATGCTTCCACACCACCTGCACATACACAGGTACCCAAAAAATTATATATGCTACTAAGTACGATGCACAGGAAATGCAGAATCACTTTTCACTCGTACCTAATGATCAGTGCAATTATTGCACTCAACACTTACCCGAGCTTGCTCACTGGTCTGCTCATTAACCTCCAATCAACTCACAAGAGCACAGTGCACTTCTTGTTATTGCTCAACCACCAGATGCACCCCCAATCTTCTCCCTCATCTTACACTCTCAAGTAAACACCATAAATACTTACTCTAACACCCCCATCTACTGTCATCAGTCTATCCACACTCTCCATACTAACACTAGCACACTAATACTCCATCATAACACACACAACTCATGGACACTAATGTAATACACTATATGCATTTTATCAAATACTCATGGTGCACCCCTCAATGATACACACCAATGCATGATACACCCTTCTAAACCCCAAGTATACTACCAAAATACACAGAACTTATTTAATATATAAAATATAGTATAAATACTATTAGGAATAGTTATTCTAATGCAATTAAAGAAATTTGATCTATTGATACACAATAGGATGGAAATTACCAAATCTATACCATAGTATCATGGCGTATCATAATATGCACTCATTGTATCCAATTGTGGACACGTATATCCCCAAATATTCATTAATTAGAGTCTCTAATAATCAATAGACCAATTCCCAAACATTTGGTGCAAAAAATTCAGATTTTTTTCAATTTAGCCACAAAACTTAATGTAACTATCACAATATAGCCTATTAGAACCTAATTCTTCTTCCTAAAAGTGGTCCTTAGCCATTGGAGAGTTCCTATAGGTCTAGTATGACAATGAGAATAGAAATTTATGGAGAAATATAGATTATATCTATTGAGAGATGGATTTATAATGTATCACTACCAAATGGACACAAATGCTAATGTTGACACAATCCTTAGCCAAACTTCCCTCCAATGCTTCCTCTAGCAACACCAAGCTCCTTAGCTCCTTGTGAATGATTGAGAATGAGATTTGGAGTGGATTGATTAGGATTTGCTTTCAATTTGGGAGAAAATTTTGGGGATGAACTAATTGAGCCTACTTATATGCCAATAGGGGCCGGCCTCCTCTTAGGGTCAGGTTTTAGGAATAGCTAATAAGATATAAAAGTTCCTCTCCAATCTGTCATGAATATGATCTAATTAACCATAGGAAATAATATTCCATCCTTGAGTCCAAATGGGTTTAATGGACCTAATATAGTCATGAATAAACTAATGACTCAAGTTGGCTCAAACCAAGATAGTCTAAACATGTTAGCTAACCTATTAGCCACATATTAATATATAATATTCTATTATTTAAATAATAGTAAAAATACAAAAATACTCTTGATATGAAAATGTAGTGGTTACATTTTGTCCCGAATGACAAAATAAACATTATTAGAAATATAATTCAGAAATGTTACTCGATTACAAAGTTTTTTGCAAAATTGACACACAAACATGACTTTGTGACGAAAAGTTATGGCCTCACGAACTTGACCTAATAGATTAAATCCATAGAAGAAATTTCAGTCATAAGAAAAACCTTAGAACTATAGGTTTTGAGTCAAATATTGGTCAAAGCGTGTCAAATCACTTACAGATGTGCCGGCTTGGTTAATTAAATTCCATAAAAAAAATTAATTGGTTTTTAATATATTGAACTCCTAAAAATTACCAAAAAAATTCAAAAAATTCTAGAAAATCTAGGATGCCACTAAAATGTTATGTAAAAAAAGTTTGAGCTTAATCTACAGTAGGGGTTGTCTATAGTAAACCTTATAAATTATTTTTTAGTTTTTAATTATTTAATAAATTTTGAATAAAATTTTTAACTCTTGAAAATTATCAAACAATTTTAAAAAAATTCTAGAAAAATAATAGATTATGTATTAGGCCATTAAAACTCTGATGTATAAAATCTTAAATCATTCTATGCTCATAATTTGCTACGGTAAATCTTACACCCTATTGATAAATCGATTATAGACTTTTAGTTATATTATTATTATTATTATTATTATTATTATTATTATTATTATTATTATTATTATGTCTTTTGTATATATATCCAAGGCTATACGTACATGGCTTAGGGCTAGAGGGTTGCTAATTACTCTCTTATCTATTTGGTAATGTTTACTTTTTTCTTGTCAATGTTCTTAGAAATGATTATAAGAAAAGAAAATAAGATTGCCATGTCACAAGAAACCATCGGTTATTATATGTTACAAGAAGGTGATCGCAGCTCTTCTTGTAATAATGTAGATTATGTTAATCGAAGGCTCTTGTTTCTTCTCCTACATGGATTGGTAATAATTATATCATTTTTATTCTTAGTCTTCCTATTACTAGTTCTTTTGCTTTCTGTTTGATCATTTAGTAATCTTTATTTTCTCATTTACGATATTTACTTAAAGTTAGGACGACCTTTCTTTAGGAATTTTTATTAGGGAACTACAAAACTTACTCGGGGCTAGCCCAGTATTGGGGTTAGCCCAATTTAGAGGAACTTTTACTCAGGGTATCCAAAAGCTTACTAGGGACTGCCCACCCCCCAATCTCCTCCAAACACAATCATTCTAACTCTCTCTCTCTCTCTCTCTCTTCAAAATCCTAAACTTTATTTTTCTCTACCTCCTCCATCTCCTCCAAAAATCTAAACTTCTTCATTCTAACTTTGATGGCACCCAAATCTTTTTCATAATCAAGGTATAAATTATCTTCCCAATTTTCTTCCTCCATCTCTAATTTTAGGGTTTATATTTTTTATTTTATTTTCATAAATCTTCTTTTCAATTCTTATTAATGCCCAAAATATCATAGTCCAGTAATATAAAATAGGTTTAGGATTAACTTTGTGCAAATTTTTGAACTTTCAAACATATTTTAGGGATTCGAAGTAATAAAATTGCCACAGTCGGGGCTGGATAGAATCAGGACTGTAAAAAATTTCTATAGTCTTGTATGTTGTTTAGGACTGTCTAAATTTTCTACAGTCCTGAATACTTCAAGGACTGTAGAAATTTTTTACAGTCCTGACATTATAAATGATTTATGAAATAGTATATATGGTATAGTTTTAGGGCCGATTTTTTTATTCTCTCATGTCTCCCTTGCAACGGTATATATGGTATAATTTGAAGGGATAAATGAAAGGGACAACCATATCTTTCGCCATCAAATAAATCTTATCGTCAGGGACGCCAATAGCTGGAACATAAAACTTGCGATCATCACTATAGATAAGATTATTCTTGTCGCAAAGTATGCAAAAGTGATATTTTACCCATATTACTGTTGTGTCTTGTTAATTGGGGATTCAACATGTCTGCAACGCTCATTTTCTATTTTTTTTCTTTGAACAGTCAGCTTTCTAATCCTTTTCGAATCGACCACCCTTTTGACAACTGTATTTGACTCAGCTTATTCTAAAGTGTGTTCAATATGCTCAAATAAGGATGGATCTCTATTAGTTGACTCCATCTTCCTTTTTGTTCTCTACTGATTCTTGATTGTGGTCTACCCTTATGAGATCTAACAACGGATGGCTCTTACAATCGAGTAGTTGCCGGGTTAGCAAGTTCTTGGATTTTAAGCTCAATGAATTTTCTCTCCAATTCTAGTGTGGCATACCATCTTGCGTGAAGGAGTTTCATTTATGGCATAGAAAAAAGTCATCGCCATGTTTCACCATCGGCATGATCGACAACTATCTCCAACATTGATCAACAACATCTATCGGAATAGGTCTAGATTAACGTCGATATTCGTTAATCTCATGTGCATAAGGGAGGTCGAGCGAATGTCGATATGTACAACCATAAACCTCCAGATCAAAATCCATGAATTTCGACCTACCTATCTCCTCAAATAGTAAGGCTAATGCCTTGTGAGATATTATATGGATTAAAGCATCCAAGAGGTATTCATTTTAAGTTCATGCTTTGCAATATTAAGACTCATCTCAAATGATGTCTAAATCTTGTTTACCGTCACATTTATCATTAAATTTATCGCTTGCCAAACTGAGACAAAATTATCAACTGATGACCTTATGTCTTTTCAAATTTGCTTGTGATCCTTCAACCTGGTTGGTAATAATTGTGCCATAATGCTTCACCATATTCGTCCATGCTAAGACAAAATGTTATTTATGTTGTCTATCCAAGTATTTTTAATATAAGAAATATATGTCGGGTTACTCGTCTTCCACTTTTTTTTGAACATGTATCATTATGTGTTATAACTGTCTTGGGTACTTGGTCGTCATACAAGATTCTAATCATTATAGAGTCCCTTGAAGCGGACCATGTCAATTTTACCATCCACCTTTTCAAACTTGCTCTTGCATTGTGCTTGAATATTCTGATTTATATGCCAAGTGTATAATAGTCTATGCGCAAGAGGCAATACGATAGTTATAGCATTTATTAGGGTATATTTTCTGTCTGTAACAAAAATAGAGGGCTTTTTGTGTCCAATATAAAGTGATTTCAGTTTTCTCAATGACCATGTGTAATCCTCAACTGTCTCACTCTTCATGAAACAAAAAATGACTGAAAATATTTTTTCCTGTAGACGTAAAGCCAACAATGTGAAAAGGAGGCATCTTGAATTTATTAGTCATATATGTGCAATCAAGGACCAATGCGTCAACGAAGAACCTAGCCAAGTGTGTGCAATTAGGATGAGCCCAAAACATTGAAGGATTCTATTAATCTGTAGATTTCTTCTATGGTACTCCATATAGTGATTCTCGACAAGCAACTTCAACACTTGCTGCATCGCCAATCTTCCTTTCGTACTATTAGATTTCGATCTCGCTAAAGCGTTGTAGATTGTCCTCATTGTTGACTCCTTATCATCTTTCTGTCGCACGAGGGAATATATTTGTCTTTGTGCAACTCCAGCGATAGACAGTTTTTAACTAGCTTCCTCTTATCATTCTCCAATCGTTCGACAACGGATTTCCTGTTAGTGTATCGATAATAGGATGATTGTGCATTCCATTCTTGACTTTAACTATCTACTTCTCATCGTCTACTCATACAATCACCATCTTGAATAGACATCCACATTTCTTCGTCCCAATATTTTTCTGTCTTTTTTTTGTTGGGAAGTGTATATTTTCTTCGATAATACATGAACACACCACATCTTTCACATCCAAGCTTTAAATATTTTTGAACTGGACGGGATCTGATCGATCTTGAAATGATAATGGCTATGTTATGTTGAAGTCCAACTTGTCTGCACCAATTTATAGCTTCTTCACGAGATTCAAAAGAAATATTCGTCGAGAATAAATAGCCTATATCAATGACAATAACATGATGTACGAAAACAGTTGTAGACGGTATGCCCTATAACCAATAGAAAAGAAAGTTAAGAAAACATGTAAAACCAAGGAGAAAATATGTAGTGCCCCGCTTCAAGTAGGCATTATGTACAAGTGATATCACTTTGCTTGCTCGAGCGGAAGCCTTCTCGGAGAGTTCCCGATCAAACCACAAGATGATTGATCTGAGTGGGCAGAACTGCATTCTCTGATTCTTGGATGCCTTAATAATGAATATGAGTTTTCTATTGCTTGTTCTAAAAAGAAAATTTTATAAGAAGAATGATAGAACCTGACTCTGCATGCTAAATAAGAGAACTCATATAGCTTGTCATTGAAATGAATCTGCCTGCCTAACTAGAGAACTTGAATGTTTGTCTAAAGAGATAGAACCATTGCCATGCTAAAAAAATATAGAAATATGCATGCTTAGTTACACGGATACCGCTATCGAACAAACTGCTGCCATGCTAATAAACAAGAGTAAAAGAAGTTTATATATTTCCATCGAATGCTAAACAAGAATAGAACTACATGCTTGTCTTGAGAGATAGTAGAATAACTACAATGCTTGCTTTAATAATAGATTGCTTGCCTGTTCGCTATTGCACTAAAGAGATGGAATTGTATGCTAGATTTATAGAATTGTTCTTGCTTGTTACTTGTTAAAAGAGCTAGATTGCTTGAACATGTTTCATTAATCGCTTGTAAAGAGGTAGAACTGCATGAATAGCTTGAACTTGTGCATCTAGACTAATAGTCCGTCTTGAGGCTCGAAATCCTTATTTACGGGAGGGTGTGCCTATTAGGCAAGAGTACTGAGAGCTCTGGCTTTATAGCTTGATAGATATACTTGCTTGCTTGTTCTGGATCATGTGCATCATATGGTATTTATCTGATAGAAGTGCATTCATTATTGGTCTGACAACTTGTGCACAAGGTTTATCTCTCGAGCGGTTCCTGGGGCACTTGGGATCGTTCGGCCTGGGAGAGATCTGGAACACCCTGAGGCTAGAAGTCCTTATTTGCGGGAGGGTGTGGCTTTTAGTGTAGCGCTGAACCATGAGTCCCGGCTGCTATTTTGAGAGTATTTTAGTGTATAGCAGCCATACGTTTCAGCAGCTATTAGCCGATCTGTCATTAGTGAGATGGGCTTGTATGTCCCACTTGCTAATCCCGTGGAGGGGACCATCATGTAGTTATGGCGCATGCTAGGTTAGCCTTCTTGCATACCTAACTATTTGATGCAGAGACGGACAAGGAAAGAGAACCTCGTTTATATATATATATATATATATATATATATATATATATATATATATGTGTGTGTGTGTGTGTGTGTGTGTGTGTGTGTGTGTGTGTTGCTAACTTGTATGTCTACTGCAGGGATAACCGTTCGGCTATGGGTAAGGATAACTAAATAAGTGATCACTAGTATTTCCTTATGACCCTTATCATTTATGCTAAATGTGATACATCTGTTTTACATTGAGTATATTGCTGCCCCTATTACATCGAATTGCATAGTCCACTTGTTGCATTTGTCTTGATTCGGGATGATCAGTCCACTAGAGATAACTTTTGTTCCTAAGAGATCGATATGGATTACAATACATGCTGCCCACTGCACGATAGAACACTGTCTCTATAGCTTCCTTGTATATATTGAATATGCAAACTGGTTTCAAAGCTATATTTTCGAAAAGATGTAAACTAAATATAATCCCGAGCTGCATGAAATGAACATAGGTAAAAGTAGCAAGATCACTAGTAATATAATATTTTGCCACATGCTTACTTAGTGTGGATTTCAGGGAGTATTGCTTCTGTTCGTTGATTTTATACTCACCAGTACTTTCTCCAAAGTGCTGACCCACCAACAGTTTGCTTGTTCGCAGGTGTTGGATCGTCCGAGGAAGCGATAGCCGTGCCTCATCCCTAGGACCCAAAAATATGGAGTCGATGTCTTGAGCCGTATCGAGATTGCTTTGAGCTGCTTTTGTATAGAGGGACATAATGTATGAAATAATGTCATTGTAATCGAGAGTAAGAGAGTGCTTGAGAGATTTATAACCTCGACCAAGCGCCGCTTGTAACACTTTTGATTATCAATAAAGTTGCTTGTTTCTTTATGACATTGTGTTCTTTACTTTTCTGTAATATACGCCGCTGATTCCATTTTGAATAGCTTGCTTGTCCTTGTTCAAACTTTGGCCTTGTGCAAGCGCAAATTAGGCTTGCACGGCATAGCGCCCAAGCGAGGACGATTGGTTCCGTAGGGACCAAGCGAGGACGAACGGCCCCCCTGTGGGACCAGGGCGTGACATAATAGTATCAGATCAGTCACGCCCCAATCTCCCGCAAGCTCGATCGCCCCCGCTGAACGTGAATCACTACGTTGCAGCGCTCCCGTAGGACGATCGTTCTCATCGGGACGTGATGCCATACGAGCCTGGATTGTCACGACCCGCACCCGGTGTAAGGGTACTAGTCGTAAACAACGCCCAGCCTACGCCGCAGAATCGGCGGTAGAACGCTGTCTAGATAAACTATCTAACAATATAATGAACCACCAATAATGATAGTATACTCAATCACAGAACTAAGGTGGAAATGAGCACGAATCAGATAAAGAATAGAATAGTCACAATACAACTCATGAGTCTAAAATAATACATCAATGAGTCTGAAGAAAATTACAGAAATATGCTGGAGACAAATCCAGTACAAAGAATACTACAAAACTATAAAGCTACAACTCCAGGGTCAACTGTCTCAGTTGGGATAAGTCCCTCTTGAGCCAGGGTCTCAGAATCTAAACCCACAACATCTTGGGGTCCATAATAGGTAGGGTACTCCTCAGTGTCATCTGGAAAAATATATCCAGTCAGGAAAGGAGCAGAGTACAACCCTAACAGCAGTTCTCAAATAATGATAAAAACTATGTAACAGTAAATAGTTGTGGATAAACAAGATGCATAAATAGATACAAGAATGTATAGACAATAAGGAAATACTGGAAAGAAATACAATAATGAACAATATGTTGATGGAACAAGAATACTAATGACTAAGTGTGTGAGTACTAGCTTTAACATGTGATCGGCTTGGGAACTTGCACAAGAGTATGATGGCCTGGCTGATTATACGTGCGGTGTATGATCAACACTCACAAGGAACAAGACATGCACAAGGAGGGTATGATCACATATCTACACTAAAATACTCTCCACCCCGACTGGTATAATAGATCCAACCACGGTATGTTATGGCACTAGATTCCCCAAGAAGATAGCTAGTCTCCCCGAGAATCGGTGTCTGTACATGTACAAGATAACCAATGAAACAATACTTGCACCATATACACCATATACCAAGGAATAACATCTCATGACGAGATCCGGATATACCAATCCGTGTAACCATAGTGTCAAGAGAACATGTATATCTACACTAGATACAACGAACATAGAGGATATCATAAATGAGAAACTATCAGAGAATGTACTCGCCTGAAGTCCAATGAACAGTCTCACAAATGTCTGACTCGGTGCCTCAAAGACCTAGACATGGAATACCACATTAATACAAGGTCCCGAAAAGAGAACAAGTCAAACTAGGCAACTTCTAGGTCAATAAGTCAATTCTAAGGTAAAAGTCAACTATGGTCAACTCTAAAGTCCACTAAAGTCAAACATGGTCAACCTCACAAGACATCTATAAAATAATATAGAGATAAACTACAATAATTTAGGAATCAAATTAGATTCAAAAAGAACTCACACAAAGTATACTAATAATACAATTAATATATACCCTAAAATAATATATATACAACCCAACATTTATATAAATAACATAATATATTATTACAATTATTATTCCTCACAAAACACATATATATATACATATATATATATATACAATTATAATATATAATATATACATTAAATCTGTCAAAGCGTCATTGAAAAACAGTGAATAAAATAGGATTAAATCAAAACAGTTTAAATAGTGACAATCGGGACTGTCACCGAAGGACTGTCACCGAAACCCAAATAATAAACTGCCACTGCTTTGGTTTTCGCTGACAGTTAAACTGTCGCAGAAAAGCGTCGCAGAAAAGCTGCTGTTTCCCGCTGCTGCAATTAATGACAGGTTTGTCATTAATTGCCCGAAGGCTACAGCGGCTGCTATTAGTCGGCTAATTAATGACAGTTTTTACTGTCATTAATTCACTGTCACTAAAACAAGTTATATATATATAATTATATATATAAAAACAGAATATATAAAACAATATATATATATATATATATAAACAGAATATATAAAACAGTATATATATATATATATATAAACCATTAATACAAAAATGTACATATATATATTAATATACACATAAACTTATACCTTCAAATATTTAACAAAGAACATATAATTTACATGGCTAGAAGCACACCTAAAATATTTACATTAATATCCAAATAATTACATAATAATTATAAATAATATAATTACACAATTAAACATACAAATATATTTTATAAAATATTTTATGTATAAATTATATTATTTAACAAGTAGTAACATATATATTTGCATGCAAGAAAGCTACATATTATATTGTACATTATATTAGCACACCCAAAATATAGATCTATGCTACAATAATTACTATAATAAATACACAAAATAAATATTTAATATCCATATATATATATACTAATTATAAATGAAAAATTGAACCACAATTAATTAGATCTATACAAAAATACACACAATTGGAGAGTATCTCACCGTATCCCACTAGATCTAGGATACGCATGCGACACGAGTCCAACACACAACTAAATGCACCCCGAAGGACACAAACAAATCACAAATAATATTTATGAACAAATCAAAGTATCAAAAGTAGATCTATGTGTCCGTGTCAAAATACGACATGTTCAAAGCCCCGTGTCGGAGGAAAACCCCCAAATGACACGTATCACCAAATAGTTGGGATACGAACCACAAGTATCCCAATATGGACACGACACTAGCCTCAAACACAAATCTCATATCCAATTGATCTATAGGATCAATTGACACACAAAAAAATGTAAATTCGGAATTCCAACAAAATTAACACAAAAAGCACCATAACTTTCTCCATGGGTCTCCTATGAACACAAAACAAAGTCCTATGGGTACTACATACATATAGGTTGATTTTACATGATTAAATCTCAGATTTAGAAGCTATTTAAATGGAAAAATCTGAATTATACCTATTGGGAGATGGATTCCCAATGAAACCTCCAATTGAGATGAACTTGCTTCCAAATTGTAGATCCTTGCTCCTCTTTGTAGATCCTTGCTTCCTTCTTCTAGATCCTTGCTTCCTCCTTCTCTAATGGTGAATTAGAAAGAATTTGGAATGAATTTGGTAGGGAATTGGATTGGGAATGGAGGGAATTTGGTAGTGGGAGAATTCTAGATCTAGATTTGGAATGAGATGAGAGGAGAGAGAAATTTCCCCCCCTCTTTAATAGGCCGGCCATAGCCCCTCCCCCAAGCAATTGTAAAATGTCCAATGTACCCCTTGGGGCCTCTCATGAAGAAATAATTAAGGAAGGAAGCTTCTAGTCTAATCATTTAATTAATTTAATCCATCTTCTTAACCATGGGCTTTCTAAATGGGCCAAGTCTAACTAATTAATTCATGTTGGTCCATGGGTCCAAACTAAACTAGTTGGGTCCACTAAAATAAGTCCAAAATAATTAAATAATATCTAACAACAATTAAATAATACAACAAAAATTATTTAATATGCACAATATTTATTTAAATAGGAAATTACTAAAATACCCTTTTTTTCTAAAATGTGGTAGTGACAAGTCTACCCTCCTTAAAATAATTTCGTCCTCGAAATTCAAAGACGAAAACTACCCCCAGAAAATCACAGAACGGAACTAAAGAATCACAACTAACTAATGAACAGAACATAACAATGAACAGAACATAACTAAAAATAACATACCTCAAGGTACAAACAAATATGGATAACGCTCTCGCATTTCATCCTCTCTCTCCCAGGTAGACTCCCCCGGAGAGTGATGCCTCCATGCGACGCGCACCAAAGGAATAGTCTGGTTCCTCAGCACCTTCTCTCTCCGATCCAGAATCCCAACTGGCTGCTCAGGATAGCTAAGAGTAGGGCCCACCTCTATCTCTGAGTGATCCAATACATGACTAGGATCTGCCACGTATCGTCTCAACTGCGACACATGAAACACGTTGTGCACTCCCTCCAATGCAGGTGGCAAGTCTAGTCTATAAGCAACTGCACCGACCCTCTCTAGAATAGTGAAAGGTCCAATGAATCGCGGACTAAGCTTTCCGCCTCCACCGAAGCGAATCGTGCCTCGTGTCGGAGAAATCCTCAGAAACACCAAACCACCCACCTAGAACAAAACACCACCTTAAGAACTTATCTATAACAAACAACCAAGAACAAGCACACAAAATAAAATCTAAACTATACCTCAAACTCCAAGGGTCTCCGATGGCTATCGGCCCAATGCCGTTGTCTGTCCTGCGCCACTCGAAGTCTGTCTCTGATCAACTGAACCTTCTCTGCTGCATCCACAACCATCTCTGGCCCAAGCAAAACTCTCTCTCCAACATCGTCCCAAGACAAAGGAGTACGACACCTCCGACCATATAGAGCTTCAAAAGGTGACATCTCTATACTGGCCTGGTAACTGTTGTTGTAAGCAAACTCTACCAAATGGAGATGGTCCTCCCAAGAACCCCCGAAATCTAGTACACAAGTGCGCAACATATCTTCGAGAGTCTGAATAGTCCTCTCTGACTGCCCATCTGTCTGGGGATGATATGCAGTACTGAATTTGAGCTGAGTGCCTAAACTCTCCTGCAAACTCCTCCAGAAATGAGAAGTGAAACGACTATCTCGATCTGAGACTATGCTGACGGGAACTCCATGTATCCTAACGATCTGCCTCACATACATCTCTGCCAGCTTCTCCGTAGACAAACCCACCTTGAAAGGCAAAAAGTGGGCCGACTTGGTCAATCTATCAACAATGACCCAAATCGCGTCTTTCCCTCCTGGAGATCGTGGTAGTCCGGACACAAAATCCATAGTAATATGTTCCCACTTCCACTCTGGAATGGGTAATGGCTGAAGTAAACCTCCTGGCCTCTGCCTCTCGGCTTTCACCTGCTGGCACACTAAGCATCTGGATACAAACTGTGCCACTTCCCTCTTCATGCCATACCACCACACACTCTCTCGCATATCCCGATATATCTTGTTAGCACCTGGATGTATGGAATACTGAGAGCGATGCGCTTCCTGCAATATCTCCTCTCGCAACTCCCCACTAGGCACACACAATCTAACTCCATGCCTCAAAGATCCATCCTCTGCAATAGTGAAATTATCCCCCAATCCTGCTCTCACCTGAGCTCTGATACTCCTCAAAGATACGTCATCATACTGTGCTGCCTTGATCCTATCCATCAAATCTGAATGTATCTGCAATCCCCACATCTGCATAGCACACCCAGGAACAATCACCTCAATGCCCAAGCTCTCCAAGTCCTCCAACAGATATCGATCCTGCGTTAAGAACATAGCTACCGGATACCTGCTCAAAGCATCGGCAACTACATTGGCTTTCCCAGGATGATATTGCAAAGAGATATCAAAATCCTTCATCAATTCCAACCACCGACGCTGCCTCATGTTCAACTCCTTCTGCGTGAAAACGTACTTCAAGCTTTTGTGGTCTGTGAAGATCTCCACACGCTCTCCGTACAAATAATGTTTTCACAACTTCAGGGCGAATATGACAGCTGCCAACTCTAAATCATGGGTAGGATAGTTCTTTTCATGAGGACGCAATTGCCTGGATGCATAGGCAATCGCTTTCCCATGCTGCTGAAGAACACAACCTAAACCCTTTCCCGATGCATCACTATAAATAGTGAAACCTCCGGACCCTGATGGCAATGTCAAAATAGGAGCAGACGTCAACCTCTTCTTCAACTCCTCAAAAGCAGCCTGGCAATCTTCCGTCCAAACAAACTCCACATCCTTCCTTGTGAGTCTGGTCATCGGCTCGGCAATCCTCGAAAAATCTTGCACAAACTTTCTGTAGTAGCCTGCCAATCCCAAGAAACTCCTGATCTCTGCTACCGAACTCGGAGTCTTCCAAGATTCCACTGCTGAAATCTTCTTCGGATCCACTGAAATACCATCACCAGTCACAACATGCCCCAAGAATTCCACCTTGTCCAAGAAAAACTCACATTTGGACAACTTCCCATACAGCTTCTCCTTCCTCAGCACATCCAACACAATCCTCAAATGCTCCTCATGCTCCTCCGGTGTCCTCGAGTATATGAGTATGTCGTCGATGAACACCACCACGAACTTGTCAAGGTACTGGTGGAACACCTTGTTCATCAAGTTCATAAATACCGCCGGTGCATTAGTCAAACCAAACGGCATCACCATAAACTCGTACTGACCATACCGAGTTCTAAAAGCAGTCTTCGGTATGTCACCCGGCTTCACCTTCACCTGATGGTAGCCTGATCTCAAATCTATCTTAGAAAATACCTTGGCACCACTCAACTGATCAAACAGATCATCAATCCGTGGCAAAGGATACTTATTCTTGATAGTAAGATTATTCAAAGCCCTGTAATAAATGCACATGCGCACCGATCCATCCTTCTTCGGTACAAACAATACCGGGGCTCCCCATGGTGAAGAACTCGATCTGATAAACCCCTTATCCTGCAATTCGTCCACCTGCTTCTTCAACTCGACCAGCTCGCTGTTGTTTACTCTATAGACATGCTGCGAAATCGGTTCTGCACCTGGCACCAAGTCTATAGAAAATTCAACATCTCGATCTGGCGGCAATCTTGGCAATTCTTCAGGAAACACATCCAAAAATTCTGCTATCAACGGATGTGGCAACTCCTTGTCTTCCACCATAGCTCCACAAATAATGCCTTCTTCCTGCTCCGCAGTTCCTCTAGCAAACTCGAACTCTGGCTCTCCTGGCGGACCAAACAAAACTCTACCTCCTCTACAATCTATGCTAGCACGGTGCCTACTCAACCAATCCATCCCGAGTACAATATCGTAGCTCGGAAGTGGCATTACAAGTAGACACGCACTCAACTCCCGGCCTCCCAGAGTAACTCTCCGATCCTTGCAAATATCATTAACCAGGATAATGCCTCCCCCGGTCATGATCTTGCAAGTCCTAAGCAAAGACTCAGCTACCAAACCATGCTTCAGAGCAAAAGAAACAGATACAAAACTATGGGAAGCACCACTATCAAACAAAGCTAAAGCTGGAATGAAATCAAGAAGAATAGAATCAATATGGCACATGATATAAGACTTTCAAGGAAAGGACAAGTTAAGAGATCAAGTATCAATATCAAAGGAGAATAGTTGAATCAAAAGAATTTTCCTAGATGTGATTGAGTATCTCAGCCTATATCCTATATCCTATCGCAGGCTCGCAGTAGTACAACTAAGTTGTCGCACTACCACGACATCACATACTTGTGAAGCTAGACCTGCATGGGCCACCACCAAAAATGTGTCACGACCCGCACCCGGTGTAAGGGTACTAGTCGTAAACAACGCCCAGCCTACGCCGCAGAATCGGCGGTAGAACGCTGTCTAGATAAACTATCTAACAATATAATGAACCACCAATAATGATAGTATACTCAATCACAGAACTAAGGTGGAAATGAGCACGAATCAGATAAAGAATAGAATAGTCACAATACAACTCATGAGTCTAAAATAATACATCAATGAGTCTGAAGAAAATTACAGAAATATGCTGGAGACAAATCCAGTACAAAGAATACTACAAAACTATAAAGCTACAACTCCAGGGTCAACTGTCTCAGTTGGGATAAGTCCCTCTTGAGCCAGGGTCTCAGAATCTAAACCCACAACATCCTGGGGTCCATAATAGGTAGGGTACTCCTCAGTGTCATCTGGAAAAATATATCCAGTCAGGAAAGGAGCAGAGTACAACCCTAACAGCAGTTCTCAAATAATGATAAAAACTATGTAACAGTAAATAGTTGTGGATAAACAAGATGCATAAATAGATACAAGAATGTATAGACAATAAGGAAATACTGGAAAGAAATACAATAATGAACAATATGCTGATGGAACAAGAATACTAATGACTAAGTGTGTGAGTACTAGCTTTAACATGTGATCGGCTTGGGAACTTGCACAAGAGTATGATGGCCTGGCTGATTATACGTGCGGTGTATGATCAACACTCACAAGGAACAAGACATGCACAAGGAGGGTATGATCACATATCTACACTAAAATACTCTCCACCCCGACTGGTATAATAGATCCAACCACGGTACGTTATGGCACTAGATTCCCCAAGAAGATAGCTAGTCTCCCCGAGAATCGGTGTCTGTACATGTACAAGATAACCAATGAAACAATACTTGCACCATATACACCATATACCAAGGAATAACATCTCATGACGAGATCCGGATATACCAATCCGTGTAACCATAGTGTCAAGAGAACATGTATATCTACACTAGATACAACGAACATAGAGGATATCATAAATGAGAAACTATCAGAGAATGTACTCGCCTGAAGTCCAATGAACAGTCTCACAAATGTCTGACTCGGTGCCTCAAAGACCTAGACATGGAATACCACATTAATACAAGGTCCCGGAAAGAGAACAAGTCAAACTAGGCAACTTCTAGGTCAATAAGTCAATTCTAAGGTAAAAGTCAACTATGGTCAACTCTAAAGTCCACTAAAGTCAAACATGGTCAAACCCAAAGTCAACCTCACAAGACATCTATAAAATAATATAGAGATAAACTACAATAATTTAGGAATCAAATTAGATTCAAAAAGAACTCACACAAAGTATACTAATAATACAATTAATATATACCCTAAAATAATATATATACAACCCAACATTTATATAAATAACATAATATATTATTACAATTATTATTCCTCACAAAACACATATATATATACATATATATATATATACAATTATAATATATAATATATACATTAAATCTGTCAAAGCGTCATTGAAAAACAGTGAATAAAATAGGATTAAATCAAAACAGTTTAAATAGTGACAATCGGGACTGTCACCGAAGGACTGTCACCGAAACCCAAATAATAAACTGCCACTGCTTTGGTTTTCGCTGACAGTTAAACTGTCGCAGAAAAGCGTCGCAGAAAAGCTGCTGTTTCCCGCTGCTGCAATTAATGACAGATTTGTCATTAATTGCCCGAAGGCTACAGCGGCTGCTATTAGTCGGCTAATTAATGACAGTTTTTACTGTCATTAATTCACTGTCACTAAAACAAGTTATATATATATAATTATATATATAAAAACAGAATATATAAAACAATATATATATATATATATATATAAACAGAATATATAAAACAGTATATATATATATATATAAACCATTAATACAAAAATGTACATATATATATTAATATACACATAAACTTATACCTTCAAATATTTAACAAAGAACATATAATTTACATGGCTAGAAGCACACCTAAAATATAGATCTATGCTACAATAATTACTATAATAAATACACAAAATAAATATTTAATATCCATATATATATATACTAATTATAAATGAAAAATTGAACCACAATTAATTAGATCTATACAAAAATACACACAATTGGAGAGTATCTCACCGTATCCCACTAGATCTAGGATACGCATGCGACACGAGTCCAACACACAACTAAATGCACCCCGAAGGACACAAACAAATCACAAATAATATTTATGAACAAATCAAAGTATCAAAAGTAGATCTATGTGTCCGTGTCAAAATACGACATGTTCAAAGCCCCGTGTCGGAGGAAAACCCCCAAATGACACGTATCACCAAATAGTTGGGATACGAACCACAAGTATCCCAATATGGACACGACACTAGCCTCAAACACAAATCTCATATCCAATTGATCTATAGGATCAATTGACACACACAAAAAAATGTAAATTTGGAATTCCAACAAAATTGACACAAAAAGCACCATAACTTTCTCCATGGGTCTCCTATGAACACAAAACAAAGTCCTATGGGTACTACATACATATAGGTTGATTTTACATGATTAAATCTCAGATTTAGAAGCTATTTAAATGGGAAAATCTGAATTATACCTATTGGGAGATGGATTCCCAATGAAACCTCCAATTGAGATGAACTTGCTTCCAAATTGTAGATCCTTGCTCCTCTTTGTAGATCCTTGCTTCCTTCTTCTAGATCCTTGCTTCCTCCTTCTCTAATGGTGAATTGGAAAGAATTTGGAATGAATTTGGTAGGGAATTGGATTGGGAATGGAGGGAATTTGGTAGTGGGAGAATTCTAGATCTAGATTTGGAATGAGATGAGAGGAGAGAGAAATTTCCCCCCCTCTTTAATAGGCCGGCCATAGCCCCTCCCCCAAGCAATTGTAAAATGTCCAATGTACCCCTTGGGGCCTCTCATGAAGAAATAATTAAGGAAGGAAGCTTCTAGTCTAATCATTTAATTAATTTAATCCATCTTCTTAACCATGGGCTTTCTAAATGGGCCAAGTCTAACTAATTAATTCATGTTGGTCCATGGGTCCAAACTAAACTAGTTGGGTCCACTAAAATAAGTCCAAAATAATTAAATAATATCTAACAACAATTAAATAATACAACAAAAATTATTTACTATGCACAATATTTATTTAAATAGGAAATTACTAAAATACCCTTTTTTCTAAAATGTGGTAGTGACATGGATTGCGCTCACATAAGGCGATGTTATCAAACATCAAAGTTATCATCAAAATGACCAAGTTGCAGTAAAAGTCAAGTATTGTGTACCAAGAACACATCAGAGTATACGCAGTGAAGCTCTCGATAGGGTCCAATAGAAAAGGCCACAAAGGTGAATGCCACAAAGGAGATGCAACACTCTTGCTCTTTCTCTTGCCCACAAAGGTACTTACCGTTCATACATTATGTCTCGTATATCCAAGCAGTGCCACTATACCTGCGTACCTGAAATAATGGCCATAAACGTGGGTTAGTACACAGCCGTACTGGTGAGTGGGGTAACCCACTCATCTAAACTAACACTATGTAGATAGTGAATGCAACAGTTATATGGTAATCTTTCTACTTGAATCCTAGATTCTTTTTATGGCAGAGGTATGACATGTTAAGAAAAATGTAAAGCAGATTAAACATGCAAGCATTCAACTCAAGCAAAATATACAAGCTGCTATATATTAAATTCAAAAGAAAACTAGCATGCAAACCGTCCTACTCAAACCCAAGCAACGCGTAAACCTATCGAACCACAATCCAAGCCTCAATATCCATCCTCAAACCAAGCCACAATCCAAGCCTTATAAACCAATCTTCGATATGCACACTCTTGTCGTAGCAAGGTGGCTGTCGCCTACACGAAAAGCACAAAGCAAACCCAAGCAAAACAAACCAACTCTTATCTATATGAAGTTACTGGCCAAGCCATAAAGGACTGATCAAATGCAGTTCTACCCGATCCAGCGCTGAGTATCTAGCTCGCCTTGTCATATCGAACTGCCGGCACCGCGCCCAAGGTACGTTACCATTTGTCTCCTCCATGGCCGAACGGTCCCGGTGCCTCGGAGCATATCCCGTTCTAGGAGACAAAACTCTGTGTGCAACAGGTTGTCCGTGATCAATAAAGACACCAAGTAGGTATGACGAGAGAATCGAGCATTCTTGTCCCACCAAACGATCATAGCCTTAATCCAACCAACTATCCATAACAACTCTCCAACTTATATTCCAAGGCACCATCTCAAGTTATCACCATAGGCACTATGTCGCTTTGACACAATGCTCCAATTGGTGCAACACCACTCGCTCAGAAAACTCCATGGCACAATGCCCCAATAGTGGCACAATGCCCTCACCGATGCAGTTGTCCAATTTTGAACCATAACTGCATGCTTTGTATGACAAAGCGCCCAATTGATACTTGTGCACGGATGCACGCTCGCTCGCCCGCCCGAATTGCCTCGATGTTCCAACCAAGATGATCCACTCAAGCTCCAACAGCCCAACACAAAACCAACTCATGCCATAAATTATATCCAACCAAATGACGTACACTCTATGTACGCCACAGTGTAGTAATTTCCAAGTTTCAGTCCAAGTGTTCAAGCCATTATATGTGTTCTATATTATTAGGCATAAAGGAGTAGAGGAGAAGGGACAGAGCCCAATCACCGAGTCTGATTTCGTTAAGCACCCTGCCTTGCCGATACGGCCGATCCTTTGAACCCGTGGTCCGATGCAAAGCACGATCTACTCAATTGGTATGACCGTGAGAGCAGATCGTGCTCTCCAAATTATTCGACCGATCGGACTAAGGAATACGGCATTATCGCTCCAATCCTGCTATCCCAGTACTGTTCTGAATGAACATATGATTCCATCGAACTCCGCTAGCGATCTGCACAAGAAACCAACTCAATCAATACTTGTTCCCAAATCCAACAAATAAAAAATGTAACTAGCTATTGCCTCATTCAATCCGACTCAGCGTAATGCACCATGCGGTTACAGGATATTACATAATATACCACTTAGAATCAGGTTCGTCCTCGAACTATACTAGTATCCCTTCCTTGTCGTATGCCGCTTGTCCAATTCATAACTCTGCGCCATGCAACTCACATTCTTTTGATCCAGACTCTGTATCTCGCTCATGCTGAATGCTTACACAAATTTCATATTCCCGTATCCTCCTTACAGCTCAATATGAATTCCTTATATCGCTTAGTTTTGGATCGTACACATATTTAAGGCGTCCCTGAAATACATGCAATTCAATCGAGCTTAGCGATAGCGAATTTGGACAAGTTACAAGGGTATCTTTATGTCTTAGGTATTCATTCGCTTCACTCCCAATTGAACCAATACTGACGTTCATTCCAACATATTCGCACAAGAGCTATTCTCAAATACGATAATTTTCTACTGACGATCTTCCCACCTGACTCAAATCAGTTCATGTTCCAACTCAATCCATCCAACTATTTATGAATCCACACTAGCACCATCCAAACTTAACTAACCAAACTCTAGCATGACTCCAATCGCATAATGTTCTGCAAGCTCTATCTGCAAATATTATCTCATGCTCCGAATAATCATAACAATTGATACTACCCCAGCTATGCGACTTATCCATATATCAAACTATGCTCTTAGATCAGCTCAGCCAAAGACCTCTTTGCCAATCTCAATACCTCACTGGGTGAACATCTATATTGAAGTTCATGTGATCCACGAAGATTTTGCCGCCACGCCATAGGGATAGTGTCACCACGATTTTAACGTGGACACACTCGCCATAATTCCTAGGTCACACATATAATAGTTCTTTGCTCTGCTTCTACTGCCTCAAAGCATAGGATATCACCTTCGCCTTATGTATGAACAATTAAGTTTTGATGCATCTTATAGATCTAAGGCACATATGTCCCTTCCAGTATTGTAATGATTTGATCTGAATAAGCCGCTGCTTTAACTTCACAAGCTAGTTTCACAGTCGTCAATTCATATGAATGATATTTCCTTCCGGGGCATGACGAGTCAGAGGTGATGCCATCTTCAAAAAATCTGCGACTTCGAATCTCATCAGTTGACTTAGGCTATTTCCACAATTGCTTCAGTCTTCTCCCTACATCTTTAGCTGAAGACTATCCTAAGGATCTCTTAAATCCAACACTCAGTCACTTAGGCCAATCTCCAATATACACTACTCACATCCACCCTCGACGCATTCCCAAATGTGTTGCCGTAAGGGTCGTTCTATGGGTCTACAATATTCATCTCTGATTTGGCGGCCAAGTCGCTAGGGTCAGCTATCCCGAAGCTACACTCGATAATTGTAAGTCATCACGATGGACAGTTACTACGAACCCTGCTATATCTCCTCTGCAAATCTGAGCCATAATCCAACCATGCCATCCGAATAAACTTCTGACTCTGAGAACTTTATGCACTACCTCTGACAAATCTGTCAACCAAACGACGCTTAACCACCTAGAGTCTTACTATCTATCCAAGCCACAAATCGAGAACTGTGCATGCTGAACTATCTTCCATCAATCCATCATTCTGCCTTGAATCTATCAAAATTTTCGACCTGCCAAGTTCGACTTCTCGCACTACCACTTGCAATGATTTCCGAAACCAAAGACTTGCTCCAATTCTTATCCGTATGCCATATTTCATAGTGCACATCCAACTTGCTTGAGCAACACAGTATTTTGCTCCAACGTTGCTCTCTCGTTTAGCTATCTTCAAAAGTTCATCTGCCATAATTCTTGTTCTTGTGCCATTCCTTAGCCTGTATTGATTTCTCTATGTTTTTGATTAGTCCACACACTCTCAATGTCTCGTGCATCAGTTACAACATAAATCTCAAATCCATATTGCCTTTATTTGTTGCCTCAATCCGTCTTAGTAATGCACGTGTTAACTTCCAATCTGACTTAACGTCAACTAGACTTGTCTCATGCCCGTTTATGTCTTCCGGAGAATCCGTCTACCATGTTGCACCATTTTGCCAAATTTTACGTCCGCTAAACCATGAGCCCAACTTCTCGAGTACCAATATCCAAAATCCTTCAAGTCCGTACGAATCTATCGTATTGCCCCTCCAAACCAGATCGTGTTTCATTGCTCAACCAACAGCTCCAATATGTTACCAAAATTTGTAGTCCGTGCTTGCTATCCTTTGATTGACCCATCGCTCGCTCAAGCGTATCCCAATTGTTTGTTCCTCATGCTCAACTCTCTCTTTACATCCATGAATGCTACACCGAACTTCCAAATCGTGCAAGCGAACTCTCATATTCAGCTTTTCATCTGATCGATCTCTACTTGTTTCCAATACTTAGTTCGCATTAATCCTTCAAATTCCAAACACTCATTCCATTGCTTGTTCCAATCTCGTCCATCTCTCAAGTCCAATAGTACTTCCATTGCACAAGTCCGTTCTTGATTTCTCAAGTCTAATGTATCAAAGAATACCTGAGTCAAATTCTATTGCATCATATACTACTTAGAAATAGAGTCGCTCTAGCGCTTACTCTGTATCGATGAACGTCTATTCCAAACCGACTTATTCCGGGGTGATCCTGTCGATCATAAACATTCGCTTGCTCCATATTGTTTGATGATAAACAAAAGAATGAAACTAGGTTTATACGAAACCTTTTCTTTGTTTACAAACAAGAAAAAGAGTATAATTAATCCTATACGAGGATGTTAAGTACAATAAAAAAAATAATTCTAGGGAAATATTGCTATAGGAGTCTGATCTGCGGTCGATTACTTTGTCCCTTGGACCACACGATGATGAAGAAGTGTTGTAGAAGAAGAAGAAGCTTCAAAGATTGCATGAAGGATTGAACTCTCGTTGCCAAAGTTATCAATCAACACTCTCTGTATGTGCTCTCTCTCTGATCTCCATCCCCTGTCTCCTGTGCCCGAAAGTCTCTATTTATAAAGCTCGGTTACAGTAACTGACCAGTCGGCGTAGAAGCCAAACAATGGAGAGAGTTGCACCTTTTATGCGGTGGTTATAATAACTGCTACCCACGTCTGAATGATCGCCTGAATCCGTGTGTGACGCATGTCCCATTATGAGGTAACGCGTATAATCGCTCATCGAAGATCACGACATGCAAGCCACGTAGGTAACTGCCCCTCGCGTAAAGATGGTTGGAATAAAAGTCAAATAACTGTCTCGTTGGCGTAAAAGCCAAATAGTTATCTTGTTGGCGTAAAAACCAAATAGCTGTCTTGTTGGCGTAAAAGCCAAATAGCTGTCTTGTTGGCGTAAAAGCCAAGTAGCTGCATAATAGGTAACCAGCGTAAAGATAGCCAATTATCCTTCCTTGACTGAGGTCTTGAGCGTATTCTGGGCCAAATAGCCTTATCACGTATCTTTGCAAATATAGCCTGAGTTGGCGTATTTCGAGGAGATAACATACGGCGTACTCCTATAGTTGAAAATAGCCTGGTTGACGTAAAATGCCAGGATAGTGATGTGAGCGTATTAACCCTAGTTTTAGCTCTCCCAGTCATTATAAATAGAACAAAATCTCATGTATTAAATGCAGAGATCTGCCCCCAACCCGCGCATTAACTGCAGAGATATGCCTCGAGTTCTGTACGAAGAACAGCTTTTTGACGTGGCATCTATTTTTGTCTCATCTTGAGCATAAAAACTCATCTCTGCTTGTGTAGAATAGGCAGCGTATTCCTTGAATGCGTAAAAATGACTTGTATCAAGGATATGCCACTAAACGACAGTCTGGGCCTATGTGCAGAATCATTATTACAGCCGTCCTCTCGATCGTAGTGCAGTACTTTTTGTCATGAGTCAGGTTCACTATTTTTGTCTGACAGGTTAATTCAAGGAATACGAAGAGTTCCTCGTACAACTTCACGCTGCATTAAAAGCAGACATATTTTACGCCGGAGGGAGGTGTAGCAACCTTTTATGCTAAAACAGCCTTGAAGCGCTGCTTTACGCGGGCAACTCTAAAGTCATGTTTTACGCCACACAGTACTGAAGCTCTGTTTTATGCATGCTTCATTTATGTTGGGGGTTTTACGCATATAATTCTCCAGCGTATTTTTCATGCTTCTATAAGACACCCTTCAAAGTTTTTAAATTTCTCGTAATTTGAAATACTTTGAATGAAGCATGAAACGGTCAAATTTGACTCGTTCTGCGAGGCTGATTTTTTGGAGATATTTAGGAAGTTATTAGGATTTGGTATGTTCTCTTCTGCCTATATAAAGGCGAGTGAGTGAACCTGTTTTTCCATACTTCCTTCACCAAAAAGATGGTTGCCGAGATTCATTGGGCTGACCTGAGGAAGAAGAAGATTATGCTCTTCCAGCATGTAAGGAGCCGAAAAAGGAGGCGTCTTCGAGCAAATATTTTCTGCAACGATGGATCATGGAAGGATATCATAGCTTTCTTTGCTCGGGATAATCAGCAATTTTATATGGCGATTCGTCCAGGAGAGAGGAAGGGTCTCATTGGACCACACAGCTTGCTAGCTGTATTTTCTCCTATTATGAAGCTGGACGTAGGTAGGCAGTTTGGCCCTGTCTTCCAGTATTATGTTGGGTTTGAATCCCTAACACAATTCTAGGGCGTGTCTGCCATGGCGTATGGAGGGTGGCTTGAATAAAACAGGCCCAATTTTGTATCCTCCCGCCATTAATCATTTTCTTGTTCATCGGCCGCAAAAGCCGATGAAGTACCGTAGAAGAAGAAAAAGATCTTCATCAATATGAGAACCTGGCACAACAGATTTCCAGCGTGATCTTTAATGAGAAATCCTTTGTAAAAAAAGGATTTCCATCAAATGTAACCATGAAAATGAAAAATCCTTTGTAAACTGGATTTCCATCATATGTAATCATGATTAATAGACTTGTCTTCTTTTACGCATTGCTGATTTGCCATATTTGCTGTGAGAAAGTCTGATAATGTGCAGCTTTGACACGTCTGAGTAATTTTTTTTTACGCCGACTCTGGTAAACGTTTATCCAGTCACGTCCCGACTTTTACGCTTAACGGAAGATGCGTAAAAAGCTCTTTAGCATTAAGTTGTCTTGAAGATCCAACTGTCATACTGTTTTTGGACGAGGAGTCGCATAGAATTCTGAACTGTCACTTCTCTGATACGAAGAATTTCTATTCAGAATATCATCTTCAAGAAATGGTTTCCCAAAAATTCCCCGAAACAGGGCAAGGAATGTCCGCCGAACAGGCCATACTTGAACTTAGATGTTAAGGATTCTTGATAGACTTCAAATGACCTTCCAATGGCCCAAGAAAAAGATTCATCTTCAATGCTGACCTCTGTGTGTTTCAGGCAACATGACTGTCCGTCTTCTTTTGTAGATTTGTAAAACCGTAGATTTGTGGCCTTCCAATGGCCTCCGAGCGTAAAAGCTTCTGAGCGTAAAACCGTATATTTGTAGCCTCTGAGCGTAAAAGCTTCTGAGCGTAAAACCGTAGATTTGTAGCCTCTAAGCGTAAAAGCTTCTGAGCGTAAAATCGTAGATTTGTTCTGCGCGTAAAATCTGGATCCACTACGCAACATGACTGTCCGTCTTCTTTTTTCAAATAATAGGCTGACGTGGTCCCAAATCATAACTGACTATTAAATATCGAATTTGGTTAGGGATTCGAAGAGTTATCAGAACTCTATAAATATCCCAAGGTCTTGAGATAGAAACCCTTCATCTGTCTTTGCAAAACCATTTGTCTCTTTGAGAACTCTTCGTCTTGGTCTCTTTTCTGAGAACTTTAAGCTTTGCCATGGCATCGAAACAGGTTTCCACTGCTAAGGGAAAGAAAGTTGCTTCCTCATCTCGCTCTTCTGCTCAAGCACGAGCAACTCCCATTAGGCTGAGCGAGCCTCGATCTGAACGAAGTGCTCCTCCGACGAGCTGCACTCCGGGCATCACAGGTAAAGACTTTGAGAGGAATAGAGAACCTTCCGTACACGTTGTACGTGTATGTGAAACAATACGCCCACATTTCTAATGTGTCAGCGTAAAAACTCTATATTTTCGCAGTCCGGCGTAAAAACTCAGACTGTCGAAATTTGGCGTATACTACGAACCTTGAGTTTTACGCACTGAAAAATAGATTCCAACATAAGACTCAAGTTTTTACAGTATGGTGTAAAAGCTTAGACTGTTAGGCTTTGGCGTATACTGCAAGAGTGTAGCGTCTAGCGTAAAACTGACTTGTTTTTTTGCTTCTTGCAGTAGATTTACAGATCCCTCCTTTGGCTGAAGTGATAGGCTCTGCTGCTGGGATGCTGAATTCCAGCTATCTGGAGGACTTGTCCCATGTGACATTCCCCATCTCTGGAACCGAGTATCCTCAAGAAAGGGGAACTTTGATCTCGTCCCAAGGAGAACGAATGCTGCTGAGTATGATCAGTGGAGAGCCCCTGACATACATAGATGGGACTGAATATAAGAAACCAGGTTTCTTATTCGGGGATGTTATCGACAAACAATTCCAGACTAAGTCCAAGAAAGAAGATTGGGTATTTTTTGCTGAGGGCACGGTCATGTATCTGCCAAGGATGTCTAGAGATTACCAGATCTCGGCATTCTTCTATGTCACACATCCTAGGAAGATGATGTGGACTCTGACTCCCGATCTTCATGGGCGGCCAGGGAAGATCTCATACAAGAAAGGAATGAACCGAGGAGCCTTTATGAGCAGTCCTTCAGGCCCTGTTATGCCTTTCAGAGGATTACTGCCGGGCAGCGTCCCGAGTGAAGATACTTCACTGATCTAGCCGGTTCAAATATCGACTTTCTGCAATAACTTTATGGGGCAGGGAGGAGTGTACCCCAAGGTTAACCCTCACACCAGTGGATGACTTAGCCCCGGGAATCTTCGATGGGCTAGTTTAACTGCCTAGGCCCTGAAGCACTTCCAGATGGAGCTGGAGAGTATTGGCTTGTTAGCGGCTGTGAGTGCCACTAGTATTGGGCTGCCTCTCAACCCCAACTTGTTCTTAGCTTTGATGGAGCGATATAATTCGCTCACTGAGACTTTTGCCACTCCACTAGGTGAGTTGGGTTTAGCCTTTCATGAGATGACAGAGATTTTAAAGCTGCCAATGGGAGATACTCCTTATGCAGAGTACATTCTCACAAACAGGGAGCTGAGGGATACAAACCCTCGGGCAATGGCAGTGTACCAAGAGATGATCAGCCAGTATCTTGCCTACACTACCTTCTACAAAGAGCCCTCTGATTTGGCCCATATCAACAAATGGGTATCCTACCTCTTCTTCCATCAGGCCAGAAATGCTAAACCGGACAAGGTTGTAGATAACAGAGATAAGCCTTTGAATCTTCTTATTATGCTTAATGCCAATACGGTCGATGATCTCATTGAAGACGCAGGGGCTTCAGATTATGTTCTCGATGAGGAGATAGGGGGTTATCCTGCAGGCACTAAAGCCTTTAGTTATATGAGGCATTATCGCAAGCCTCTGTCAAGGAAAGCTCAACTGCTGGCTTCCTCTCTGTATGGCTACGTCGATGGGTAGTGCCTGGCATCGCATCTGCGGATCGCATTCATCGCAATACTATATGGCCCGCAGTGCGTTTGGAATTTGGAGCAAGATTGGGCCTGCTTCCGGCCATGGTATGCAGAATACAAGCTGGCCTGAGGGCCATTACTGATGGGCTGTTTGCAGATGATACACAGTGTGAAGGATTTTCCAGAGTGGAATTGCCATTCTTATATCAGATGGGATGGCTAATCCTTCACAATACCAGAGTGACGTCTCCCGGCTCTGCCAGCGGTTCGAGAAAGAACTTCTTGTTGAATTACAAGAATTCCCTTTGGAATGTGGCTAGCATCATAGATTATCGGCGAGCATTAATTTTTGCCCATGGCTGGAAGCTCTTCTGTACCGTTCCCCCCGTATATATCAATAAACAGGGGACGAAACTTCAGGATGCAAGTCAGGGGAGGACTATTCTTTCTCCTGAAGCCTTTTACTTGTTGGTCTGCATTAGACCTTCCCACCTGTTGTACAGAAGTGAGGACTACTGCTATTTTGGAGCCTTATTTGCCCAGCCGATTTGTCAGACAATTTGGGTACGACCAGTTGCACATGGGAAATCCTATCACCAGTTTCAAGTCCAAAGGTGGACTTATTGATGGAGCTAGAGGATGGCGGTACTTTATCATGGGTTGTACTGGTACAATCTTTGCTGTGCCCGCGACTTCTGTCTCCACGGAGTTGCGCATTCTTCACTCGTACGCACAGTTTTACGCGTCCATCAATACCTTCCATCGTGATTTTGATGTGTATGGAAGTTTCAGGATGCCCTCCCATAAGTCCACTACAAGAGAGGAGATCCCATCCGTCTCCTCTGATGAAGGTGAAGACACTACCGGTGCAGACGATTTCTTGTTGATAATACCGAGAGGCGTAATAGCTCCGCCAGCAGAGCCTCTCGTTATCTCCAATAAGCGAAAGGCTTCCACTCTGAAAGAGCCTTCCCCCCGCAAGAAGAAGACGGTCAAAGGTCCTAAAAGGACTTCCACCAAGGGGGCCTCTAGGAGTGAGCCTGTTGTTTCCCCTGTTGGGGATGATTCTTTGATCAGAGGTCCTTCGCCTTTTAGAGAGGGAACCTCCACAGTTCCGGCTGACAGTGCTGGAGATTCTTTGCTCGCGATCGCTGTCGCTACTACTGCTACTGGTAGTGTTTCGAGATCGCCTTCGAGACCGAGCATATTAAGAATTAATATACCTTTATCCAGACAAATGGGAATAATCCCTCCTTCGTTTGTAAGTATTTCCAGTGAGATTCCACCCGATGAACCTCGAGTGGATCTAGGTGATAACTGGGATGACTTCCCTCAAGCGTCAGTCAGTGCACCCTCTTCTCCAGGTATGACAGCTTGTTTAGCATCATTAAGAAATAATTTAGCTATACAGGCTGCAGACGCAACATATATACCATCGGCCATGGGTAAATATTGTCTTCACATTTTCTTCAGGAAAATTAACATCAAATTGATATTAACTTTCTCTTGTCTTCTTTTCAGGTGAAGACATCTCTGGGGAGGGTGGAGTTGACACAACTTCTGACTTTATTGCGGATCCAGCTGATGAAACGGCGGTGCCCGACGTCGAAGAAGTATGCTTTGAAGCTGCCGACCTTTCATCCGCAACATTCTCGGGTGTCATCCCGCCATTAGCAGTCCAAATAACATCAGAGGAGGATGAGCCCATTATCTCGACTGTGCCTCCTTTGTCGAGTATGCTATCAACTTCAACCGTTGTTGGTGTCCCTTCTTTTGTCGCGTCATCCGTTGAAGCAACGACTATGACCACATCCTCTACAGTCATTCCTGAAGGGAGATTTATCGGTATTGCAGCCACTCCCAATGTACATCCGATCTTTGCTATGCTAGTTGAACAATACACTAGCATATTCTACCGTACTTTTAAAGAACTAATATCCATGGTGCTGGAGAAGAACATAAGCTTTGATGCTCTGCAGACATCCTCCCAGCTTACGATAGCGCCGATTAGAAATTTCAATAACGCTGAAAGAGCTGATGTACTAGAGCAAATAGTTAATGGTTAACGAATATTTGCAACTATCCCGAGGCAGCATCGACGATCTGGTTCAGGATGAGTATGACTCCTTAACTGCGGAACTTGCTCAGCAGATAGAATCTCTAAATAAATCCATTCAGGAACAGCAGCAAGAGATGGATAAAGAGCAGGCTGTCTTGGTGGAGGTTATTCCTCAGCTAGCTAAGTGCCAGGCCGAATATGAGGGAAATAAAGTGAGGGTTCGAGAATTGGAAGCGAAACTCGCTCAGGCAAGGGAGAGGCTTCTCAAGACATCGGCAGTTCGCAATGTGCTAAAGGGCCAAGTGGATACAGCTAAACAGAACTTGACACATGTGGGTGTCATCCACATAAGTTTTGTTGAGTCTCTGTCTGAACTATCTCACTTGAGCAATGACAAAGCAAGGCTGGAACGGGCTCACAACCATATTTTGAACTCCAGGAATGAGAGGATGGCTGCTTTGGCGCAACAGATCCGCGACTTAACGGCTCCTCCCCAATGATGTACTTTTTTGTTTCTCCTATAATTTCTCAGAGATAATAAAGATACATTTTCTAACTTTGTGGACCCATCACTTTAGAATATGATAGGCTAAGATGAAAGTGATATCAGAGGTATCATGAACATGACATACTTTCGTTAAGGTTTTGTTGAATGTAAATCTATTCAGAAGTAATATGAACCTGATAGAATATAATCCAACTAAATTTGTATACTAAACACTATCAGAGGTAATATGAACATGATAGGTTTACAAATTAGTTAAGCATATTCATTAAGAGGTCATATAAATCTGATAGAATATGATCCAGCTAACATTTGTGCATGGTATCGTCAGAATAAGATCTTCATCATACTCCGTTAAGCAAAGAAGATCAAGTATAGTACTCCTTTAGGAATTTGCAGTTGATAGTAGCCATTATCAAAAAAAATTATTAGACTTGGCTAATCTGTAAGTGCCAAGCGTCAGTCGGTGCACCCTCTATTTCTTTATGATTGTTTGTGCGAACTTTGGTTTGTTGAGGACATCCCACTGGGGGATTTTTGGTGGACCTATTATTTGTTGTGTATGTTGAGTACAAATAATAAGTTTGAAACAAGCCCTATAAGAGGTCGTATAGATGTGATAGGTTTTGTGGTTGGTAAAGACGTCATGTTGGGAGATTTTTGTGGACCCATTACTTTTTGCGAACGAGAGTGCAAGTAATAAGTTTGAGACAAGTCCCGTCAGAGGTAATATAACCGCGATAAAATATGACTCTGTGGGGGATAGTGGAGAGATATAGTCCAGAGGTAATATGAACATGAACTGACTTTCTCTTTGCTGGGGAAAATGAGGATAGTTCAGAGGTAATATGGACATGAACAATTTTTGGTAGACCTATTACTTCTTGTGCACGAGAGTGCAAGTAATAAGTTTAGGACAAGCCCTGCCAGAGGTAATATGGACGTGGCAGTTTTTGTAGACTTAACACCACTGGCGTACTTAAAGTAAAGTACGGGTGTTAAGTTAAGATGACAACCGATATCAGAGGTAATATGGACATGATAATCGATAGCCGGACCAGGAAGGTTTGTTCAGAGGTAATATGAACATAAGAAACTCAGCCTGAAAGAAATATTATGATAGCCGTTCAGAGGTAATATGGACGTGAACTAGTGTCTGAAAAACTTATTGAAGAGTGATTCGTTAAGTGTGGTCTATCCAAACATGAAGATAGACCCAGGATCGCTCCGCTGGGGAGATTGATGACGATAGCTCAGAGTTAATATGAACATGGTTAGCGTCAAGCTGACTGGTTTAAATAGTCATTGTGCGAATGTGCGAGTAGACCTAAGGATTGCTCTACTGGGGGAATTTTGAGGATCCATCACCCATTGCGTACTCGGGACTCTTGGATACGGATGATGGCTCTTTACAAGAATTTGTAACGAAGGAGAAAATGTTGCACATAGGCACTTGCTGGGGATGAAAAACCAAGAGTCAGTTTGTAAATCCGGGTTAAGGACTTATTACCCTTGGCGTACTTTAAGTATAGATAATAAGCTGAAACGACTAGCACTATCAGGGGTTATGCGAACGTGATAGTAGGAAGTCGAAGAGAAGAACTTCACTCAGAGGTAATGTGGACATGGAAAAGTTCTGAAAATATCTTACTCAGAGGTAATGAGGACGTGGTAAGATATGACTCAGTGGAGAAAAAAAAATAGGGCAGAGGAAATATGGACATGACCATTTTTGTGGTGATAGATTTACTCTGTTGGAGAAAGTGGAAAGACGTAGTTCAGAGGTAGTATGGACGTGAACTGATCTATAGCCACAAACTGGGAGGTTTGCTCAGAGGTCATTTGGACATGGCAAATTCAGCTGGGGAAACAAAAAAATATTTGGACAATAGTTCAGAGTTAATATGGACGTGAACTCATGTCCGAAAAATTTACTGTGGAGTAATTTTGCTGAGTGGAGATAAACCTGAAGAATCTGCTGGGAAAACTTTAGGGACTCATCATCCGGTACCTCTTGAGGGAGCAAATTGTCACGTTAGAGTAAAATCAATTTGCAGTGACCGTCTTCTCGTTTATAAATGCAAAGGGATGACTTTGGCGTTGATCAACTCCTGGATTCTCCTTTTCAGTACATAGCATGCCCTCATGGGGTGATGAATGTACCGATGAAAGAGACAATATTCTGGGTCATCAACCTTGCCAGTCCTTTCAGGGTATCTGATGTTGGGTAGCCGAAGCTTGTTTTCCTTCATCAATATATTGAAGATTTCAATGATGTCATCCTTGTTGAAGGAGAAAGTCCCTTTTGACTTTTGGGCTCCTGATACCTGAGTCGTACCATCTTCAGGGAAGATGGTCATAGTTGCATCATCTTCAGGCTCAGAGGAAATTCAACCCCCATCTTTGGATGTCGCTCTATTTTGTCGAGGGAGACTACCCCCAGACATGTCGTTGTCTGGTTCTTTTTCTTCTTTTTGTTTGCCCTTGTCCACAGAAGTTGATTTAGAAGGATCTGCCTCTGGTATTTTTGGATCGGACTTTAGAGGTTTGGTGTTTGCAAGAGATGCAGTAAACCCTAACCCAAAACGATTTTGTTGACAATAAAGATCACCATACAACGGTATTTGTCTGCCTTTTCCATAGTTAAGGCCTTGCTTCAACTTCAGATCATAACCCATGTTTTGCATAATCCTCAAAGCCTGAGGACTATATCTGTGGATTTGGATTTTTCTAACATCTGACTCACGAGATTCTTCTTGTACAATTGGTCTATTCCGCATTCGACCGAAGATTATTTGATGATGGTCGTTGCGAGTTGGTGGAACAATAAAGATAAAATCTTCATGTGGCCCATATGTCATGACGATATTAGATGTTGATGCATCTTCCCACATGATCTCCCCACGCTTGGAAGTTAGGGGCGCTAAATCTTGATTTTGACCCCTGTCTTTGCGTTTCTGGATCAGAAAATCACGCAAATCAGTGAGATTAGCCGAAGAAGAAGAAGAAGACTTATTCTGCCTTTTTACATCAGTGGGCCTGTGGAGATTGGGAACCATAACTCTCTCCCTGCCATATGAGTAGAGCAGTTCAGCCGTGTGGGTAGCATACGATCCATCATCTGTTTAAGGAGCGCATTCTCCCGTGAAATGAGTCTCCCTTACGCGAACAGACCTGTCCTGGCATAATTTGGATTTCTGCCCAGGTTCGCGTAAAATAGGGAAAGTCCTCGTAATCTGAAGAGTGGGAACTTTCTTCTCTAATGGACGTAAAAGCCTAGAAGTTGGGAGGTCTGCCACTTGTTTTCCCCTGATGTGATCCCAAGGTCCATCTGCCTCATCATAGACTGGAGATGTATTTTTATGCGCAGGGCGCGTTTAAAATTTCTGAATTGGCGCTGTGGCCTTGTCAGAAATTTTGTCTGCCATGTCACAGACGGGAGACAAAGTTTTACGCGCAGGGCGCGTTCTAGACTTCTGGATTGGCACTAGGGCATTGCCAGAAGCTTTGTCTGCCATGTCACAGATGGGAGATAAATTTTTACGCGCAGGGCGTGTTCTAGACTTCTGGATTGGCATTGGGGCATTGCCAGAAGCTTTGTCTACCACGTCACAGACGGAAGACGAATTTTTACGCGCAAGGCGTATAGGTTGTGTTGTCACAACCTTGTTGATCGGAGAGAGAGAGCCTGCAGGAAGGGTGGAGGATGTCCGGGGCATCCATACTTTACGCAGCTTCCTGTTGTCCTGGATAGAGGAGGAGGGAGAGCTACCCCCTGCGTGAAGCATGTCTTCATAAGCAGATTGGTCGAATTGGACGACCAAAGTCTTCTTCGTTGATCCGGTGGATACAATATCGTGTTGAGCAATGGCTTTCTTGTCAGATGAGAAAGTATCTTCCCAGCAGAGTTGCCATCTTGTGTTTGATGATAAACAAAAGAATAAAACTAGGTTTATACGAAATCTTTTCTTTGTTTACAAACAAGAAAAAGAGTATAATTAATCCTATACGAGGATGTTAAGTACAATAAAAAAATGATTCTGGGAAAATATTGCTATAGGAGTCTAATCTGCGGTCGATCACTTTGTCCCTTGGACCACACGATGATGAAGAAGTGTTGTAGAAGAAGAAGAAGCTTCAAAGATTGCAAGAGGGATTGAACTCTCGTTGCCAAAGTTGTCAATCAACACTCTCTGTATGTGCTCTCTCTCTGATCTCCATCCCCCGTCTCCTGTGCCCGGAAGTCTTTATTTATAAAGCTCGGTCACAGTAACTGACCAGTCGGCGTAGAAGCCAAACAATGGAGAGAGTTGCACCTTTTACACGGTGGTTATAATAACTGATACCCACATCTGAATGATCTCCTGAATTCGCGTGTGACGCGTGTCCCATTATGAGGTAACGTGTATAATTGCTCATCGAAGATCACGGCATGCAAGCCATGTAGGTAACGGCCCCTGGCGTAAAGATGGTTGGAATAAAAGCCAAATAACTGTCTCGTTGGCGTAAAAGCCAAATAGTTATCTTGTTGGCGTAAAAGCCAAATAGTTGTCTTGTTGGCGTAAAAGCCAAATAACTATCTTGTTGGCATAAAAGCCAAGTAGCTGCATAATAGGTAACCAGCGTAAAGATAGCCAATTATCCTTCTTTGACTGAGGTCTTGAGCATATTCTGGTCCAAATAGCCTTATCACGTACTTTTGCAAATATAGCCTGAGTTGGCGTATTTCGAGGAGATAGCATACGATATACTCCTATAGTTGAAAATAGCATGGTTGGCGTAAAATGCCAGGATAGTGATGTGAGCGTATTAACCCTAGTTTTAGCTCTCCCAGTCATTAAAAATAGAACAAAATCTCATGCATTAAATGCAGAGATCTGCCCCATCTCGCGCATTAACTGCAGAGATATGTCTCGAGTTCTGTACGAAGAACAGCTTTTTGACGTGGCGATTATTTTCGTCTCATCTTGAGCGTAAAAACTCATCTCTGCCTGTGTAGAATAGGCAGCGTATTCCTTGAATGCGTAAAAATGACTTGTATCAAGGATATGCCACTAAACGACAGTCCGGGCCTCTGTGCAGAATCATCATTACAACCGTCCTCTCGATCGTAGTGTAGTACTTTTTGTCAGGAGTCAGGTTTACTGTTTTTGTCTGACAAGTTCATTAGAGGAATACGAAGAGTTCCTCGTACAACTTCACGCTGCATTAAAAGCAGACATATTTTACGCCGGAGGGAGGTGTAGCAACCTTTTACGCCAAAACAGCCTTGAAGTGCTGCTTTACGCGGGCAACTCTGAAGTCATATTTTATGTCACACAGCGCTGAAGCTCTGTTTTACGTGTGCTTCATGTATGTTGGGGGTTTTACGCGTATAATTTCCCAGCATATTTTTCATGCTTCTACACATATTCCATTTTCTAACTCAGCCGATGTGCACCAATCAACTTATATTCCTGTTACCCTTATCCATTGAGACAATTTCTTTTAGGTTTATCCAACATATTCCAATGCTAAGTTCACTATATGGTATACCATATACCACTTCGAATCAAGTCACTACTCGCATCACAATTCCTTGTAATGATCCAAGATCCGTTTGAACTATCCCTCATGCGTGATCCTGCCATCCCCAACTCAAGTATAACACGAAACTCAATCAACGCATGAACTATCTAACTATTTTATCAATCATGCTATGCAACGTATGCCATGTTCCATCCTCAATACTTCCAACTATTTCTCAAACCGTCTGATATTTTTGCTACATGAGCAACCCGTGCAACGAGCTCATCCAAGTAATCCAACCCAATACCCAACTGATCCTCTCATTTGTTGTATGAGCAACTCGTGCAATGCTATCCTGATATCCCCAAGCCAACTCAAACCTGCTCAACCAATGCGACACACAAGCAACTCATGCAATGCTCTTTGTGATATACCCGGCCAAAAATCAAACTCCATCCAACACATTCGCTACACGAACAACTCGTGCAACGATCCATTCTTATCCGATGCTTCTACTCATAATATGCCACATAACCAATCTCGCCTGCCAACCAACTGATCCACTGATGCAACCAGAAACTTTTCGAACAACAAGCCAAGCCAATGCAATGATACCTCTCAACTTGCTGCACAAATGCAGCAACGCCACACAACTTGCTGTACGAATGCAACAACGCCCTACGATGCTAAGCGATCTACCGAAAACCAACAAAAGCAACGCAACAAAAAATAACATGCACCATCAACCAACAAATATGTAGACTTATTACATGAAATATCCAATACGGCACCGAGTAGAGCCAAGAGCTAAACGATACGTGGAAGCTATTTAGAGTTCGTGATAAACCAAAGGACAAAGTCTGAGGGAATGAACCGGGCGCTCTGATACCAATATGTCATGTCCCAATCTCCCGCAAGCTCGATCGTCCCTGCTGAACGTGAATTACCATGTTGCAGCGCTCCCGTAGGATGATCGTTTTCATCGGGACGTGATATTGTACAAGCCTGGAGTTGTGCTTGCATAAGGCGATATTGTCAATTATCAAAGTTATCATTGAAACGACTAAGTTGCAGCAAAAGTCAAGTATTGTGTACCAAGCACATATCAGATTATACACAGCGAGGCTCTCGATAGGGTCCAATTCAAAATGCCATAAAGGAGAATGCCATAAAGGCGATGCAACACTCTTGCTCTTTCTCTTTCCCACAAAGGTACTTACCGTTCATACATCATGTCTCGTATATCCAAGCAATGCCACTATACCTGCATACTTGAAATAATTCCCACAAACGTGGGTCAGTACACAGCCGTACTAGTGAGCGAGGTAATCCACTCGTTTAAACTGACACTAAGTAGATTGTGAATGCAAACAGTTATATGGTGATATTTCTAATTGAATCCTAGATTCTTTTCATGGCAGAGGTATGACATGTTAAGAAAAACTGTAAAGTAGGTTAAACATGCAAGCATTCAACTCAAGCAAAATATACAAGCAATTATATATCTAACTCAAAAGAAAACTAGCATGCAAACCGTCCTACTCAAACCTAAGCAACGCGTGAACCTATTAAACCATAATCCAAGCCTTAATATCCATCCTCAAACCAAGCCATAATCCAAGCCTTATAAACCAATCTTCGATATGCACACTCTTGCCGAGGCAAGGTAACCGCCGCCTACACGAAAAGTACAAAGCAAACCCAAGCAAAGAAAACCAACTCTTATCTATATGAAGTCACTGGTCAAGCCATAAATGACTGATCAATTGAAGTTCTACCCGATCCAGTACTGAGTAGCTAGACCACCTGGTCGTATCAAACTGTCGGCACCACGTCCAAGACACGTTACCATTTGTCTCCTCCATGGCCGAACGGTCCCGGTACCCCGGAGCATATCCCGTTCGAGGAGACAAAACACTATGTGCAACAGTTTGTCAATGACCAATGCTGACACCAAGTAGGTATGACCAGAGAATCGAGCATTCTTGCCCCACCAAACAATCCTAGCCTCAACCCAACCAACTATCCATAACCATTCTCCAACTAATATCCCAAGGCACCATCTCAAGTTATCCCCATAGTCACTATGCCGCTTCGACACAATGCTCCAATTGGTGCAATACCCCTCGCTTAGAAAACTCTGTGGCACAATGCCCCAAAAGTGGCACAATGCCCCAATAATGGCACAATGCCCTCACCGATGCAGTTGTCCGATTTTGAATCATAACTGCACGCTTTGCATGACAAAGCGCCCAACTGATACTCATGCACGGATGCACGCTCGCTCGCCCGTCCGAATTGCCTTAATGTTCCAACCAAGATGATCCACTCAAGCTCCAACTGCGCAACGCAAAACCAACTCAAGCCATAAATCATATCCAACCAAAAGACGTACACTCTATGCACGCCACAGTGTAGTAATTTCCAAGTTATAGTCCAAGTGTTCAAGCCATTACGTGTATTCCATATTATTAGATATAAAGGAGTAGAGGAGAAGGGACAGAGCCCACTTTAAGAGTCTGATTCTGTTAAGCAGCCCGCCTTGCCGATACGGCCGATTTCTTGAATCCGTAGTCCGATGCAAAGCACGATCTACTTAATTGGTATGATCGTGCGAGCAGGTCGTGCTCTCCAAATCATCCGACCGATCGAACTAAGGAATACGTCATTATTGCTCCAATCCTGCTATCCCAGTACTGCTCTGAACGAACATCTGATTCTATCGAACTCCACTTGCGATCTGTATATGAAACTAACTCAATCATACTTGTTCCCAAATCCAACAAATCAAAAACGTAACCAGCTATTGTCTCATTCAATCCGACTCAGCATAATGCACCGTGCAGTTTTGGGGCATTACAAGAGCTACTCGATTCTTTGCACAGTACCCAATATTGTGCTGCAATGAGCATTCCATACAATAAGTCCATAGATATTCTTAAAGTTGCCGGCAAAAGTATTTTGGATTTATTTTATTGCTTGAGATGTGATTTGTGATTTCTGATGACTAGAGTTTTATTGAGAGTTTTGATTACTAGAGTTTTCGATTGAGGATGGTGAGGGATGAGGACTATCGCTACTCTAGATATCGGAAGTTTGTCCTTGAAGTTTCGAGGACGAAACTTTTTATTGGTGGATAAGTATATAGTGTCCCGCTTCGCGTAGGCACTATGTACAACTGATATCGCTTTGCTTGCTCGAGCGAAAGCCTTCTCGGAGAGTTTCCGATCGGATACAAGATGATTAATCTAAGTGAGTGGACATAACTGCATTCTCCGATTCTTGCACGCCTTAATAATGAATCTGAGTTTTCTACTGCTTGTTCTAAGAAGATAGTTTTATAAGAAGAATAATAGAACCCGACTCTGCATGCTTAATAAGAGAACTCATATAGCTTGTCATTGAAACAAATTTGCTTGCCTAACTAGAGAACTTGAATGCTTGTCTAAAGAGATAGAACCATTGCCATGCTAAAAAAAGATAGAAATGTGCATGCTTAGTTACACGGATACCGCTATAGAACGAACCGTTGCTATGCTAATAAACAAGAGTAAAAGAAGTTCATATGTTTCCATCGAATGTTTAACAAGAATAGAACTACACAGAACAATTCTTGAGAGATAGTGGAATGACTACTATGCTTGCTTTAATAATAGATTGCTTGCCTGTTCGCTATCGCACTAAAGAGATAGAATTGCATGATAGATTTATAGAATTGTTCTTGCTTGTTACTTGTTAAAAGAGCTAGATTGCTTGAACATGTTTTATTGATGGCTTGTAAAGAGATAGAACTGCATGAATGGCTTGAGCTTGTGCATCTAGACTAATAGTCCGTCCAGAGGCTTGAAGTCCTTATTTAAGGGAGGATGCGGCTATTAGGCAAGAGTATTGAGAGCTCCGGCTCTATAGCTTGATAGATATGCTTGCTTGCTCGTTCTGGATCTTGTGCATCATATGGTATTTATCTGATTGAAGTGCATTCATGCATTAGTCTGACAACTTATGCACAAGGTTTATTTCTCGAGCGGTTCCTGGGGCACTGGGGATCGTTCAGCCTGGGAGAGATCTGGAACACCCTGAGGCTAGAAGTTCTTATTTGCGGGAGGGTATGGCTTTTAGTGTAGTGTTGAACCATGAGTCCCGACTGCTATTTTGAGCGTATTTTAGTGTATAGAAACCATGCGTTTCAACAGCTATTAGCCGATCTATCATTAGTGAGATGGGCTTGTACGTCCCACTTGCTAATCCCGTGGAGGGGACTATCATGTAGTTAGGGCGCATGCTAGGTTAGCCTTTTTGCATACCTAACTGTTTGATGCAGAGACGGACAAGAAAAGAGAACCTCTTATATATATATATGCATATGTTGCTAACTTGTATGTCTGCTGCAGGGATAACCGTTCGGCCATGGGTAAGGATCACTGAATAAGTGATCACTTGTGTTTTCTTATGTTCCTTATCATTTATGCTAAATGTGATACATCTGTTTTACATTGAATATGTTGCTGCCCCTATCGCATCGAATTGCATAGTCTACTTGTTGCACTTGTCTTGATTCAGGATGATCAGTCCACTAGAGATAACTTTTGTTCCTAAGAAATCGATATGGCTCACAATACATGCTGCCCACTCCATGATAGAACACTGTCTCTATAGCTTGCTTGTATGTATTGAATATGCAAACTGGTTTCAAAGCTATATTTTCGAAAAGATGTAAACTGACTATAATCCTGAGCTGCATGAAATGAACATAGGTAAAAGTAGTAAGATCACTAGTAATGTAATGTTTTGCCACATGCTTACTTAGTGTGGGTTTCAGGGAGTGTTGCTTCTGTTCGTTGATTTTATACTCATCAGTACTTTCTCCAAAGTGCTGACCCACCAACAGTTTGCTTGTTCGCAGGTGTTGGATCGTCCGAGGAAGTGATAGCCGTGCCTCATTCCCAGGACCCAAAATTCTGGAGTCGATGCGTTGAGCCTTATCGAGATTGCTTTGAGCTGCTTTTGTATAGAGGGACATAATGTATGGAACATAGTCATTGTAATCGAGAGTAAGAGAGTGCTTGAGCGATTTGTAATCTCGACCAAGCGCCGCTTGTAACACTTTTAGTTATCAATAAAGTTGCTTTTTTCTTTATACCATTGTGTTCTTTACTTTTCTGCAATATGTGCCGCTGCTTCCGTTTTGAATAGCTTGCTTGTCCTTGTTCAAGCTTTGGCCTTGTGCAAGCGCAAATTAGGCTTGCACGGGGCGTGACAAAATATACTATAATAATTAGGACTGTCAACATTTTTGACAGTCTTACCAATAGGAAGGACTGTCAAAATTTTTGACACTCCTTCCTATTGGTAGGACTGTCAAATTTTTTGACAGTCCGAAAGAAAATATGTTGTTCAATAAACAATATGTTCTTTTTAAGATTATCAAAATTTTGACAGTCCTTCCTATTGGTAGGGCTATCAAATTTTTTGACCCTCCTAATTATAAAATACAAATTATGACTATTACATTTTTTGACAGTCCATTGTGTATTTTGGACTGTCAATTATTTTGACAGTTCTAATAAGAAAACTGTCGAACTAGGCCTGACATATTGTTTACCGAAGGTGCTTCAGAAGGACCGGGATGTTCATCGGAAGGAGCGGAATCAGTGTTTAGTGTATTTGATGATCTGATTTTTTCGTCGAAGAGATTTTCGTGTATATCTCCTACATTGGACGTATGGAATTCAATAATTTGGGGAGGATCAAATACTTGAAAAACTTTATCATCATAGTTTGTCGAAGACATACTGGATAAATGTAGAATATTCGTAGGAGAATCACCAAGTTGGCTTGGAGTGGCATTTGAGACCACATCTTCCATAGAAAATTGGATTTAGAATTTTAAAATTTGGAAGAGAAAACGGGAAGAAGAAGACAAAGAAAAAAAATTATTAGTAGTTTTTTTTTTAGTTATAAACTTATAAATAAATTAAACATTTTTGGACAAGTCTTAGTAAGTTTTGTAGTGCTTAAATTTTTTTCTTTTTCTTCAGCGAGGCACAATATTTGAATGTTAGTTTACGAGTCTTTTTTGATATCGGTTTCGAGTTTTTTTTTTTTTATATCGGTTTTTCTATCTATGCTAAAACTTGGACGATTTCTATGATGATTTTTTTCCTAACCGGGAGAGATATCATGCACGTGCTCAGCACGTGATCCAGTCAACAGGAAGGGGTACCACGTAAGTCAGCCGTTCCTTCCTCTGTCTTGACCAATAGTGTCACAGCTAACACTATCGGGCGCCAGTCAAAAAGCATCACTACTGGAATAATAATAATAAATTCTTACATTTCCGCCCCCATAAAACAGGCCAGAATTACACAACCACCCCTCACACGAGCGAGTCCCCAGTACCCACCATTAGTAAATTATGCA
Organism: Iris macrosiphon; assembly: GCA_036927795.1. Lineage (NCBI taxonomy): Eukaryota > Viridiplantae > Streptophyta > Magnoliopsida > Asparagales > Iridaceae > Iris > Iris macrosiphon. The sequence goes on from JAYESA010000014.1 coordinate 75,032,654, forward strand.
ATTTTGCAGGGACATTGTCGTCATCAAGTGGAATAAAATTTGTCCGAGATTCCAAATAACGATCCTTCTCCCCCATCTTCCTCAAATCCACGAACTCCCCCAAAATTTTCCAAACCCTAGCAATCGTCGATCGATCGGTCTCCCCTTTCCTCGCAGATTCGTTGGAATTTCGATGCTACATTAGAATCTAGGGTTCCTCGATTGAGCTCAAGAGCCCTAGATTTTTTTGGCGAGAGCGATCGGTCGATGGCGGAGGCTCGTCGGTTCTCGCTAACACCTCAATTGGGTGAGAATTTCCGCGATCTTTCCTTTTTTAGCATGCAGAAATTTTAGTTTAGATTGCTTGTATATATAGTAGAAAAACTTTGACTATATATGTTGAAAGTTTGGTTGATGATGATGCTTGTTCTACTTACTTGTACACTGCAACAATATAGTGATAATCGTTTCCAGATACTGTATACTATTTATGGGATATAAGTTGCTATATTTGGAAGTATAGTTCCGAGTTCCGACTGTAGTAAACCATGTATCTTATTCTAAAAGTAAAAATAAATTTTTTTTGGGTTTTGGTCCGGTTGACCACACAGGATGATTTTGGGATACTCTGGTTCCCATTTGAAACAAATAGACGACAAATGACAATTGGTGCTCCCGTTTGTTTGGCTTTTGCATTTTTTTTTTTGCCAAAATGCTTGCAGAAACGACAAAAGCTCCCACTGAAATATAAACCAAAGTAGCTCTTACATTGGCAGCGATATAAAGAGAGTTCGATAAGAGTTTAGACATTGAATAATTAATTAATGGGTGTATATTGCACATTGTTCTAAATTTTGTTAGGCGGAATCGGTGCTTCGGAGGGCCGTCTAGGTGGCCGCACAGTTATTTTTTAAAATTTGAAATTTGAAATATGTCATGACCCGTATCCGAAAATTCGGACATGAGTCATTGGTACGTCCAGCCTACGCCGCTGTATCGACGGTTGAACACTGTCTAATATCTTACAATTATCCAACAACTAACGCAATATATATATATATATATATATATATATATATATATATATATATATATATATATATATATCACTCCTCTAAGGAGGACAATGAATATATGAAACAATTATAGTACTCAAGTCACATTTTCTAAGGAAGATATTACGAGAAGGATCAATCAATAGAAACAAAATGGTCTATAGTTCAAGTCCAAAGTTTAGGTAAGATAACTCAAAGAGACTAGATCCAAATATACATAACATCATAGTCTACCGGAGACAAATTCAGACAAAAGTTATAGTTTATAAACTATACTAAAAACTAGATAGACGCAGTCGGGATCTCCGCTGTGATGGCTCCTTGATCCTCCTGAAGGGCAGGATCAAGTTCAACTATAAGGTTCTCCTGTGGTCCATAATAGGTGGGATACTGATCCTCATAGTCGTCTCCTATTATATCAACATCCAGTCAGGATTGGAGTAAGTACATCAATGAAAGCAGTTCCAATACATGGTAGAGACTATAAAACATAAAATATATATGATATACGTGATAGGTAACCAAGAATCATGGTATGACAACAAGTAATGAAACAAGTAATCATGAGAGGACATGGCATGCGACAATAAGTATGGAGGAAACACGAAAGATTGTAACTAATCTAAGTGGTTTAAAATACTACTTTCAATATGTGATCGACTAGGTAATCTAGCACATCGTAATGATGACTATTATTCTTAAAAAAAGTCGAGCATAATCATACGTGAATTGCATGATTTGCTATTATTCTTGAAAAACAACATGAAGTACATGGTTTGATCATATATCTACTTAGTATTTCTTTCGTCCCAACTAATACTCATGGATTCAAGTCGCAATATGATGATTCCATGTAATACTAACCCGTGTAACAAGCGTGAAAATCAAGTAAAGCATAACTAGAGCATGTATTATAGAGGCTATCATGAATTAAAAACAATCAGAGAATGTACTCGCCTGTAGTCCTGAGAGGGTGATACGGGTCAGAATTCGTATCGAAATCCAAGTGACCTATATTAAAAATTTACCATGTCAATAGGTGATTTGAAATTAATAATAAGTCTAACAGTTGGTTTATTAGGTTTCTAGGTTCATTACATATTTCTAGTTGTATCTTAACTAGGTAGGCATCTTCTTAGGTTCTCATTACCTATTCTATATCTTGACATATCAGTAGTACCTAGTTTGATATATATATATATATATATATATATATATATATATATATATATATAGTGTTGCCTAATTCGCCAACCCTTCCTACTCCCACGAATTAGGACGAACGACCCCGAACGGGGTGCGTTCGCGACCGAAGGGTGGGGATGATGCTGTTGCTGCTTGCTGTTGCTGCTGCAGCACTTCTTCTTCTTCTTTGCTTTTACTGCTGTTGCTTCTTCTTACACTTACTTTCTTTCTTTCTTCCATTCTTCATTCTCTCTTGTTTTTCTTCTCATTCTTGAAGAGCAGCACTGTTGCATAATTTTTATTTTTTATTTTTTATTTTTTGAAGAATTTGCTGTTGCTGTCAACGAGGTCTGGAACATGGTACTGCACAGTAAAAGGGGGGCACGCGAGCTACCTGGAACATTAAGTGCTGCTGCACTTTTTTTTTTGAAGAATGTGCTGCTGCACAGTAGATTTTTATCTTCACCCAAAAAATTGGGTCCCGAACCCCTTTTGGAATTTTGAATTCCTGACTTTTTGAGTGCTGCTGCACAGTATATATATATATATATATATATATATATATATATATATATATATATATATATATCTTTAAAAAAAATATCGACGTCTAGGCGCTTGGCGGACCTCGGACGCACCGAGTCCGCATTGTGATTTTTAGAACAATGACTCAAATAGCGTTTGGATTTTGTTGGGTCGTCTTTTTTGAGAATATTGTGTATAATTTCCTTCACTTGGATTTTGATGGCTTTGGTTATGAACTTATGATATTTGGTTTAGTTACAAGAAATCTGTTTTTAAATTTTATTTTGTTTGGTGGTATTAATACAAAATGATGACTTTTGTGGAGTTGCCGCCATATATTTTCAATATTTGTTGGTTAATTAATTATTTTTATTTTATTTTTATATAGTGTATACTTCTATATAATTGTATATGGTACAAAAGACGACCCAGATAAAAACGAACGACGACCCCAAATAGCGTACAGAATAAGTCTACCCCCATCGCACCGCGTATCGGCTGTGGTACCGTACCGCGTACCCGTACCACGTACCAAAGCGTTCCACGATCCTGGTAATACTGATATATACAACTACTAAGTATTATATATACATTATCTAGGTGTAGGTATATTTGAATATCTTAACTCATGGATACTCATCCCAAGGTATTATCCTATACTTGACACATACCCCCAAGATACCTAGACACTAAGATACTCTCTTGTATATTGGTATCATAACTCAACAATATCTATACTTGGCACTAGCCACTCTAGGATACCCGTATTTTAATTATCTAGGATACTCGAGATACCTCATCTCACTGGACACTTGCTCACACATCACTCACTCATCTAAACCCTTGTGCATTTGCATTAATGTGCATATAAAACACATTCATACTTGGGCACATGTGCACATTCATGTGCACACACAAACTGTTGCTGCTGCTGCTGTTTAAGAGTGCTGTTGCTGCTGCCTTAAGTTGCTGCTGCTTAAACTGCTGCTGTTGCAACTGTATGTTGTTGCTGCTTAGCTATTCGGACAATTACCCCCTTATTCTACACACGACACACTCATCTAGGATACCACTTAGGATACCCATTACATGATACTCAAGTATCAACACAATTGAAATCCACTATCTATAGGTATGCACTCACATTAACTTACCTATACTAGATACTAGACTCGTATCTTGGTATCTTGATACCTTAATACTAACTTATATACTAACACTTAATAATACTCATAATTCACTCATTCTAGAGTATTTACCTAGGATACACACAAAAGTAGGATACCAACACATATCAACCCAAAATTAGGATACCACATCAAGTTGATATCCATGATACCAAGTATCACTCTATGATACTCAAGCTCATTGATACCAAGTATCACTCTATGATACTCATTGGTATCTCAAGCTTCACAACCACCTATATACACCCATGCATATTACCCAATAGTATACATATACTTATTTTAACATAGACATATAATTAATCTAAACATAATGAGAGTTTAACCATCTATTTTTCTAGCATAGTTTATATTCAAATTAAAGGATATAACTACATGAACACATAAACACTCAAATGACACTTAGGAACACAAACACTAGTGTTTCTCAATTTCTAACCAAGCGCATCACGTAGTATCGTGACATCACATTAGGTATCCTATTTAGGACACAGAGACACATGCACAAATCATATCATGACACAAGGATCCCTTTGGGGACACAACTCAAGCACTTGGTGGATACCAATCCACTAGTGTTCTAATCTACCAATTAAGCATATATAATCAATGGTGAATAATCCATTTCAACCTATTTCTACCATTGGAAAGCTAGCCATAGTTATTGGTGGGTTTCCTATTGGTTTAGATTAGTGTTTCAACCATGGAAACTAAAGGGAAGTGATAGTTACCTATTGGGAAGGGCTCCCAATGACAATCCACCAAATTGGATGATGAATGGAAAAAGAAATTGGGTATCACTCCTCAAGCTTGTACTCCTTCCTTCCTCTTCTTGAGCTCCCAAGCCTAGGCTCCACTTTAGAAGAAGGTTGAAGAAGAAATGGGTTGATTTAGATTGTTGGAGAAGAAGTTAGGGTTTGGAAAATTTTGGAGAAAGATGAAGTGGAGATGAAGTAGTATGGAGGGAATGAATTAAATGGAGGGAATGTTCTCTAAATAGGGCCGACCACTTTAGGGGTGTGGGGGAGGTGTTGGGGTTAGTTAGCTTGCTCCTTAAGTCAACTAGATATTTGAATTGAAGAGGTGGGTTGGCTATTACTAGTTCGCCCCTAGATATTTTCAATTGAATTGATATTTAGAAAGAATATCTAGATACTTTAGAGATTGGAAAGTATCTAGATACTAATCCTTCAATGACCTAATCTAAAATTAATCCTAACCTAAATATTAATTAAAATTAATTAACGAGTCAAAATATCTAGCAATTATTAGTCATAACAAAACTAATTTTAATTTATAATTTTTTTTGAAAAAAAGTAGTGGTTTAAAAATCTACTCCCCTTAAAAGAATTTCGTCCCAAAATTTAAGGGGAAAAAAAGGTATCAAAGGGAAAAAGGAGCATGCATATTTTAATGACAAAGTTTGACCATCACTGGGAGCACAGGAAATAATGGCAACATTCTGGTGCCTAACTGAATCTCTTACATCCCGATCAATCATGATCCATAAAGCTCATTCCATGCATCAGAACAAGGTTTTACCATTTCTTTTAGATAGAAAACCTTTTGGATAGTGATATGAGCAGTATTCAATCCCATATTCCATCATGAACTGAAAGTTACTTTACCAACTATAATAAAAGGAGAAAATCTTCTAATTCTAGAGAGAAATTTCTATGTAGAAAGATGTCACTATGAGAAGTAACTAGTACGAGCATGATAAATTTGTGATGCTATAGTTACATGAGAGATGGTTTAGAGGGGATAATCCTAAAAGGTTTTCTGAATGTCACTGTAAGAGTAAATTTTGAAGTTTCTTTTGTGGTGCTTGTTATCTGGTGTATAACTAGTATGAGCATGATAAATTTGTGATGCTATAGTTACATGAGATGTTTTAGAGGAGATAATCCTAAAAGGTTTTCTGAATGTCACTGTAAGAGTAAAGTTTGAAGTTTCTTTTGTGGTGGTTGATATATATATATATATATATATATATATATATATATATTTGAGATGTATTTTACTAGTTGATGGAATCTGAACACACTCATTTGAACTTGGATTTACATGATAGCAACACATCATTAACTTACATTACTCCGAACCAAGCATCATTTTCAATGACTCATGTCAATGAAATTGGGCACGCTTAAGATTATAATTCTTCAGATTTGTCACTTTACATACTTCAAATTAATAATATATACTCCATTGGATTATTAAAGGTTTTTATTTAAATCTTGCTCTTGTCAAGAGAGGAGAAATGCTATATAAGGCTCACTGTTTGATGGCTATGTTGGATTGCCGTTTGCAAATGGCGTATGCTCAAATAGGTGTTTCTAGAACGCTTGGTAGCGGGGTGCTATTGTTATTCCCGAAAGCTCGGTAATTGGGCACTTCTGGAATGCTCTTCCAGAGTGGACGTGAAGTCTCAAATGAGCATGCACTTTTTGCCAAAATTTAAATGGTAGACAAACAACTAGCTCATTACTTGTCATCTTCAATGCCTTCCAATGAAAATAATTGTAATCCAAATTGGCACTCGGTCTCTAAAGTACATTGGATGAATAAAATTCTTGAAGTTAAGCTGAACTTATAAATGCCTATGTATCATTATTGTTATCACCTCCACATTTTCCATGTTCTTAAGAATCTTAACATGAAGCACATAAGCACCCATATTCTTTTCTAGGGGGATATGCTAGTAGTATAACATTCAAACTGATGTGATATCGTTCATTTTGCCTTGGATGATACAGGAAGTTTAGTGAATTTTTACCTGTAGAAAACTTTTCCTCGATCAAATTGAAAGCATCCACTGGCACAAACCGAATCCTAAGGCAAACTCTGAACTTAAACACTAACTTAAAACTCATCACACCTGCTCTCACTCAAGCTATACCTGCTATCTCTCAAGCTTTAACCTCGAACCATAAAATGTTATTATGTGAGTCTCAGACCATAAAAGAAAAATCTAATTGTTAGTCTAAAATGTAAACTTCTTAAGATTGTATTCCTCATTGCTGTATTTCTTCTAACCGAACGGAAGCCTTCATATCAACATTAGTTTGTATCTGTTGAACAATGTTATAAATTGTGCTATGCGGAATCGGTGCGCCAAAGGGCCGCCTAGGCGGCCGAACAGGAAATTTTTTTTTTTTTTGAAAATTTGAATTTTTAGTTTTAAATTTTTTTAAAAAATTTGAAATTTTTTTAATATTTAGATTTTTTTTCCAGATATTTTGAATTTTTATTGCATTTCTTTCAAATTTTTTTGAAATTTGAATTTTTTTTTTTGGAATTTGAACTTTTTTTGAATATTTTTTGCAATTTCAAATCTGAAATTTCAAATTTCAAAATTTCAAAATTTCAAAATTTTAAAATTTGAATTTTAAAATTTTTGCCTTGACCGAACAGGGCCGAACTGGGCGAACTGGCCCGCCTAGGCCCGCCTAGGCCCGAACAGGCGCCTAGGAGGCCGAATTGGCCGAATTCGGTGCGGCGGGCGGCCGCCTAGCCCGATTTTTAGAACACTGCTGTTGAACAGGTCATTTAAATTCCCACAACAAATCAAAGGTGAATATGGCTAAAATTGGAGAAAATGATCGATTTAAGTTTAGTTCAACTTTTTGGGGTATTTTATTTTTGGTGAACTGCACTTACACAAAAGGAAATTTCCATTGTTTTAAGTTTTATATGGTGCCCTAATGGCATAAACTCATGGAAATATACATGGGTATTGAATTTTTAATTTTGAAGCCCGTTAGTGCTTTCTGCTTATTAAGATAGTCAAGGGTGTTAAGCGCACTTCACCCAGATATTATTTCCCTGTATGCGGTGAAGAGCCTTAGTGGTTACTGGAAACTACTCTGAGAGTATAGTAAAAATGGGGACTAGACTATATATTCCCTTGGCAATATGGACAGGTAATACTGGTGAAGTGATAAAATATCTTGGTTGTTCCAGTGGCACATACAATACTATTAAAATGGGAATGCAAATTCTTTTGGTTCTTTTGGCTTTTATTTTCTCTCAAAGTTTATTGCAATTACATATAGTAAATAGTTTTTTTGTCTAAGGATATAGCAAATATTACCATCTTATATCTCCTCACTTTAGTGGTCTAGGAGGAATCAAGAGGGTCGCTCCTTGGTTGCTTTATCTTAACAGATAAGAAGGGTAGGCGTACCAACAAGCCAATTGGCTTTTCAGGCCTTATAATCACCAGAGTTATAATTGGCTTTTAAAGCCAATTGGCAAGAGACTCCCTTGCTCATAATTGCCTTCACACGTTTTGATACTTGGTAGTTTCATGAGTTCTCGAATTTGTTTCGTGCTCTAGTGCTAATCCATGCTGATGCTGAACTGCTTATATGATGATACACTATTATTATGAATTTACTTGATGTCATCAATTTACACCCGCAACAAATGGTTCCGTTTATTAAGAAGTTTGATATACAAAGCAGTTTTTATATTTATGATGTTTATCTGACACTCTCCTATGGATGAATAGATATTGACCAAATACTATTGGAAGCTCAACATCGATGGTTACGTCCAGCAGAGATTTGTGAGATTCTTCGGAACTATCGGAAATTTCGCATTGCTCCTGAACCACCAAATAGGCCTTCAAGTATGACTTCTTCATTCTAAGTTCTCCAGTATTTTACCTAAGACTAACCTTTCTGCACATCAGTTATGTAGAAGGTTCTAATCCGATAGGTCAAAGGTTTAATATTATCTTGACATGCTACAATCTGATAGGCCAAAGTTTAGATATTCTCTGACACGCTAAATATTTTCTGTTGCATATTGTTAGAAATGTATAGATGTTATTATGTTGTCACATGGAGTTATTTTTAATATATATGACATGTATATATACTTTCTGTTACATATTTAATGTCGAATGGATTTTTCTAAATGTAAAAAAATCACGAGACCTGGAAAATTCGTTTATGAAGCTCGATTACTGTAGTAAGACATTGCTGTCTAGGTAGGAGGTAGACTGAAGTTCAAATTGTTAATTGTATTGGATAACAACACCAGCTTAAATTTACGTGGGCTTATTATTTTTAACTATTGGCTTCAATGCTAGATTTAGTTTACGTGCATGGATAAAAATATTGGAAGTCAGAATTTTGAAGGAATACTAAAACAAGCCATACTGTTTAGATCAAAAGAACGCAATTTCATATTGAGAGCCATTGTCATGAACATGTAATATGGGTCTTTGATGTTATCTGAGCTACGGGTGTTATCTGGAATTCAGTCTAATATCGAGAGTTGTTTTCATAAACATGTAATATAGGTCTTTCATGTTATTTGAGTTATGCATATTATGAGGTCGAATCCACAAATATTGTATTACTACGACTAATTGCAATTTAGTCCTTTTCTTCGGCTGCATCATGGATCCACAGAACAAACATTTATTTATCTGTTTACCTATCCTTTATCTTTGTCACGATCCAATTCCGTAGAATCAATTGAGGTGTCCCCCGAATCGTGACCGCCGTGCGGGCCTGGAGTTGCGCCCGCACAAGGCTTTAATGATTTGCATAGCAAGCACATATTCAGAGTACGCAGATAAATTGAAACACAGATTTGAAACATGGAAAAGTTCTCTTTATTGATAATGAACATCTATTACAAACTCCTGAACGAGTCAGCTAATATGCCGAACGGCTTACAAAAGTGTTGACTCAAAATGAGATAGCAGCCTGTACATTACATCCCTTTATAAACTCAAAATGATAAAGACCTCCTGGCTGGAGGACGGCTTTGCCACGAAGTTGCATTTGTGTATGAAGAGTTGCAAGCTTCTGGCTCCAAAATGCTTCAAGGGGCGCGGTGAAGATGCGCCGACAGCTGGACTGGATCGGGAAGACGACTTCGGCTCCTCGCTCGGTTCGCCTTAGTGCGGAGAACCTGTTTCAACGAGGGTCAGCATATCGAAACATGCTGGTGAAGGCGAGCTAGCCGAACTATACCAATCAACACGTTGTTTTAATGAAGCATGCATATTTGTGGGTTTCTATCTTGCCTTAGTTCATTTACAGGTAAGCAGCATATAGAATTTACTGAAATGAACGTGCCACCGTTCGGTGGATTTTACCTGACCGTCTGAATTACCTGCACAATACTTACCATGCCTTCCCTGCCACGAAGACACAAGTTAGTATGCAACAGGTTTAAATATACAAGATGATCACTGGCTTGGTTGCCATAATGGACGATAGTCTTTGACGAGAATGGCGTGCAACGAAAGTACAAGGGGCGTTGCAAGCCATTCCGCCAAGAACAAGAGACTAAACAATAGGTCTCGTCCGGACCGGATCGATGCCAGTGCCCCAGCATCGTCCGCAAGACCGTTACCCTGTGCACAAGTTGTCCATGATCGAACAATATACAAGTAACAAGTTTGTAGTTGAGGCAACAAGAGTACAAGACAAGCAAGTACAAGACAAGCAATTCATGATCCATTCCCAAACGAACAAGCATGCAGTTAAGTATCCGTTCATGAAATTATTGACAAGCATATGAACCAAGTCTATTCTCTTTTATCTTGGTTTCTTTTATTATTACTTGGTATCGTTTGATCGGGGCAAATGAGTGAAGCTTGGAAGCAGGGCTAGCTAATCGGGTTGGTAGCCACTCACTTAGATTTTGGAAGGAGAAGGAAAGAGGCGCTTCACGACTCCGCTCGCAAGTCGCCTACTGCTCGTTCACCTGCACACGAACAGCTTGATCAATACTTCTTCCTCTCTTTCCAATCTCGGAATAGAAGTGCAGTTCAATGAACGAAAACAATGAAAACCATCGAAACCGTTCAAGGAAAACAAGCAAATCCCAAAACCAACTCAAAGTACGAAAGCAACAAGCGACATTGAAAACCGAGGCAATAAAAGATAGCAGCGGAGAGGTCCCTCCTGACTCTGTCGCTAAGCCGATCCTTGGGGCACGGTCCACTGAATATGGGAATCGATTCCGAAGAAACAAATCCATAACGAGGACGAGTTCTTAATTCAATCTATCCCGATCGAACGATACCGTCTTGTGTTTCTTAGCCGCGATCTCCGCACCGGGAGAACGGGGCGCTACATCCTACCCAACTAATTGAAAGTTTCGTCCCGAAACTTAGGAATAGGACCTACCGTTAGGGATTATTGCGTACGGGATGGCGATCATGACTCAAGGAACAATCACGGACAGAATGATCTGATCCGCCACAGGCTAGGCATAATCCAAGTTTCAGGCGACATTTGTCGATTGCATGCCCCGTCTTTTTGCAGAAACTACAAGGCTGGTTTGCTTTCTGCTTCCCGTCGTTATTGTGACGCTTTGTAGCGTTGTTTCCTCTCTCGTCGCTTTGGCGTTTGTGACTGGATGTATGCACAGCGCCGGTAGAAACGTGAGGATAGAGTGGCTCAAGCGACAGGACGTGATTCATGACTTCACGCATTGTACGATACTGATGAACGGCTACGTGCGAATGGATGGCAAGGCGTAGACCACCTTCAAACCTTCTAGCTCGACTCGCTACATCAGGTAAATAGGCCCTAGCGAATTTGGAGAGTCGGTTGAATTCGGCGGAGTACTCTTTAACTGTCATACTGCCTTGCCTCAGTTGCACGAACTTGTTTTCCATTTGACGTTGTACTGGAGGGGGTACGAACTCCTCTTCGAACGCGGCACGAAAAGTCGTCCACGAGATCGCCTCCTCTCCGTGATCAAATTGGAGAGATCGTCGATGCACGTCCCACCAATCGTGCGCGTTGAGGCGGAGCTGTAGTTGCGCGCAGGCGACGCGCTTCTTTTCGGGGACCTCTAGCAGAGCGAAGTGATCTTCAAGTTCGGCCAACCAATCTAGAGCTACGACCGGGTCCTCAGTCCCGTTGAATGGGGTGTTGCAGACTTTCTTGAAGTGGCCAAAGTCGAAGGCAGTCACGTCCCTCGTCCTTGGAATTTGCGGCGTCTCTACTTCAAGCACGGGCTGTTCCACCGGAGTCGCTGGCGTTGCCGCGGACTGGTTGGATGCCAAAGTCTGAACGATCTGCTGCAGGGTATCTACCTGCTTCTGTTGGACTGAGAATCGTGCTTCTATATTGTCTTGAAACTTGAGCTGACTCTCTTCCGCCCGCTTCTCGGCCCGTTCATAGCGAGCCTCGTCCCTTTGTTGGTTTGCCTCCAACATCTGCAACATTCGTTGGACGGGATCGATGCTTGGCACGGCTCGCTGGCTCTCTGAACTTCCCGAAGTACCCGAACTACTTCCTTGGCCTTGCATTTCGTCCGGTGTTTGCGCTGCAGATTGCGCTGGAGCCACTCCTTCAAAAGAAGGTAAATTACATTAGGATCATAATGTATTATGGACTTATTGCATGAACGTATCTCATTTTGGCCTAGCGAGTTCAAGAGTTCGCACAGGAATTTGATCGTTAAAGGAACTTTTCCAGCACGAAGTCTAAGGAACTTTGAATCTGTGCTCTGATACCACTATGTCACGACCCAATTCCGTAGAATCAATTGAGGCGTCCCCCGAATCGTGACCGCCGTGCGGGCCTGGAGTTGCGCCCGCACAAGGCTTTAATGATTTGCATAGCAAGCACATATTCAGAGTACGCAGATAAATTGAAATACAGATTTGAAACATGGAAAAGTTCTCTTTATTGATAATGAACATCTATTACAAACTCCTGAACGAGTCAGCTAATATGCCGAACGGCTTACAAAAGTGTTGACTCAAAATGAGATAGCAGTCCTGTACATTACATCCCTTTATAAACTCAAAATGATAAAGACCTCCTGGCTGGAGGACGGCTTTGCCACGAAGTTGCATTTGTGTATGAAGAGTTGCAAGCTTCTGGCTCCAAAATGCTTCAAGGGGCGTGGTGAAGATGCGCCGACAGCTGGACTGGATCGGGAAGACGACTTCGGCTCCTCGCTCGGTTCGCCTTAGTGCGGAGAACCTGTTTCAACGAGGGTCAGCATATCGAAACATGCTGGTGAAGGCGAGCTAGCCGAACTATACCAATCAACACGTTGTTTTAATGAAGCATGCATATTTGTGGGTTTCTATCTTGCCTTAGTTCATTTACAGGTAAGCAGCATATAGAATTTACTGAAATGAACGTGCCATCGTTCGGTGGATTTTACCTGACCGTCTGAATTACCTGCACAATACTTACCATGCCTTCCCTGCCACGAAGACACAAGTTAGTATGCAACATGTTTAAATATACAAGATGATCACTGGCTTGGTTGCCATAATGGACGATAGTCTTTGACGAGAATGACGTGCAACGAAAGTACAAGGGGCGTTGCAAGCCATTCCGCCAAGAACAAGAGACTAAACAATAGGTCTCGCCCGGACCGGATCGATGTCAGTGCCCCAGCATCGTCCGCAAGACCGTTACCCTGTGCACAAGTTGTCCATGATCGAACAATATACAAGTAACAAGTTTGTAGTTGAGGCAACAAGAGTACAAGACAAGCAAGTACAAGACAAGCAATTCATGATCCATTCCCAAACGAACAAGCATGCAGTTAAGTATCCGTTCATGAAATTATTGACAAGCATATGAACCAAGTCTATTCTCTTTTATCTTGGTTTCTTTTATTATTACTTGGTATCGTTTGATCGGGGCAAAGGAGTGAAGCTTGGAAGCAGGGCTAGCTAATCGGGTTGGTAGCCACTCACTTAGATTTTGGAAGGAGAAGGAAAGAGGCGCTTCACGACTCCGCTCGCAAGCCGCCTACTGCTCGTTCACCTGCACACGAACAGCTTGATCAATACTTCTTCCTCTCTTTCCAATCTCGGAATAGAAGTGCAGTTCAATAAACGAAAACAATGAAAACCATCGAAACCGTTCAAGGAAAACAAGCAAATCCCAAAACCAACTCAAAGCACGAAAGCAACAAGCGACATTGAAAACCGAGGCAATAAAAGATAGCAGCGGAGAGGTCCCTCCTGACTCTGCCGCTAAGCCGATCCTTGGGGCACGGTCCACTGAATATGGGAATCGATTCCGAAGAAACAAATCCATAACGAGGACGAGTTCTTAATTCAATCTATCCCGATCGAACGATACCGTCTTGTGTTTCTTAGCCGCGATCTCCGCACCGGGAGAACGGGGCGCTACAATCTTGACGTGCATCCATATAGATACACATCTTATTTCTTGAATGCTTAAGATTCACAACCTATTTGAATAATTCTTATTTTTATTTAGGACCACGTGAAATTTGAATGATTCTTAAGCATATTTTCAAATGATCCATGTCCTTATTTCATTGCATCCTTTGCACCCCTAGTCCATACAAGGCAAAGATGGAGGACTAATTAATCATTGGTAGGATAAAGTGAGAACAATTTCATGTTGTTTATCGGGCATATGACTGATGGTGATCATGTTGGTGACCTCCAAGCTTGACCATGGCCATTGGGGAAAGGGAAACTTACATAAAAATTACAAACTAATTCTAGTTCACATTTTCAGCGTCCACATAAAGTTATAACTTGTTTCAGAAAGTTAGAGTACTATCTTATTTCCTGGATGCATGTATGCAGTGAAGCTGCTTATTCAGTCAGTGTCACGACCCGCACCCGGAGATTTGGGTACGAGTACGTGGGCACGTCCAGCCTACACAACAACATCGGCGGTAGAACGCTGTCTAGACCTCAAAATCAATACACGACTAACTAATAACAATAAGTGCTTAATCACAAGATACGAATTAGAAGAGATAAATTCAAATATAATATCAGAAAAGTTATCCAAGTCATAAACTATGATCCAATCATTCATACAAACAAAGTAACTATCGGAGATAAATCTGGTCAACTGTCTAATAGAATAAAACTAGAGAAAAGTACCAACAATGAAATACTAAATCTAGTCCTCTCCAGAGAAGTCCAAGGTGCAAGAGCGGCCTCAAATATATCCTCGTCCGAAGGTCCAAGTATGCAACAAGCATTCCTAATATTTGTTAACTTATCCAGTCAGGAGCGGAGCAAGTACTATTGCAACCATGAAAATACACAATGCATGTATAAATCTACTATGATAGGAACTGTACGAGTAATGAACTCATTTAAAGGGAATAATATAGATAAATAGAGTAAAATTATAAACATAGAACTAGCAACAATGTAAGCAGGTAATGAACAGGTAATAAATGAACAAATAACCAATAGCTAGAACATGAATATCAGGAGTTGACAAATTGGTAATACCGTGTGACCTAGAATACATGGTTCGACATGTGGGGGCTAGACTAAATCCGACACGTAGTACATGAGGTGTACGACTTCTATCTATCGAATTGAATAGAAAAAAAATAGGGTTTACCACATGTCTACTAGTGTATTCTGCCACTTGACTTTTTCATAAGATCATGGTAGACAAGTAATCACAGACATGGAACATGAGTCAAACCACGAATAAATAGTCACTACTCTCAAGGAACGGATAATCATAAATCATGATACGAATGAACACATGTCGCGGATACGGATAATCTCGAATCACAACACGGAGACTCAACGAATCATGACATGATAACTCACATCACAACTCGGACTCACGTATCAAAACTCAGATGATCACGATGTCACAACACATATTTAACTCAATCATGAACCAAGATAATCCATCCATGCGCACAATATCAGTGTCAAGACAACTAATAAGAAGGAATAATATCATTTATCATGTAAAGGTAAATTCATAGTTGTAAAGTACTTGTCTGTGGTCCTGAGCTGAAAACACTGGTCATAGTCTGTGACAAGGTTTTGATGTCCTATAACATGGATACATATGTCAATTGGTGAAATATAATCGAGATAAACTTATTTTACTTGGTCATGGATTTTCTAGGTCTTTACCTATACCAATTTGGGTTTCTAACTTATTTGTAATATAACCTATATCATGAATATTAACTTATATCTTATATAGACATCTCTATTGGTCTACGGACCCTTATGTAACTTATCCACATATATAGGTTTCTAGGTTATTTATTATTATACATTACTTATTTACTAACAACCACACATGAATACTCTACTCCCTAAGATACTTGTACATGTACACATGGATATAGGACACTGATACACTTGGTATACCTAATTCTCACACCAATGTACTGGTGCACACATGTACTTCCCAACACAGACACACCTGCACATCAGTTCTGCACATTGTTTGCTGCACTGCCTGTGTGCAGGTGCGGATACCGCTGCCCATGCTGCCCCTGCAGTTGCTGCTTCTTCTGCTGCTGCTACTGCCACTGTTGCATGCTGCTGCTGCTGCATGCTGCTGTTTCTGCAGCAGTTCCCCCCTCCATACGCGCACATCCACACATATATACACACACACACATATATACACTTACCCTACATGTTCCTAATTAAGAATATAATGAAAATTTAAGAGGAATAAGGGGATACCTTGCAAGAATCTCCTAATTCCTTAGCTAGCAATCCTCCAAGGTTTATAATTGGAGTGGGATGGTGTGGTGAAGGTGTAGGGGTGTGTTTATATAGGGAAGGAAGAGAGAGGAAGAAGTTTGGAGGCCATGTGAGAGGAGTTGGGGTCTTGTGAGGGAGGGAGAAAAGAGGGGTGTGGGGAGTGATGATGTGTGAGAAGGAGATTGAGTGAGGGCATGTGAGGGGAGTAGATTTTCATGTGAGGTGATGAGGTGTAAGAGAATGAAAGGAGGGAGACGTGTGAGGGGTGTTGGGGAGTAGTGATGTCATGAGAAGTGTGTAGAGGAGAGAAGTGTGTAGAATATAAGGGAAGTGTGATGTAAGCGATGATATCATATGGGAGGGTGATGTAAGCGATGATGTCAATGACGAGGTAAGCAATGATGTCATCTAATTTAAGTCCTTAATTAAACTCCTCATTAGATAGTTTATCTACTCGTTATACTTAGTAATACTAATTGTTAGTGCTAATAATTTTTTGAAAAAATGGGGGTTATAGTCAGTCTATCTTATTTCTTGGACTTGTGTGCAGTCCTCTAGTATTTCAAAGTTCCTGAACCTGTTAATAATTTTGTGCAGTTTCTGAAAGTGTAAAATGTAAATTTTGAAATGATACCTAAACTTCTAAACGTTCAGGGAAGGCACTTTTTATGATATATATTTTTTAAAATTTAATATGGAGGAGTGCTTCTCGAGTACTTAGTGACTGAAAGATACCACGGGAGAACAAAGACGATTTCTACAAGACTACTATAAGTCCGACCATGCTTTATGGGTTAGAGTGCTGGACAATTAAGATACAACATATTGAAAAAGTTATTGTAGCTTAAATAAGATTACTAAGATGGATGGGTAATAATACGTTTAAGGATAGAATAGAAATGGCTCTACCCTTTGGAAGATAGAGGTGGTCCAAGTTGAGGATAAGATGAAGGAAAATTGACTTAGCTAGTTTGGACATGTGCAACGTAGATCCATAATGTTTCGTAAGGAGGAGCGATAATATAGTAGTTAATGGACTAGCTATATGTAGGCCTAAAGTAACACGGTTCGCAGTGTTAAAGAAGAATATGGATCTTGTTAGTGTTAGAGAGGAAATTGTCTTTAACAGAGCCGAATGGAGGAAGTTGATTCAAATCTCCAAAAATTTGGGATAAATTCTTTGTCGTCGTTGTTTTATGTTTGGAACTTAACCAACCAGTTGGCACAACTAATTTTGTGACCGATTTTTTTTTTTTTGAAATTTTATGTTCCACTGGTTATCTCTAATATCCGTTTATCCTAACTTAGGGTGTTAGATGAGGGTACAAACAATAGCCTGTCATAGGCATGCCAAAAATTGAATTAAGTACAATGAAATTGTATATTTGTTGAGATGTACGTCACGTTTCACTTCCAACAAGGAAGTATTATCCATTTTGTGTGTGTCAGCTGTCTATTCTTTAATTCCATTCTATTCTATTCAAATCACTTTGGGGTCAACTTTCACTGCCGTGTGTTTAAATTATATTAACTGTATATCATGTACAGATTTCGTATATGGAGGCAATTAGAAGCAAATTGAGTTAATGCTGTCCAAAGAATGAACCTTAGGCTGGGTTTCTATACCTCTACAATTAATCTTATATTATTTCTCGCAGATGATGTAGTACATAATAAAGATTTTTATCTTTGGTTGGAAGCGATATTGTATGCTAATCCTCAACAGAGGTTAATGAGTCCCTTAGTTTTGTAATGGTGATGGAAGCAAAAAGGTATATCATGTGGTGCTTTGATATGTAAGGCACTTATTTCCTAGTAATTTTTTGTCTCCATCTGTTTACAGCATGTGTCCATCCGTGATGGAAACTCTTACAGATGAAAGATAATTTAGGCACTTCTGTGAATCATAAAATATTTTAACACAAACATATTGTCTCCCTATGTAGCAAGTACTTTTAAGACAGTGGGACAAAGTGTATTGTCTTCCTATGTAGCAAATACTGTAGGTTTTCTGTTTTCAAAATAATTGGTCATTTTTACTTATTAAGTTTCTTAACAACCAAACACAAACTCAACTATATATATATATATATATATATATATATATATATATATATATATATATATATATAAGTGGCCATGTTAAAAATTGTAGGAATAGAGGCTACATTGTGCTTTAATGCGATAAATTTTATAAGCTTTTCACTAAACATATATAGGAACTACAAAGCATGTGACATCATTAAACTTAGCCAGAAATTATAATATATACATTAATGAATGTGGAGAAAATAAGATACTTAATCTACTATTCAACATGCCCTCCCTACTAAAACTTATTGAAAGTAAGTTGAGCTTGGAGCAAGGTTCACAATATCAGTATCAGAATTGGTATCGGAGCGTTCCTATGAGGATCAATATCGGTAGTATCGACACTTTCGGATCGGAGTATCGGATTTTTTGGTATCGAAAAACAAATAATTATTAACATTTTATAAAATATTTTTTTATACATTTAGGCTTAATTTTAAGTATTTTCATTGTTGTTTCTTAATAGTTTTGAAATTGAATAAAATAGCAGTTACCCTTGTTGATTGGTTTACATGCGATAGATAAGTTTTCTTCTTTTACATGTTTTTACAACCTTAGTATACTTTTACACCCTTGTTGATTGGTCTTTTTCATTTAATTTACTTTGCCAAATTGACCGAAAAAGAGACCCTTAATGTCGATATTGGTCAGTATTGGATATCGGTCGGTATCGGATTGGGATATTCCTAACTGTATCGGTATCGACCATATCGGATCGGTATCAGCTGATAGTGGCTTGGAGTGAGAGAAATTGAAAGATATCTGAAAAAGATTTAGTGGCGGCTTCTAAAAACAAATAAATTCTTGAAGAGAACACCCAAAATAAGTTGGGACTTTGATACTGAAGAAATCTCGGAAGAAACCAAATGATAGTCGGGATTTTGAGTACCAAATAGACCTTAGAAGAAGCCAAATGAAAGCCAATCCTTCGAATATCGAAGAGATCTTGAAAGAAAGTCTGGGCTTCGTGTATTGAATAAATTTCAGAAGGAACCAAATGGAAGCGGGCCTTAGAGTGTCTAAGAAAATTCGCAAGAAAATTGAGACTCAAAAGGCTTCAAAATCCGAGATTATCCTATTAATGCCCAAAAGATAGCTGGGGCTTTTATTACCTCAGAAATGCTGGAGGAAGGCCGAGACTTTCGAGTACCGAAAGAAATCTATGTTAAAGTCTCCGCCACTTGAACTAAAACTCTAGAGTATCATTGAAGGTTGAGGGTTAATATTTATATTATTCTAACACACCTCTGCAGGTCGAAGATCGATTTTGCGGTTGAGAGCTGGATTCACGCAGCGATGTATATATATTGATAAATTAGCTTAAAATGCGCACCAGAGAAGATTCAAACTAGGTCGCTCAGGAACTTTAACATATTATCGCAACAACCCATGTTCAAATCTTTTTTGGCACACATTTTTAATAAAATTAAAAAAATTATACCGCCACGTGAGTCACTCTAGACCCATGAAGTCGGCCTTCGATCCGTGGGGACGTGTTGAATGATACAAATATTAACCCTCAACTCACATCATCGTTCTAGAGTTTTGTTGCAAGTTGCCGGGACTTTAACAATTCTCCAAGAAAGAAGAAAATAAATCGAAGAAATGTGTCCAAAGTAGCCGTTGAAGATGAGCTTGCAGACATCGCCAGAGAATACACAAATAACAAAAATGATGCACTAGAGCGCGGAACACATCGTGTAAATAAAATATGGCACATCCAAA
This sequence comes from Iris macrosiphon, assembly GCA_036927795.1. Classification (NCBI taxonomy): domain Eukaryota; kingdom Viridiplantae; phylum Streptophyta; class Magnoliopsida; order Asparagales; family Iridaceae; genus Iris; species Iris macrosiphon. The sequence goes on from JAYESA010000014.1 coordinate 75,052,882, forward strand.
ATGCCGAAGCAAAAGTCGCAAACAATGTAGGTCGTAAACGATGCGAGGAAAAAATCATCATCAAGCGAGTAGCCTACGGGTTCCAAAGGAGGAGAAAAGAAGGCTATCAACCACGAACATATATACTATCAACCACGAACATATATACTATCATCAAAGACAATGCTGAGCAAAAACAATATTCTATTGAATATGTGAAATTTGGGCTAATGGTAAAATGAAAACAAGTTAAAATCGGTGTCAAGTTAGTATTATAGAGCTAACAGGTCTGAAATTTAAGCGAATTGGGTCCGGATAAAGCAAAATTGGTTACCGGGTTCGAATAAGTATAGCTTAACGGGTCTGGAATGGTAGGAACTTAAAATTATAGGGTATGGAATCTGGGTTGTTGGATCAACGTCCAATTGATGGAAGCAAAGAGACCGGTTGGGAAATTAGGGTTAGGATTATTAGGGATTATTAGGGATTGAACCGACCTACGTTTGTGATGGGGTCTTTGTCACGGGTCTGCATGGCAACATGCAATGGGATGTTGAGCTTGAGGATGGTCGGGGTTGGGAGCTCAAGGAGGGTCGGTGGTACGAGTAGAGCTTTTATGGAAGCTAAATCCGACTAGTGTAGGTTGTGAGCTTTGATTGGATGGGGTAGAGGTGGTAAGGCTGGGCTTGTAAATCGTGCTCCGGTGGGAGTAAGAATTGTAGGGGATGATAGGTGGGGAGATGTCGGTTGCTAGAGTCGAGGGTAGTGAGTGTGGACCAAATTTCTGAGGAGTTCGGATAAGTGGTAGATTTGGGGGTGGGGGTGAGGCGGTGCGATGGTTGTGGCTCTAGCAACGATGTCGGGGTACGAATAGGGTTACATTTAATGACTTAGAGTAAGGATTTAAGGGTAGGATTCAGGTGGAGATAAGTTTGTGAAGATAGGAGATGATCGAAAATAGCTAGGGCTAAGGTTTCAAGATCGAGAAGATGACTTGGTTTTCGGAAGAGAAAGTTGGACGACGGTTATGGTTTGCAAATATGGACTCTAGGGTTTTTGGTAGAGAGCTAGGTCCAAGATGAACCATGTTCAAATACCATGTTAGAATGGAGGCTACATTATGATGAAATAATTTTTTTTATTAGATCTATTGGTTGGACATATAGGAACTGCAAAGCATCTGACACAATTAGAAAGGGAAAAAACATAAAGCAATAAATGTGCAAAAATAAGATAAAGGAACTAAATACTTTTATGTTACATAGAGACTCTATACACGTGTCCTCTTGCTCATGCTCAACCATGATCCAATTGTTAAGAACAACACAACATCTATGTGCATCTGGACCATTCAGCAATATATTAACTTTTATGTGGTTGGTGAAGCAGAATAAGGTATATTATGATGGTGGACCGCTCAACCGTATAAATATCCCTGTTAAGTATATTTATTTTACAAAGATATACATATATACCATCTCATACCTAAATTTCTTAGAATTCCTTGTTATACACTCCTTGTCAATGTCTATTAATCCATACCATGCATCATATCAACCATGATAAATGGTTAAGAACAATACTGCATCTATGTGCACCTAAGCACTTGGTCATTATATTAATTTTGATGTGGATAGAAGTTGGTGAAGCATAGCAGGATATATTGAGGAGGCGGATTTCTCTTTAACCTAATTATGATTGTCAGGTTCTGTCAATGAATGAATCTCCAAGTTGAATGAACTGCTATATGTTTCTTTCAATCATAACTCGTAATATAACATCCTTCATTCTTTATTTCACAGGAAGGTTCATTTTCAAATAAGTTAACTCTATTGTATGTGAGGTACGTCATGTGAATCAAGGTTGTCTAACCACAATAATAATAACATCTAATGATCAATGAGGCTTGGAGAGAAGACCTCATCGAAAGATAACAAAGTAGCAAGTCCTGATCCGTGCTCCTGTGAATAGTCAAGATCGTCTATATCTAGAAAGGGACCAGGTCCTCAGAGGGACATAACAAGATACATATTCATAGTTAATGGGCCATAGTTGGAGTATCTCAAAGCAACATCCAGTAACAAAGATGGAGAACTGTGCAAGCCTTCTTGATACAAGTTTTAACAAACTTGAGAAGTTTGACGAGGAGCACTTAAATAATTGGAAGAGGAAAATCAGTCTTAATCTTCAACTCATAAACGTTGATTACGTGTTGACAGATCCTGAACAAACTCTTCTAGAAATGGATAATGCACGGAGGCTTGCAGAAGCTTCTGCCTTGCAACAAAAGTGGAAGAAAGACAACCACCTTTGCAACTTTGCAAGTTGTTGATTCTCAACACCATGGATGATTCCATGGCAGAATCATACAGCAAGAAGGTTTATGCAAGAGACGTCTGGGAGTCTCTTGGAAGCACTGCAAGACTGACGAGAAAAGGTCCAAAATTTATCTCGTCGACAAGTTCTTCAAGATGCAATTTGAGGATGACAAGGTCATTCTGTCTCAAGTCAAAGAATTTCTTAAGTTGCAACAAAAGCTTGAGGATAAAGGCATGCATCAAGAAGACAAGTTCATGGTGGGGACTATTGTCTTCAAACTTCCTCCTGGGTGGAACAAATTCATTACGGACATGTACCGTAAAAAGATGGAGATCAATCTAGAATTGGATTCACGTTGAAGATGAGTTGAAGGCTCAAATCAAAGTGGACACTCTGTCCAAGCAGTTTGCTAAGGCAAACATGGTGCATGCTGAAGATTCTAAGTAAAAATAGAAGGCTTTTTACAACAACAACAAGGACTTCGACCATCTGAAGGTGAAGTCAGCTTCTTTCAAGTCAAATCTTAGGTCTGACATGACTTGTTACAACTGTAGCAAGAAGGGCCACTATAAGAGGGATTGCAGATCCAAGCCCAAATCAAAACGAGCAAGGTGAGTCTAACTCGGTTGCTATAATTGTGCAGGTTGACTCATCTGGTGTCGACACAGATTGGTGGGTGGACATAGGTGCATCTTGCCATGTGTGCTCAAAGTTGTTCACCACATACAAACCTACTTCAGAGAAGGTTTCAATAGCAAACAAGTTGCAAGCTGAAGTGCTGGAGATCGGAACGGTGGTGCTGTAGTTGACTTCTGGGAAGTCTCTGACGTTCGATGCTGAAGTACTGGAGATCCAGCAACAAAGATGGAGCATACTTCCTAAAAGCTTTTTGTATCGATGTGATGTTCAAACTACTTGTAACTCCTTCTGAAAGTGTCAATGTATTTTTCTTCTTCTGGTTATCCTCTTGAGTTGTGGCATGATAGACTAGGACATGTGCATTGTAAAAGAATCAACAAAATGTCTAGTTTAGGCCTTATCTCCAAATATGGAGGTAAGATGGTGGAGAAGTGTGAAGTCTCTGCGCAGACGAAGATTGTAAGGAAACCGTTCAAACAGGTGAACCAAAGCACATATCTTCTGAAGTTGGTGCCCTTAGTTATCTATGGCTTCAAGCAATTCTCCATAAAGGTCGGGATGAAGTATTTCATTGCTTTCATCGACGACTTCTTAAAGTACGCTTTTGTCTACCTTCTCAAGTCGAAAGATAAAGCATTCGAGAAGTTCAAGGATTTCAAGACTGAAGCAGAGCGTCAAATCGGACAATAACTTAAGTGACTCAGAAGTGATCGAGGCATAGAGTATCGTTATCTTGAATTCGTATCGTTTTGCAAAGTACATGAAATTGTCAATGAGACAACTGCTTTGTATTCTACTCAATCCAATGGATTTACAGAAATGAAGAACAAGATGTTGACAGTGATGATGAACTCTATGTTGTTTACTGCGAGTTTTTCGAACTGCTTTTGGGGTGAATCTATGCTTACGACAACCTTTATTCTAAATAGAGTGTCATTCACAACTTCTGATATTATTCATGAACTTTGGTTCAAGGTCAGACCCAACTTGAATATCATTCGAGTGTGGGAGTGTTTGACGTATGTGAAGCTTCCGGATATAAAGATTCAAAAGCTGGTAACGAGGATTATGAAAACCATATTCCTGAGATATGCTGAAAAGAGTGATGTTTGGAGGTTCCTTGATATTGAATTAAATCATACCATTGAATCTCGCGACGTATAATTCTTTGAAGACAAGTTTGCTTGGCATAAAAATATTGTTCTCGCGGATATTCCGAAAAATAATATTTGTGCATTGGAGGTAAGTGCCTCCAAAGAAGATGTAGTCCAAGAAGAAATTGTCGTTGAGGATACAACGTTTAAATCAAAATTCGTTGAGCCGTCGCCAAAGCGAGTGAGGAGGGCGAAGGACTTCGAAGATGACTTTGTTACCTATCATGTGGAAGCATATCAACTTACCTATGATGAGGCGATGAAGATCAGGGATGCTGTCTTCTGGAAGGAGACTGTCAATGGCGAGATTTGACTCCATAACATCCAACAACACTTGGGTGTTGGTAAATTTGCCTGAAGGAGCAAATTCCATCGGATGTAAATAGATCTTCAAGAAGAAGAAGATGAAGGCCGACGCAAATATTGATAAGTTCAAGGCGAGGCTAGTAGCCAAAGGGTTTTCTCAAAAGCAGGGGATCGGCTACTTCGATGTATATGCTCCAGTTGCGCGGATGAAAACTATGAGGATGCTGATTGCTCTGGGTGCAATTCACAAGCTGGCGATTCATTAGATAGATGTCAAAACAACATTCCTGAATAGAGACATGACCGAAGAGATTTACATGTAACAACCAGAAGAATTTATCGTCAAGGGTCTTGAAGACGATCTGCAAGTTGATAAAATCTCTGTATGGTCTGACAAGATGTGGCATGAGAAGTTTGATAAGATCATCAGATCAAACGGCTATAGGGTGAGCGATTAGGACAAGTGTGTTTATACTAAGTTCGCAGATAGGAGATGAGTGATAGTTTGTCTTTATGTGTAATGCTAATCATGGGTACAGATTTAGAATGTGTCAGAGAGACAAAGAAGTTTCTCTCGTCCAAGTTCAATATGAAGGACATGGGGGATGCTAATGTTATCTTGGGGATAAAGATCATTCGGACAGAAGCTGGGCTTGCGCTATCACAAGCTTACTACATTGATAAGATGCTCACACGCTATGGATATCAGGATCTTTCGGGGATTGATACTCCGTACAAGTGTGATATGAAGCTGAAGCCAAATCTAGGGAAGAGCATCAAACATTTGGATTACTCGAGCGTCATCGGGAGTTTGATGTATGCTACGAGTGTCACCATGCCTGATATAACTTTGCCGTGGGGAAGTTGAGTTGGTTCACGAGCAATCCATGTATTGAACATTGAAAAGTTGTGAAGAGAGTCATGAGATATCTCAAGAGGACTCAGAAGTATGTATTGCACTATAGCATTTATCAAGTAGTGGTGGAATGCTTTAGTGATGCAAGCTGGTGCTCAAAAGAAGAAAGGAAAATATCCACAAGAGGATACGTCTTACCATAGATAAAGCTGCTATATCGTGGAAGTTGAAGAAGCAGACATTGCTCTCTCACTCATCAATGGAGTCCGAGTTTTATGCACTGACAGCTGCAGCGGATGAAGCAGAATGGCTTCAGGAACTCATGTACGATCTTCCTCCGGTTGGTGCGCAAATTATGACTGTACCGATTTATTGTGACAACTAGACAACTATTACGGTGACATCTAATGATCTCTTCATTGTTAAGAAGATGACTATCCGACTTTGTCATAGAGCACTGAATGATCGCATCAAGGATGACATGCCAAGAAAGATTTGTGACTTTCCTGATGTTTCCGAAATCAATAGAATCCTATGCAGTCACAGCAGTGGTTGATGTTCGAAGCCAGAAGAATCTGGCCGATTCGTTCACCAAAGGCCTCAAGCGCCAGCTGGACGAGGACATCTAGAAAAATGGGCTTGAAGGTATGATGATATTGTATTTTTATAATTCTACAATAAAGTTTTATGCTATTAGTTCAAAGAGAAATCTACTAGATATCTAGCTTTTGGTTCTAGAAAGCATCATTAATTGAAAAAATATCAGGAACAGATGTTTGTCCTTTGTAACATTGATGGGATTAGATTTCAGAGCCTCTGTGGCCTATTGTTTGCTCTTAGTATAGAGCATGTCATGTGGAAGGATGGTCATGGGCCTTAATGAGTTCTTGGACATTTGGAATGTCTGGCATGCTTTACAGTAACCACGGATAGCTCAGCACTACAAAGGGGATGGTACCCCCATGCTACAGTGATGTGACACCACGATGAGTAGAGCCTCGATTTTGGGCCATGTTACAGCGGTAGTAGCACCACACATAGACATGTAGTATAATGTTTAAATAGTAGAGAGCGGTAGAACAACACTACAAAGAGGTTGGGATCTCATGCTACTATGGTATGACACCACTAAGAGGTTGCGGACCTCGGCTTCGGGCTATTTTTAGCGGCGTAGAACCGCAAAGAAGCGAAATGCTTCATGCTGGGGTGTGTTAAACTCTCTAAAAATAACTCACCTAAGTGTATGAACATAGATGTAGGCCGTCTCTTGAGGATAAGCTTGTAGGCACCCAAGATACATACACTGAGACCAGGTCAGTACACGGCCTTTAATATGCGACCAGAGATATATGATGTCATTGTGTGAGTGAGAATATAGCAACTATGATACTGAATTCAAGACATAGTCCATTTTGTATTGTACTGTTGTTTGACTCGTGTAGGAAGATTCAAGTCTTAAACGACATCTATCCTAGTGCATGATGTGCAGTTACTGTGGGTAACGCTCAACCCATTTATTGAGATATGTAGGGAATTGCTGAAGTTTTTGCTTGGGCAACTAGAAAAGATCGTCCCATATTGGAAAAAACTGGTATCTAAATATCTAGCTATGCTTTGTATTGAGGTATGCACATGGGGCGTAGTGGCCCATGTGGGTGCTATATGGGGTGTTTTGGTGGCCCACTAGGATTTGGGTTAGGGTTTCCACCTATCTATATATATATTCTCTTCGTGCCTCCTTTTGTAGATATACGAAAAAGGGAGACATGAGAGAATAGGGGATGTGGCCGCCACCTTCGTCTAAGGAGTTCGTTCGAGTTGTTCATAGAGGTGACTAAGGAGCGTTCCAGAAGTTCATTACGTACTTGCTGGTTCCTGAAAGCAAATCGTCGAAAGAGGACGAATCTTACTTTGAGCAACAAAGGTCTTCATATCCCCAACAAGCATCTTTTCTATCACTTTCTTCTAGTAGTTGTAAACATTCTATCTGGTCATCGCAACTGCGATTGCAAAGAAAGAACGAGTTTGACTTAATAGCTTTTCATCTTTGCAAGCGTCGAGTCAGTTTGTATTCTGATTATGTAAGACCAATAAGGACAGTAATCAATTCTTGATCTCAATTTGTTTCAAGTTTTGATCCATCTTTGATTCTTTGTAACCTCGGAAATAACATATTGTATGTGAGGTATGTCATGTGAATCAAGGTTGTCTTTTTCCTATTCAAACATTTATCCATTTGTCATAGTTAACGGGCCACATAATGGGAGGACATGCCAATGAAATAGCTTGTTCTAACTTCAGTATCTCTAATTATAACCTCACTAAGGGATTCTTCATTTAAGTGAGAATGTACTATTCAGTAAAAATTTCATTCAAGGCAGCCAAACACCCTACCTGTGCATATTGTTTTCTTTAGTGAATCATGTGGCACAAGAGGAGGTAAGAACAGAATAAATCTTGCACATTGTTCTGTATTATTTCAAAAAGAAATTCCATGTGTATAATTTAATCTTTCAAGGTGTCATTATCTACTACTGACATACCTGATGAATACTCTGATGGAAAGAGGATTATGAAGGGTGTGGAAGTGAATTGGATCATGATTGAGAGAGAAACAATGATGTACGAAATTGCTGTGAATTTGATTGGATTTCCCTTTTCATTGTTATAATTGTGAAATTCCAGGTAGGACCTGGACGGGTCTTTGCAGAACTTTACTGCTGTAGTGCTGACATCAATGTGCTTCATTGATATGAAACCTTCTTAAAACGAAGAATGTGCCAACTTTCATATTTAGTACTTAAAAAGGTGTTTTTGGCACTTCACCATTTAGCTATGTAAGTTGTTTCAATCAATTGCTTGCATCAACAGTCAACCTGATTGGGTACAAGATCCTTTCTATATTTTCTTGTAACTTGCTTCATCTATCTTGTGTATCTTACTAGGTTTACTAGGTTTTCTTCAATTAAGGTAGACTTCATATGGTGAAACATATTTATATGATAATTAAATAGTAAGACGAGCTTTGAATCAGATATTTATGGACAGGTCCTAACTTGGCATGTTCTTTTCTATAGATGGGTCACTCTTTCTTTTCGATCGCAAGGTTTTGAGATACTTCCGGAAGGATGGCCATAACTGGAGAAAGAAGAAAGATGGAAAGACTGTCAAAGAAGCTCATGAGAGGCTAAAAGTAAGCAAAACCTGATCAAATGCATCTGTGGTTTCCTACAGCATGTTGCTTGTGTTACCATTTAATTCTGTTCAAGGTGTTGAATATATGACATGTTGCATTAAATGTATGCACACCTGTGAGTGTATAACACATGCATGCACACACACGTATATGTCTATACACTCGTATCACGGTTGAAAGTGATTTAATTCCCTTAATTTTGTGCAAATGAATTGTCGAAATATGACATCCTATAATTGGATTTTAAACCGCCGAAACTGCTGATACATACCAAGGTTAAATTATGCACCTTTAACCTTGGAATGATCAACTGGATTACATCATGATTAGTTGGATTATGCTGTTTATTACATGAGTAATTTTTTTCCCAATTTTTTTATTACAAACAAGTATGTAAATGTAGAAAGAAGATGGTAAATTAACACAAAGGTAGTCCACACCCTAAAGAGTTAATAAATAACAAGCCAAAAATAAATAGTCTATAGTTAACACGAGAATATAGTTTACCACTTACTGTGAGCGAGGAAGAAGGGAAAACAGATCAAGAGATAGGGAGAGTACACTAGGTTAAAAGTTAAAACAGTTCAGGTAAGTGGTTTGGATTCGAACCTGACACGGTAACTCGACCGTGTATCCCGAAGCTTTTACTAATTAAGCATCAATTTACTAGTATGCGGCCTGCTTAAGCATTATGCGAGCCAATCCCTTTCCTGGTCTTCTTTGTTAAATTTTAAGCGGCCTTGGGTTGTTTTTTAGTACTCGACGAGGATCGGTAGAATAGAAGACTATTATGGATACTCTTATAGAGGTCTGTTAGTGATGTTTTTGGTTTTCGTTGGTCTATACCATCCTAATAAATGGGTGCGCCTCCTCTGCGTTTCTTCAGTCATTGTACATAGTTTTTGATACTAAATTCTTAACCAGCACTACTATGTGTACCAATCAACACATCTTTCTCACATGAGGTCAAAATTCCTTACTTCTGTTGACATTATGTATTGTTCTAGAAGTGAACTGTGAAGTCTGGTATGGTGTAAAACGCATGGGAACAACTCGGGTGTTTTGTTAATCTTGGATATCAAATAAGTTTGTGTGTTCAATATAAATGAAATTATTTATCATTTTGTCTTATATACTTCACACAATGCCAGGGGAAATTATAAGTGGAGGGTTAAGTAGTTTTCTTGCATTTCAGAAGCTTACTTGTCCATATGGATACAAGGATGGAAGAAGCAATTCATTTCGTGATATACACACGCACTTCGCGTGCGCATAAACACACTTCGCGCGCGCACACACACTTCGCACGCGCACGCACACACACACACTTGGTAGGTCTTAGTTTAGTTTTAAATTTGACAATATGAAATGAAGAAAACAAGCATGGAATATCAAAAACCCTCTTTTAAATTTTGAATCAAGCTGAGATCAGATTGGCACAAGTCAATCCTATTGAATAATTGAATTCGACAAGTCAATCAAGCTGAGATCAAATACCTAATTCTGCACCCCCCGCACACACACACCCCCACACCCACACACACACACCCCCACCCACCCACCAGCCCAAAACTATTAATTTTATTACTACTAGCTCCCATTTTATCCCTTTCTCAAGTGTTATTTGTATTTAACCCCCATTAATAGTGCCTAACTCTTGAGAAAGGGAGAAGAGGGGGGGGGGGGGGGGTGTTAATACTGGGAGGGAAATAGAGTTAGGCATTAGCAATTGGGGGGTGGGGTGGGAAAATACAAATAACTCTTATAAATAAGAAAAAAAGGGGTAGCCACTTTCCTTTCTTTTCCTCCCTTCTAAATCTCAACGTACGTGATACAATACACACTTGGGGTATTTATTCTCGTGGTGTTGCCACTGTTATTTTATGCAACTACTAGTAGGCAAGAGGTGAGGAATAGGAATATGCATATGAATAAGAAGTTAGAAGATAAATAAATAAATAGGTCATCTTTTTAGGTAAGGAAAGAAAGAAGAAAAAGCTGAGTATTGATAAAGTTGAAAATAATAAAGAAGGCCTGTTCTTCTTGCAACTCCGGCCTCGACATCCAACTATGATCCAAGATACCTAAAGCGTTGGCTATTAACAACTCTGGTCCAAGTTACCTCTAGTGTTTGCTATTGCCGACTTTGGCCCAGGTCGCATGCAGAGGTGGCTACCTCCAACTCGGCCAACTTGTCTTTAGTGCAGATGACCTCCAACTCCAGTCCAGGCCTCATGTGATGCCAATCACCTCCAACATTCCCTATGTTACCTGATACATCTAACATTGGCCATGTCAAGCTCCAGTCCGTGCCACATGTAGCGCAGGTCAACTCCATCTCTGGACCAGGCTGTATCCAGTGCCAACTATCTCCAACTCCGGTCTAGGTAACATAGACCATCTCCAACTTCGTCCTAGGTTGCATAATAAACCACCTTGCACTTCAACCTAGGCTGCCTCCAGTGTCAGCTACTTCCAACTCTGGCCTAGGTCACATACAATGCCAACTACATTCAACTGTGGTCTGGATGCCTCCAGTGCCAAGTGCCAAGTGCCAAGTGCCAACCTTCTTAGTAAAAGACTTATTTTTTGTATTGCAAATTGTGCATGTTTAACTTGACGCGGGTGTAGAAGAATATGACTTGGCAAATAATATTGAGTCAATACCATTTTTTTTTATATGTTCTGGTTCTTTAGGATTAGTAGGTTATTCATGTCTTTTTGATTTGGTAAAAAAATTGGTCTATATCACATTTATAGATTGAGTCTATATTCTATTCTTTACTAATTGACTTGATCTATTTAGAGTTTATCACTGTATTCTTGATTGAATAAGAAGATCTTGATTGAATAAGAAGAGACTATCCTGTGTGGAGAATGCTGCTTATTTCTCAAAAATTATATTTCTTCACCAAATTAGGGTTAGCCACCATCTCTTCACTTCATCTCTCCCATCGCTACTATAATCTAATCTCAACAATAACTAAAACCATAATATTAAGAATAACCACCATATAAGCAATGGACTGCATGCTATTTTGCTATAGCAGCCACTATATTGGCCAATGTTACATTATAGCAGCCACTATATTGGCCAATGTTACATTATAGCAGGCCGTGGCCATTATTTCTACACAGTATTTCTACACTTTAGAAACTAATAACTACAACATATAATGGAAACAATGCTGTAGCAGCTAGTATGATACTATCTAGGACAATGAAGCAGCCTGGTTCAGATTATTCCGGTCGCCTGCACGGAAGTCTCATTGCAAACTTTGCAGCTGAAGTGTTACTTGAACCAAAGCCCCCTTCCTCTCCCTCTTTCTCTCAGACAAGGCTCTCTAAACAACTAATGACCAAAAAAAGAGATGATAAAGGTCCCCGATACTTTAGGCTTCATCTTTCGACTTTTCAGTTAACCAACTGTAACTTGTATTTTTAAGCTTCTATAGTAAATTGTTATAATTATTATTTTGATCATTTATCTATGTAGTTGCACAATGATCTTGTTGGAAAAGAAAATGACAAACATCATAGGGTAACAATTGATTTCTGGTTCAATCTCAGGCTGGAAGTGTTGATGTTCTTCATTGCTATTATGCTCATGGAGAAGAGAACGAAAACTTCCAGAGACGGAGTTACTGGATGCTGGAAGAGTGAGTATAGTGACAATTTACCAATTTATTTAAAATTCTTAGACTAATAGCTTTCTTGCACAACCCTTCTCATTCTCGGAAGTTGTTAGACAATCCTTGTTTTGCTGTATGTAGTTAATCTTGTCAAAAAACCTTGCATACCATCATAACATAAATTTATGTATATTGCTTAGGCATGGTTATAGTACCTGTTTTGCTGTTCATTTATTCATTGTGCTGTTGATTTCTGTCATTTTTGTAATTTGATTTGGACTAGGGTCTTATTTGTATGGTTAGCAGTCTAGATTTATCCTTATCTGTGCTTGATGTTATTGCAGGGATTATATGCACATTGTTCTTGTACACTACCGAGAAGTCAAGGTTACTCATTTCACTTCCCTCTATTACTTTGCTATGGTTGGGAAAAGTAAACTGCATATCTAAAAGTCTTCCATCTCTGTCTCATTCTATTGATTGTTATATTCACGCTGAAGCTTTACAGTATAGTGTTACTTTTATCATCCCATTGTTCAGTATAATAAGTGCAGTGCTCGACTTTATTTGACCTCATGCTTTTCTGCTCAAGGACTATGCTACTAACTTATAGAAACTAGCAGGATGAACTATTTTTCCATAACAAATATGAATAATAGATGCCCCCTCTTAGTTTTAAAGTCTAGGACATTATAGTTGTGTCTCCTTGCATGTGAATTATCTCCACTTGCCTTATTTGGCAAAGTCCATCACTTAGAATGCTAAAGTGGCTTCTGCTAATACACAGACCTGTTAAATGAGTCCATATACTGCAATGAAGTATCAATAGCTGCTGGAGCTTTATGGGGGTAGCCGGGTGGTTGAAGAAATACTGCTAAATATCAAGTTCATCTTTAATACCAACACTGAATATATTTCCTTGGTATTCTTAAACATAGTGACACTTGTGGTGGCTTTGTATTTCGCAAGCTAGGCTATAAAAAGTAATTTCAAAATCTTCCTTTGGTTATGCTAAAACTGACCCAAAACCAAATCCCAAACAATATAACCAAATCATGATACGTATCACATATCTATTTGCTTGATTGTCGTATTGCATATCAGGACAAATTTGATTGGAAATTGTTATTGCCATACACATATTGATAAATTAAACACCTGAGCAATAATAAGGAACATTATCATGCAAGTTCATCAAAAACTCATAATTAGGAAGATTATAACATTAGCATTGCACGATGGTATTACTTATGAGTATATCATCATTGCATCAATTAACAATAAATGTCTTGGCATTCACATAATGTTTCTTCTATATTTTAGTTTCTAAAAAAATGAACTTATAAACATCAATAAAGTAGATATAGAAAAGCCTTAGCAGAGAAGCCCAAAATAAAACAGAGAAGTTTTAAGAAATCTTAAAAACGAGAAATACTAAAAAATGATACAAATGTTCCATTTTTTAAGAAAATAAGTTGCATGGGCTATTCTAGTTTCCATATATGCTAGATGTCATCCATGTAGATGTTAGATGTCGTCGGAGATATGGAAACTCGATGAACACTGGAATGGAACTCTTGTATAGAAGTTCACTCGGAAGAAGAAGAGGTTTGTAACAAAAACGTTGTAAAGATTTATATTGGTATTCAGGTCATGTTTTAGAGTTGTTAGCCTGGTTATAGAAACATTATTTTCTAAACCACTTAAAAGTTGGCTAACACGTTCAAAATTCAGGGTAACTGGATAATTTCTGTATCGGACAATACACTGTATTGGTTTATATGTATCTTATCACATTGTATAATACAAGGTAAAATACCATATCTATTCTTTCAAAAAATTGTATTATGTATAGGTTGATTTGAACATTATCATATGATGCGTATCATATATCATTAGATACTGACAACAGAGAATGCACCTTTCAACCTAAAACGAGTTTAGCCTGTTTTGAGACATGAAAACGGAGTCCAAAAAAGGGCATTTATCTTCTTTCTTCAGCATCTTGTAAGGCTCTTTTTCAAACTTGCTAGAATTTATCGAACTTTTCTAATGAGACCAGAAGTTGGATATCTAATGTGTCTGAACTAATTACTGCACCAAAACCTCTAAATTAAATTTAATCTATTCCCACAGAAATTATTGATAATACTACTCAAGTATAACGTGTTAGAGTAGAAAGGTTAATTGTTTTGTATGATTGACAAAAACTTATATTCATTTTTTATTTCAGCTGCTAATTTTTCCTTGATATTTACGCATGTCTGGCAAAAACTGCTTACAATGATGTTCCCATCTTCCTTTGTTTTTAAAACTTCCTATCTTCTCTCATTTTAAATTATTGTTCCAGAGTAGCAAAGCAAGTTTTATCCATTCTAGAGATGCTGAAGAAAACACACAAGTTGCCAATATGGATAGTCCTTCCTCTTCTAATTCTTTCACAAATCAGTGCCAAGTTCCCTCACATGTTTCTGATGCTGGCAGTCCAAATAGTGCACAAACATCAGAATATGAAGATACTGAAACTGGTACAATTGTCCCCCCTTCATCCTAATCAGTTGTCATCTTGCTCTGAAATAGTTTCACTGATTCATATTTCAATTATGCACCCTTCTTCCAGTGTATCTAAAGCGAAATTCGATGCAGCAGATAATTATCAAGCAAACTCCAGACACCACTCTTACTTTGAGATGCAGCAGTATGATGGACCCATAATGGATAATCGCCTCTTGAGCCCTTATGCTCCCACAGTAAATGACCAATGTGAGAATTGTTATACTCCATCCTAAATGATTATGAACTTTAGTTTTAGATGGTTTACTAACTGGATCTTTGTTTGTGATATCCTTCAGATGATCGTCAGATATTACAGACTATGAGGCCTGAGTCGGATTTCTTTTCAGCTGCTCAAGAGGATATACCTAGCATTTGTAATGAAACTGGGCTTGGGCTAACTTATTCTGGGCCTAGAACACAATTTGGTTTGACATCGTGGAATCAAGTGCTGGAAAACTGTACATCAGAGTTTCAGGGTGCTCCATTTGAAGCAACAGTTGCCTCTACCGATGCCAATCAAGATTCTTTTGCATTGGAAGAATTTTGTAGAAACAACCTCAGCGCCAATCAAGATGACATTCTTAGTGTTCAAGGAAAATCGGTTTGGCAGGTATGGCTATCCACATTTTTGGGTATACGATTTGAAGAAATTATAGACAAACATGTATCTAGTTTTAAAAAATAAGTGAGATAGAGCAACACCATAGAGAGTTGTGAGAATCACTGGATGGAGACTAGGAAAGATGAATGCATCCAACATGTAGAAGTATAGTTGTAAGATTTAATAAAGAAAACATGCAAAGAAGGAATTGAAACACATGCAAAGAATGAATGCTTGCAGCATGTCGAAGCAGTCCCCCATGAAATGGTGGACTCTGAGAAATGTTGACTATGTGAGAACTAATATTGTTTTGTCCTTGTGCATCTCCATTCTCTATGTTGCTGGTACTTCAGGCTAAATTACATTATCTAAAATTAGGTTGGTTGGTAGTTATGAGAAATAAAGAGATCTTGTTATTTCACTTACACTGTACTCACAACAAAGGACAATTTATGGGTTTTCTGCATAATTATTAAAAATGTGGATAGGATTGAGACTACGGGAGGTTGCGCCTCGCTTCAGCCAGGCACACACCTTACTTTTGTAGCGAACAAGTGTGACCTTATACAAGGATCCATTAGCATCATCAACCCTCCCCATCTAGGGTTCAAGTGCTGCTGAAGCTTCCCTGTTTTGTTGTCTACAACTGGGACACGGAACGGAGCAATACAGAGCAGTCTCGAGGTTGACAGCATCTGTTATTACGCATCCACCTGCTTTACTCATGATTGTTATAGTCTCTCCTGTTTGATCCAATTGAGTCTGATTTAAGATGACTTGAAATTAAGTATATTGGTTATGTTAGGTTTGATTCTAGTTCTGTAATCTAACAAACTTTTGTGTCATCATCAACACGGCCTTTTTTGTCTTTTTAATCAAAATGCTGTTGCAGCTTGACTATGTTATGTAAGTTCCAAGAAGTAGTTGACCAAATCTTGTACGACCAACAGGTATCGAGTTTCCATGGATGCCACCCAACTATAAACTATGTCAAGTATTAGTAGTATTGGGCTTTAGTCCCACATTAGATGTAACAATAGTGAGAGGGGTTAGCCTCTCCTATATATATGTAATCCTCTCTTCAATAATAATCATCTCATTATTCAACTCTACATGGTATCAAAGCCTATCCACCCCTCTCCATAAAACCTTAACCCTAGACCCCCCCTGCTGCCGCCCCCTGCTGCAGCGAACATCCAAACTTGTCACGACCCGCACCCGGGTGTTCGGGTACGAGTGCGTGGATACGTCCAGCCTACGCCGCAGTCTCGGCAGTAGAACGTTGTCTGGAACTAGTACTGTATAACCAACACCTCGTAATATAAAGGGAACAATTATTATACTCAATCGCAAAACTAAGGTAGGTGAAAACATGCTATATATATATATATATATATGTGTGTGTGTGTGTGTATATAAAAGTTACAGTACAAAATCTTGTATTCATAACTCATACAACTATAGTAAGTCTGAAAACTTTAATTATTGTCATAACTAGGTCTCCCGCTTGCGGCCTTCCTCGATCCTTCAGGAGGTAAAATCAGGTTCGAAGCTATTTTCCAAAATCTATAATAGATGGGACACAGGTCCTTCTAAGTGCTACCTGAAATATTATCCAATCAGGATTGAACAAATACAATTTTAATAGCAGTTTCAATACATGATAAGGATTATAAAACAGTGATAGAAAAGTAGTACATGATGGATAAATAAACTGACATCAAGGCATAGTAAGAAATGAACAGAAAAAATGAATAAACAGAGAATATGTCATGTATCAACAAGAAATTCTATAGTCACTAAGTGTTTTGAAATACTGGCTTAGGATTGCACAATGGGAGCCGGTTAATCATACGTGAAGTGTATGGTTAGCCTTTGCACAGGAATTATATGGAATTATATTTGCACAGGATTAGGGTATGATCACATATAAACTAGCATTTTTTCGTCCCGACTAGCATACAAGAATCACACGAATATCAGGTATTATACAAGATCAAAGTCTAAAAACACAAGATATGCTAGTCCGTGTTTCTTTGTGTCAGGAATCAAATACAACAATACTACATGTGTTATAGAAATTATCAGTAAGAAAGCCATCAGATACTGTACTCGCCTGGGGTCCAAAGCGGGTGAAACAAGTCAGAGTATGACGAGGTCCAGATAACCTATATCATGAATAATTCACATTAATTGGTAAAAATATAATTAAGTAGATTTAATCCACTAGATTTCTAGATTAATTATATGATATTTCTGGTTTATATATGGGACAAATATCTATATAAAAACTTAAATATAAAATAATGTATATATAAGATATATTTATAGATACTTATATATATATATATATATATATATATATATAGATACACATATATGTAGATACATATATATAGATATATATATATGTAATACATAGATATACATATAAGATAGATACGTATATAGATACAATATAGTATATATATATATATATACAATATATATATATATATATGTAGATACATATATATATATATATATATATATATATATATATATATATATATATATAGTATACATAGATAATATATAGTATACATATATAAGATATATAAGGTCTCATTAAAACCTCCACTTGAGGTTAAAGATTTTAAAGTCAGGAAGACTCCTGAAGTTACTAAAGAGGATATTAAAGAGTTAATAGCTCAGTTTAAAAAAACTAATCTTCAGACAATTAATGCTGAAGAAATGGAACTACGAGAATTAATAGCATATGCAAAGCAACAATTTGCTAAAGAAATACTTCAGAAATCTGAAAAGAAGCATCAACTTCAGGTTATTAATAAACCTTTGTTGGATGATACTTTTTCTGAAACGGATAATTCCCAAGAAGAAGAAGAAATAAATCCTGAGCAAATTGATGCCTTAGCATAATTGCTAACACATGGACGGCGGAGAAGTAAAGTAGATAAAGTATAAAGAAGATGGCGACGGGCACTCACGTTGCTGATTTAAAGAAGAATCTTACCTACAGCTGCCGGTTACCTTACTTGTATGTGTCAGTCGGTCGATATCGACTTCTTGTAATATAAATAGAGGCCAAGCCCTCTCTATTATGTACGCTTTGTTTTGGAGAGTGATTTGCATTTACTACTTTGTGTGCTTTGTAACATATTCTCTACTATCAATAATAAAGCCAAAAGAAATCTACCAAATAGGTACTTTTGACTTTAAATCATCCATTGCCATCAAAACAATGGAAAGAACTGTTTCTGTTAATAACACAGAACATTCGCTTAAACTAATAAGTGAAGAAGACATTGGGCATGTTAGAGAAGCCTATAATTATGTTCATATTGGACTAATTCAAATTGCGTTTAAACCTTTAACTTTACCAGGGTTAAATGCTTCAATTATGACATCTCTAAGAGATGCTAGATGTTTGGACTGGAGTCAATCCTTAATGGGAGTTATGCAAACTAGTCTTTGCCATGGTCCAGTATATTTTAATGTTTATCCAAATTTAACTTTGTCTTTAACAGATCATCATCTATATGATGCTGTTACTTTAAATTTAAAAACAAATGGATATAATTTTCTTCCTGGATCTGAAACTATAGCAATAATCTATAGAGTTCATTATAAGGTAATGAATACCATTGCCCCTAAGGCTAAGCATATTACTAAGCCTGGGAAAACTACTTTGATAGAAACTAATTTGTTGACATCAAATGTAGCTACTAATAGAATAATAAGATGGGATGAAATTAATTTTCCCAAAGAATGGGTTTTAAGCCAAGCTGTATTACCACAACCTATTGTGGATACAGAAATTGATCAAATAATTCAAACTCACGATGGTGAGGTGGAGGTACGATTTACTCCACAAGAAATATCAAGACTTTCAATATCTAGTAGAAAACCTTTACCTTCAACAATAGGGTCTACGTCTTCTAATAAAGAAGAAATAGATAAAATTCAAATATCTGATAATGCAATAGCACATTCCTTGTATAAGGGAAAAAACAAAGAGAACTCACCGACAATGTCGGAAATGGAATTTACTTCTATTTAATGGTTTTTACAACTAATAAAGAAGTTTGGGACATTCTCAATAGAATGTACTATGAAGATAAAAATTTTCGAAAATGGTTTGAGAAAACCTATTCTCTTCAAAAGAGATATGAATTAAAAGAAGAATTTTATAATTATCTAGAAAGATCAAAATGTCTAATACCATTTACTGACTGGTTTGTTCATGACCATGTCACAAAGGAATTAGCACAACTTAATGTGTTAGAAGAATACTATAAAGTATGGAGTACTAATGAAGGCACAAGTAGTGGCCTAACGAGATCAATGTATCCTCCGAATGAGTTAATTAAACTCACGGTTAAGAATATGCCGGATAAAATAGATGCTACTTCTTTCGTTAATACTATCGAAAGTAAAGAAGCAATAATCAAAGAATTACAAAAGGTAATTAAACAAAATAATTATACTAATGTTTCTATCCAAGTAATGGGTCAACAATTCACTAGGATTGAAACTGCTTTAGATAAAGTTTTGCATCAAATTGATGTAATTAAAAAATTAGATTTTTCTATTACAACTGGAAAATCTTCTTTAAAGGAGACCTCTAATATCTCATTAAAACCTCCACTTGAGGTTAAAGATTTTAAAGTCAGGAAGACTCCTGAAGTTACTAAAGAGGATATTAAAGAGTTAATAGCTCAGTTTAAAAAAACTAATCTTCAGACAATTAATGCTGAAGAAATGGAACTACGAGAATTAATAGCATATGCAAAGCAACAATTTGCTAAAGAAATACTTCAGAAATCTGAAAAGAAGCATCAACTTCAGGTTATTAATAAACCTTTGTTGGATGATACTTTTTCTGAAACGGATAATTCCCAAGAAGAAGAAGAAATAAATCCTGAGCAAATTGATGCCATTCAACAATCTTTTGTTGAAGCTAAACCTATTAATAATCCTCAGATTCAGGCTGTTAAATACGGGAAGCCGAATCTACTGAAATATTATTATCAAAGACCAACTCCTACTGATGTATTATTTGAAGAAAATGATACTATAATACAAAATCATTACAGTGGAGGAGATATCTATGAATGGAACATAGATGGTCTTACTGATAAACAAATTCATGACCAACTACATCGAATGATGATGTACTCTAATGTGGCTAAAGCTGTTGGTAATAATGATAAAGAAACTGCACAATTTATTACTTGCGGTTTTACAGGAATTCTTAGAGGTTGGTGGAATAATTGTCTAACTGAGTCTCAAAGGCAAGAAATTATTAATGCTGTTAAAACTGAGACTAATTCTACAGACAATACTCAGGTCACTAAGACTGATGCAGTTTATACTTTAATGATAACAATATTAGAACACTTTACTGGTGGCATTTCTGATCATGGACAGAATTTAAGATGTCCAACTTTTACTCATTTCAGATGGTATAAAGATACCTATTTGAGTAGAGTAATGTTACTTGGTGATGCCAATAATGCTCACTGGAAGTCAAAATTTATTGATGGACTACCTAATCTTTTTGCTGAAAGAATAAGGCAAGGTTTGAGAAACCAAAATAATGGTGTAATACCGTATGCTAATTACACTTATGGCAATTTGATAAATAAGTGTATAGAAGAAGGTCTAGCTTTATGTAATGATTTAAAGCTACGACATCAATTGAAAACTCAGAGACTCTCTGAAAGAAAACAATTGGGAGAATTCTGTGACCAGTTTGCTATGGATATTTCTAAACCTCCTAATACAAAGGGGAAAAAGAAAGTTAATGACTATAAGGAATATAATAAGAAACCTTATAGAAGAAGGAAATATCCTTCTAGAAGAAAAGAACCTACCAATAATAAGGAAGGTAGAAATCTGAGGAAGAAGAAGTCTTTCAAAAAAGTTATTAAATGTTACAAATGTGGTAAATTAGGCCACTATGCTAACAAATGTTATACAAAAAAGAAAATTGAAGAAATTGAAGATGAAGAGTTGAGGAATACTCTTTATAAATTAATGATTAATTCTGATTATGAAGAAAGTTCATCTGATGATGAATCAACAGGCAATTCTGAAGAAGAATGTGGTGAAAATTGTCAATGTAACGAATGTGTTACAGATAAAGATGTTAACTACTATAAATCTATAGTATAAATGAATGGCTTATCAATTAATACTTTAACTCTTGATGAGAAGAAAGATATAATTGAAGCTTTGTTAAGGGATAATATTAGTCCTGGAATAAAGAATAAAATAATTGATTTTATTGGTCAAGAAAAAGAGGATAATATTCCTATTCAAAGTCCTACTGAAGCTTATAATATGGCTGAAGTTCTCTCAAGATATAAGAGTAGGCAAGTGAAACCTGTCACAATGCAGGATCTTCAGTCTGAAATAAAGACTTTAAAAATTGAGATTAAAAATTTAAAATCTCAAGATCAACAAATCCAGACTCGATTGGAAAAATTGGAGCTAGAACATATATCTAGATATTCAGCTAAAACTGTTACTACTAGCTAGTTCTTCTCATTCTTACATTCCTGAGGAAGAGAATTTAGTAGTAGATGAACAACAACCAGAGGATGTTGCTAGGAATAATTTCCTACAAAAAATGGATTTATTTATTACCCATAAATGGTATATAAAAATAAATATGCTTGTCAATAATGAATATTATTTGACAAATTTAATAGCACTTGTAGATAGTGGTGCAGATCTTAATTGTGTTAAAGAAGGAATCGTTCCTATTAAATTCTGTGAACGAACTTCTCAGACACTTAGTGCTGCTAATAATAATACTCCTTACAAAATCACCGATGTGAATATTTGTAAGAATGATATTTGTATTCCTGTACACCTAATAGTTGTAAAGGAAATATCTCAGCATGTTATTTGAGGAACTCCTTTCCTAGAAAAACTTATGCCAATAAATGAGATCACTAAAGAAGGAATTACAACTTGTTATAAAGGAAAAAGAATAACTTTTGAATTTATAACAAATCCAATTGTTAAAATTCTTAACAATGTCAGCTTAAAAGAAAATCAAATTAATTTCTTGAAAGAAGAACTTGCTCAGGTTACTATAACCCAGCAATTAAAACAATTTGAAGTTCAAAACAAAATTAAGCAAGTTGAAGAATTCAAATCACAAACTTGTAGTAATTTACCAAATTCTTTTTGGAATAGGAAACAACATATTGTTTCTTTACCTTATGAAGAATCCTTTAATGAAAAGGATATTCCCACCAAGGCAAGATCTTGTCAAATGAATCAAGAATATCTTGAGTTGTGTAAAAAAAAAATCCAAGAATTGTTGGATAAGAAATTAATAAGAAAATCATACTCCCCATGGAGTTGTACAGCATTTTATGTCAATAATAATGCTGAAAAAGAAAGGGGTGTACCTAGACTTGTAATTAATTATAAACCTTTAAATAAAGTTTTAAAATGGATTAGGTACCCAATTCCTAATAAAAGGGATTTACTAAATAGAATTGTAAAAGCTAGAATTTATTCTAAATTTGACCTGAAATCAGGTTATTGGCAAATTCAAATTAATGAAAAGGATCGATATAAAACAGCCTTTACTGTTCCTTTTGGTCATTATGAATGGAATGTAATGCCATTTGGTCTGAAGAATGCTCCTTCAGAATTTCAAAATATTATGAATGAAATATTCATTCAACATTCAAATTTTATATTATCTTACATTGATGATATATTAATCTTCTCTAATACTATTGAAGAACATTTTAAACATCTTAGTATGTTTAAATATTTAGCCATTAAAAATGGTTTAGTAATTTCTGTCCCAAAAATGAAACTTTTCCAACAAGATATAAGGTTTTTGGGACATAATATTACTAATAATACCATACATCCAATAGATAGAAGTATTGAATTTGCTTCTAAATTTCCAGATGAAATAACTGACAATAAGCAGTTACAGCGATTTCTTGGTGCATTAAATTATGTATCAGATTTCTATAAAAATATTGCAAATGATACAAAATTTTTGTATCAAAGATTAAGAAAAAATCCTACTCCTTGGACTACTGCTCATACCGAGGCAGTAAAAACAATAAAACAAAAGGTTAAGAATTTACCTTGTTTACATTTAGCCAATGCTGAATGGTTTAAAATTATTGAAACTGATGCCAGTAACATAGGTTATGGGGGCATACTAAAACAATTAAATCCTACTACTAACAAAGAAATGTTAGTAAGATATCATTCAGGAAAATGGAATGATGCTCAGAATAATTATTCTACTATAAAGAAAGAAATTCTTTCTATTATCCAATGTATACATAAATTTCAAGATGATTTGATTAATAAGAAATTTTTATTACGCATCGATTGCAGTTCAGCAAAAACTGTTTTAGAAAAAGATGTTAAAAATTTAGCATCTAAGCAAATATTTGCTAGATGGCAAGCAGAATTAGCCATATTTGAATTTGAAATTGAATATATTAAGGGAATTAATAATTCTCTTCCTGACTTCTTAACGCGTGAATTTTTGCAGAACCATGCATAGGAAGGACAAGGGGAAACAACCATGGGTTCCTCGACCCATGACTTCGGACTCCAATGAGTTTCGATATCAGTCCAAGAAAACTGTTCTTGGAAAAGGAAAGCCCTCTAATAGAGGCATCAAGATTCAAGATCCTGAAGAAACCAATGTTTCTTACAAACAGGCAGTTGAGGTGGAAACAATATTCACTCAAAATAATTATTCAAATAATTATTCAGAAGAAATTCTTTTACTTGATAGATCTGACATACCAATGATGGATGATCCTTGGAAGATAAAAGAAAAATATCTGGAAAACAATATGTTTCCAGTCCAAGGAAAAGATCGTAATGTTTATGAAGGAATTTTGCTGATAACTAAATCAGTCGAAATTGAGCATTTTCATCAGAAGACCAATGATCTTCGCAGTGATGTTAATTACAGCAAAATAATAATTAGACAAATTATCACCCCTCAATCTTGGGGACTTCATCCTAACAGAACTAGACATCTAGTTCATCGTGAAAAAGGAATCGATGTATTTTTCACATACTGGGATTACGTTGAGGCGTTTACTAAAGTATTTTACTATGATAATAGTAAACAAAAGCACTCTTGGTTTATTAGAATTTGTCCAGAAATTTTGAAACAGGATATTCCTGTATGGTTTATCAAATGGTGGTATAAATTTGGTGCCACTCTGAAAATTTTACCTCCTGTACTGCAAGAATTATTTGCGGTCTGGACACAATCTTACCCTTTATGTCAGAATGCTGACACTCTTCTGGAGGGGGAAAGTACAATGTATTTCTTTGTCCATTTTGAGATTCCCTATATTTTCAAATGGATAATTAAATGTGAATACAATCCTCTCAATTTTCCTGTTCTTGCCAGAAAATTCATGATTAAATGGTGGAATAGGATTGATGACAAGGAAAAGGTACAAATAGTACAGAAATCTATTAAGGATAATGAGATCCTTGTAGAAGAAAAATTAAAAAAGGAAATTGTTGAAGACAGTCCTTTAAAGAAGTTAAAGGAATCCTTGAGAAGAAGAAATCCTCGAATCACTGAGGAGGAATTAAAGAAAAAATGTCTTCAGTACATGCAAACTCAATTTGAGTCTATCTTTGAAACAGAAAATATGTCTGTTAGTTCTACCAAATCAGACAAAGAGGTAGAAGAAAATGTTGATGAAGAAACATTCTTCAAGAGAATGCATAAACGAGTCACTACTCAGTCGGACAATGAAAGTGATGACGAATGCATGCTTTAAGAATACACTGTTGCCAGAATACAGGTGGCAATCATCTTACTTTACTTTTGTTAAAAAGAATCTCTTTAATTATTGGCCGACAATAGTGACCCTACCACTTACTTTGCTTAGCATAATTGCTAACACATGGACGGCGGAGAAGTAAAGTAGATAAAGTATAAAGAAGATGGCGACGGGCACTCACGTTGCTAATTTAAAGAAGAATCTTACCTACAGCTGCCGGTTACCTTACTTGTATCTGTCAGTCGGTCGATATCGACTTCTTGTAATATAAATAGAGGCCAAGCCCTCTCTATTATGTACGCTTTGTTTTGGAGAGTGATTTGCATTTACTACTTTGTGTGCTTTGTAACATATTCTCTACTATCAATAAAATTCCGCTTAAACGTTTGACGTCTCATCCTTCTCATCCTGGTTCAATTTGGTATCAGAGCCATGATGGCTCAGGGCTGAGGTAATTCTACTTCTTTGCAAACATGTAAATATATAGTTAGTATTAGGTTGTTATGATCTTTATTATGTTAAAAGCTGTTGTTTTATTTAACCATGAGATGAGTTCAAAAGCTATTCTAGCGATGTGTCTTCTACTTAGTGGAACGGCATCAAAGTCGCGTTGCCTTATTTGCCGAGATGGCTGTGTTGGCATAAATCGTTGACAGCCGTGCTAGGTCTTTACTATCGTTAGAATAGTATAAAAACAACTTGATTAGTTAAGTAAAACAAAAGAATTTACATAATGAGATTTACCTCAGCCCTGAGCCATCATGGCTCTGATACCAAATTGAACCAGGATGAGAAGGATGAGACGTCAAACGTTTAAGCGGAATTTTATTGATAGTAGAGAATATGTTACAAAGCACACAAAGTAGTAAATGCAAATCACTCTCCAAAACAAAGCGTACATAATAGAGAGGGCTTGGCCTCTATTTATATTACAAGAAGTCGATATCGACCGACTGACAGATACAAGTAAGGTAACCGGCAGCTGTAGGTAAGATTCTTCTTTAAATCAGCAACGTGAGTGCCCGTCGCCATCTTCTTTATACTTTATCTACTTTACTTCTCCGCCGTCCATGTGTTAGCAATTATGCTAAGCAAAGTAAGTGGTAGGGTCACTATTGTCGGCCAATAATTAAAGAGATTATTTTTAACAAAAGTAAAGTAAGATGATTGCCACCTGTATTCTGGCAACAGTGTATTCTTAAAGCATGCATTCGTCATCACTTTCATTGTCCGACTGAGTAGTGACTCGTTTATGCATTCTCTTGAAGAATGTTTCTTCATCAACATTTTCTTCTACCTCTTTGTCTGATTTGGTAGAACTAACAGACATATTTTCTGTTTCAAAGATAGACTCAAATTGAGTTTGCATGTACTGAAGACATTTTTTCTTTAATTCCTCCTCAGTGATTCGAGGATTTCTTCTTCTCAAGGATTCCTTTAACTTCTTTAAAGGACTGTCTTCAACAATTTCCTTTTTTAATTTTTCTTCTACAAGGATCTCATTATCCTTAATAGATTTCTGTACTATTTGTACCTTTTCCTTGTCATCAATCCTATTCCACCATTTAATCATGAATTTTCTGGCAAGAACAGGAAAATTGAGAGGATTGTATTCACATTTAATTATCCATTTGAAAATATAGGGAATCTCAAAATGGACAAAGAAATACATTGTACTTTCCCCCTCCAGAAGAGTGTCAGCATTCTGACATAAAGGGTAAGATTGTGTCCAGACCGCAAATAATTCTTGCAGTACAGGAGGTAAAATTTTCAGAGTGGCACCAAATTTATACCACCATTTGATAAACCATACAGGAATATCCTGTTTCAAAATTTCTGGACAAATTCTAATAAACCAAGAGTGCTTTTGTTTACTATTATCATAGTAAAATACTTTAGTAAACGCCTCAACGTAATCCCAGTATGTGAAAAATACATCGATTCCTTTTTCACGATGAACTAGATGTCTAGTTCTGTTAGGATGAAGTCCCCAAGATTGAGGGGTGATAATTTGTCTAATTATTATTTTGCTGTAATTAACATCACTGCGAAGATCATTGGTCTTCTGATGAAAATGCTCAATTTCGACTGATTTAGTTATCAGCAAAATTCCTTCATAAACATTACGATCTTTTCCTTGGACTGGAAACATATTGTTTTCCAGATATTTTTCTTTTATCTTCCAAGGATCATCCATCATTGGTATGTCAGATCTATCAAGTAAAAGAATTTCTTCTGAATAATTATTTGAATAATTATTTTGAGTGAATATTGTTTCCACCTCAACTGCCTGTTTGTAAGAAACATTGGTTTCTTCAGGATCTTGAATCTTGATGCCTCTATTAGAGGGCTTTCCTTTTCCAAGAACAGTTTTCTTGGACTGATATCGAAACTCATTGGAGTCCGAAGTCATGGGTCGAGGAACCCATGGTTGTTTCCCCTTGTCCTTCCTATGTATGGTTCTGCAAAAATTCACGCGTTAAGAAGTCAGGAAGAGAATTATTAATTCCCTTAATATATTCAATTTCAAATTCAAATATGGCTAATTCTGCTTGCCATCTAGCAAATATTTGCTTAGATGCTAAATTTTTAACATCTTTTTCTAAAACAGTTTTTGCTGAACTGCAATCGATGCGTAATAAAAATTTCTTATTAATCAAATCATCTTGAAATTTATGTATACATTGGATAATAGAAAGAATTTCTTTCTTTATAGTAGAATAATTATTCTGAGCATCATTCCATTTTCCTGAATGATATCTTACTAACATTTCTTTGTTAGTAGTAGGATTTAATTGTTTTAGTATGCCCCCATAACCTATGTTACTGGCATCAGTTTCAACAATTTTAAACCATTCAGCATTGGCTAAATGTAAACAAGGTAAATTCTTAACCTTTTGTTTTATTGTTTTTACTGCCTCGGTATGAGCAGTAGTCCAAGGAGTAGGATTTTTTCTTAATCTTTGATACAAAATTTTTGTATCATTTGCAATATTTTTATAGAAATCTGATACATAATTTAATGCACCAAGAAATCGCTGTAACTGCTTATTGTCAGTTATTTCATCTGGAAATTTAGAAGCAAATTCAATACTTCTATCTATTGGATGTATGGTATTATTAGTAATATTATGTCCCAAAAACCTTATATCTTGTTGGAAAAGTTTCATTTTTGGGGCAGAAATTACTAAACCATTTTTAATGGCTAAATGTTTAAACATACTAAGATGTTTAAAATGTTCTTCAATAGTATTAGAGAAGATTAATATATCATCAATGTAAGATAATATAAAATTTGAATGTTGAATGAATATTTCATTCATAATATTTTGAAATTCTGAAGGAGCATTCTTCAGACCAAATGGCATTACATTCCATTCATAATGACCAAAAGGAACAGTAAAGGCTGTTTTATACCGATCCTTTTCATTAATTTGAATTTGCCAATAACCTGATTTCAGGTCAAATTTAGAATAAATTCTAGCTTTTACAATTCTATTTAGTAAATCCCTTTTATTAGGAATTGGGTACCTAATCCATTTTAAAACTTTATTTAAAGGTTTATAATTAATTACAAGTCTAGGTACACCCCTTTCTTTTTCAGCATTATTATTGACATAAAATGCTGTACAACTCCATGGGGAGTATGATTTTCTTATTAATTTCTTATCCAACAATTCTTGGATTTTTTTTTTACACAACTCAAGATATTCTTGATTCATTTGACAAGGTCTTGCCTTGGTGGGAATATCCTTTTCATTAAAGGATTCTTCATAAGGTAAAGAAACAATATGTTGTTTCCTATTCCAAAAAGCATTTGGTAAATTACTACAAGTTTGTGATTTGAAGTCTTCTTCAACTTGCTTAATTTTGTTTTGAACTTCAAATTGTTTTAATTGCTGGGTTATAGTAACCTGAGCAAGTTCTTCTTTCAAGAAATTAATTTGATTTTCTTTTAAGCTGACATTGTTAAGAATTTTAACAATTGGATTTGTTATAAATTCAAAAGTTATTCTTTTTCCTTTATAACAAGTTGTAATTCCTTCTTTAGTGATCTCATTTATTGGCATAAGTTTTTCTAGGAAAGGAGTTCCTAAAATAACATGCTGAGATATTTCCTTTACAACTATTAGGTGTACAGGAATACAAATATCATTCTTACAAATATTCACATCGGTGATTTTGTAAGGAGTATTATTATTAGCAGCACTAAGTGTCTGAGAAGTTCGTTCACAGAATTTAATAGGAACGATTCATTCTTTAACACAATTAAGATCTGCACCACTATCTACAAGTGCTATTAAATTTGTCAAATAATATTCATTATTGACAAGCATATTTATTTTTATATACCATTTATGGGTAATAAATAAATCCATTTTTTGTAGGAAATTATTCCTAGCAACATCCTCTGGTTGTTGTTCATCTACTACTAAATTCTCTTCCTCAGGAATGTAAGAATGAGAAGAACTAGCTAGTAGTAACAGTTTTAGCTGAATATCTAGATATATGTTCTAGCTCCAATTTTTCCAATCGAGTCTGGATTTGTTGATCTTGAGATTTTAAATTTTTAATCTCAATTTTTAAAGTCTTTATTTCAGACTGAAGATCCTGCATTGTGACAGGTTTCACTTGCCTACTCTTATATCTTGAGAGAACTTCAGCCATATTATAAGCTTCAGTAGGACTTTGAATAGGAATATTATCCTCTTTTTCTTGACCAATAAAATCAATTATTTTATTCTTTATTCCAGGACTAATATTATCCCTTAACAAAGCTTCAATTATATCTTTCTTCTCATCAAGAGTTAAAGTATTAATTGATAAGCCATTCATTTCTACTATAGATTTATAGTAGTTAACATCTTTATCTGTAACACATTCGTTACATTGACAATTTTTACCACATTCTTCTTCAGAATTGCCTGTTGATTCATCATCAGATGAACTTTCTTCATAATCAGAATTAATCATTAATTTATAAAGAGTATTCCTCAACTCTTCATCTTCAATTTCTTCAATTTTCTTTTTTGTATAACATTTGTTAGCATAGTGGCCTAATTTACCACATTTGTAACATTTAATAACTTTCTTGGAAGACTTCTTCTTCCTCAGATTTCTACCTTCCTTATTATTGGTAGGTTCTTTTCTTCTAGAAGGATATTTCCTTCTTCTATAAGGTTTCTTATTATATTCCTTATAGTCATTAACTTTCTTTTTCCCCTTTGTATTAGGAGGTTTAGAAATATCCATAGCAAACTGGTCACAGAATTCTCCCAATTGTTTTCTTTCAGAGAGTCTCTGAGTTTTCAATTGATGTCGTAGCTTTAAATCATTACATAAAGCTAGACCTTCTTCTATACACTTATTTATCAAATTGCCATAAGTGTAATTAGCATACGGTATTACACCATTATTTTGGTTTCTCAAACCTTGGCTTATTCTTTCAGCAAAAAGATTAGGTAGTCCATCAATAAATTTTGACTTCCAGTGAGCATTATTGGCATCACCAAGTAACATTACTCTACTCAAAAAGGTATCTTTATACCATCTGAAATGAGTAAGAGTTGGACATCTTAAATTCTGAAGAAGAGTTCTCACTCTATCTCCATGATCAGAAATGCCACCAGTAAAGTGTTCTAATATTGTTATCATTAAAGTATAAACTGCATCAGTCTTAGTGACTTGAGTATTGTCTATATATATATATATATATATAGATACAATATATTATATATAGATACATAGATAAGATATATATAGTATACATAGATAATATCTAGTATACATATATAAGATATATAGTATACATAGATACATATATAGATACATATATATGTATATGATATATATATATATAGATACTAGTTATATAGTATATATATATATATATATATATATTTATATATATATATATATATATATATATATATATATATATAAATACATATATACATGCTCTACTGCTGCTGCGCGTTCTGCTGCTGCGTGCAGCTGTTGCTACTGCTGCAGCTACTGCTGCTGCTGCGTGCTACTGTTGTTCTGCTCTGCTGCTGCTGCAGCGACTGCAGCTGCTTCTACTGCACTGCTGCTGTTCCTGCAGTTCCTTTTCTTGTCCCCCCCCCCCCCATATATATATATATATATATATATATATATATAGAGTTATAAAACGAAATAAAGACGATTACCTTGCTAATATAGGATTGAGGGGAGATGAGAGATGGTGAGTGAAGGAGGGTGGGGATGTGTTTATATAGGGAATGAGGGGATTAGAGGTTGTCAAGATATTTTTATAATGAATTTACCTTTGTACCCTTAACCGATTCAATTTGGATTTCTCTTCTTATGAAGAGCAATCCAAATTGAATTTGTCTTCCTACTTTAATTAATTTAAATGATGGTTAAAAACCCTCTCTCTCCTGCTGTCCCCCCTCCCCCCCCCCCCCCCGCTGCAACTAGTCATAGCGAACATCCACCCTCTCTCCTCCCTGCTGCCCCCCCTATTAGCCCCCCTCCTCAGCCTCTACCCAAACCCTAGCCGTCTTTCCTTATGCCCGTAAACCCTAACCCAACCGCCATCTACCCCAAACTCTAGCCGTCCTTCCACATCTTCAAAAAAAAAAGCAAAAAAAAAATGTTGGGATCCTCAGGGGGTAAACAACGGTTTGTTTGCTGGAACCTCTTGACTCTCAATATTGACATCAAGAGTTTAACAAAGAGCATATAAGTTGTTTGTTTTGCGTGAATCTTTGTTTCTTTCCTTACTCGATCTCCACATCCGGATCTAACAGAGGGTAACCTGGATTGCCTCTTTGTCTTGGCTTGTGTGATCCATATTCAATCCCCGCGTCTCATGCACGTGCCAGTTCTGGCCACGTTTATAGCGCATTGGCATAGTTGATATAATTATCGGGTTGAAAAAATCAAATCGACGGTCAAATCAGGAACGCTGAAGGATGACAAGTACTAAGACGAATAGCAGTGATATAAACACCAGTGTCGGAAACACAATGACGGGACCAACATGCACTAGCATGACGATTCCATTGATCGACTTGTCGATCGACGGTTGGACGAACCAGAGGGCTACTCGACGTGATGAAAAAAGGTCGAGAAGACGCTTGGGGAATGCAGTTGTCCAAACATCTGACTAACAACCCTCCAGAAATGACTGATCCCACATTTGAGCACTTGGAGACGGATGGCAATCGACTATTTACACAGTCGATGAATTCAATGGAACCATCGGTGGAAGATATAGTTCAGAACACGGATTCGGTGAAGGAGTTATGGGGGTCCTAGCAACGACATTTAATGGAAAACACGATTTGTCTCGTATCTACGACTCGGTCGTTGGCGTATACCGAGTGGATCAGGGAGACAAATCTCATAAAGACCACTTTCGGGCCTATAAAGCTATGTGACTGAAGAGGTCGACCGCGTATTACCTCTAACGACGGATATCAATGAAGCGAGGGCTCAACGTGAGCAACTTCATGTCATGGCATATCTTGTCTCTCTCTGTCCTGATGCAGACTCTGCTTGCTCTCAGATCATTGCTGGAGCTGATGTTCCGTCTCTGATGGAAGCTCACTTTCGTGTTCTACGGGCAACGGAAGTTGTTGAGACCACTCCGAGTGATGCTTCTGATCGATCTGCTCTTGGTGCTACTCGTGCTGGATTTGTGGTGGTCGTGGTGGACGACGTGGTGGCCGAAATGCTGGCCGTGATGGTGGACGAGGCAATGGCGGTCGTGATAGAGGAAGACCGCGCACATGCTTCAATTGTGGTCTGCAAGGCCATTTCTAATGGCAGTGTCCTAAAGCTTCTGCCACCAATGTTACATCAGATGCTCCTGATGATGGCGTTCGATCTGTCCAGATGACTGCAGAGTCATATACAGATTTTGTTGACTTCCAAGCTCAATGTCGTGGTGAAGCCTCCACATCTGGATCCACAACCTGGTACTCAACGACATGTGTGGTGAGGTCGAAGCAGTGGGTGATTAACTTTGCTGCGTTTGCTCATATGACAGGTGACATAGGTATGATACGCAATTATGTATCGGTGGGTCGTATTTTCGATATTATTGTTGCCAATGGTGCTTCACTAACAGTCCGTGGACGAGGAAATGTCCTTTCTTCCGGACTATCACTCAATACTGTATTACATATATTCGGAAACCCGTTTAGTTTATTTTCAATTAGTCAGATTACTCGCGACATGCATTGCTCGGTAACGTTTTTTTCTGATGGTTGTATTTTTCAGGACCTAAAGACTGGGAATACTGTCGGCAAGGGGCATATGGCTGGTGGTTTGTACCTGTTTGACGTACCTTATTCTGTTGCTTGTGCCAGCGTGAAACTCGATCCTTTAGAGTTACATTGTCAGTTAGGCCATCCATCAATCCAAGCTCTATAAAAAATGTACCTATCTTTAGATGTTCCAGTTACTTTTCATTGTGAGTCGTGTCGTTTGGCTAAGCATCACTGGGTTCCCTATCCGGTGAGTCATAATAAAATTGCAGCCGTTCCTTTCGAGTTTGTGCATTCTGATGTATGGGGACCTTGTCCGGTTGAATCAATGATAGGTTTCAAGTACTTTGTTACATTTGTTGATGATTACTCACTTGTCACTTTTGTTTATCTGATAAAAAATTGCTCCGAATTATTTGAAATTTAGTATAATTTTTATGCAGAAATTAAAACACAATTTGGTGTTCCAATTAAATGCTTTCAAAGTGACAATGGTCGTGAGTATCTATCTCGTGAGTTCAATACTCATATGTCCCGTAATGACATTATCCACTAAACTTTTTGTCCTTATACACTGCAACAGAATGGTGTGGCCGAACGTAAGAATCACCATCTCTTGGAAACAACGCGTGCTCTTATGTTTCAAGCACGTACTCCCAAAAGATTTTGGTCGGATGCGGTACTTACAGCTTGTTATCTTATTAATCGCATGCCATCGTCGGTTTTCAATGGTGCTACTCCCTTTTTTCGGTTATATCACAAACGAGAACCGTTTCTACCTCTCAAAATTTTGGTTGCTTATGCTATGTTCGGGATATCCGACCGACCCTTTCTAAATTAGATCCTAAGGCAATCATTGTGTTTTCCTTGGGTATCCTAAAGATAAAAAATGGTATCGATATTTTTTCCCTACCTTGAAGAGGTATTTTTTTCTTGGGATATTACTTCGTTGAAATCGAGTTTCCTCCACTTCCATAAACTACAGATCTAGTTCCCCAAGTTGACCCAGAAGAGAATTTTTTGTTGTTTCCTATTCAAACACAACAGTCCCCCGTATGGGTGCCCTCCCCTACCGAGCCAGTATTCCGGTTTGACGGTCCGCAAACACCGGTTCAGTCAGTACCGACGCCGCCCGAACGAACCTCGCAGATAGTGTCCACGGTCACAGAGCCATCATCCTCCTTTTGCTCCACTGATTCGCCTTCGCCTGTTCCACCAGCTCGACCTCGTCGTGCCTGTCGTGATCATCCCTTGTATGTTGACTACTACAAAGGGTTCGCGAGCCACACTCAATCCTTGGTAGCTACTATTGATGGGATTCCAGATTCCCAATACTGCCGAGGAGGGTCTCAAATATCTCGGTCGGCGTACTGCTATGGAAGAGAAGATGAAAGCGCTTCGGGAGAACCATACTTGGGATTTGGTAGATTTGCCTACGGGTAAGTAGGAAGTAGATTGCAAATGAGTGTTTACGATCAAGGTGAAACCAGATGGCACTCTTGATCGCCTAAAGGCTCATCTGGTGGCTAAAGGATATTCTCAGACATATGGTGAGGGTTATTTTGAGACATTCTCTCCAGTTGCTATGATGACATCTGTGCACGTACTCTTGGCTTTAGTTGTTCGCTATGATTGACCATTGGTTCAGCTGGATATCAAGAATGCATTTCTCCACGGGGATATTGAAGAAGAAGTGTATGTGGTGCAACCTCCCGGGTTCGTTGCAAGGGAAGGTAAAGTGTGTCATCTGCGGAAGGTCCTCTATGGTCTCAAACAATCACCTCGTACGTGGTTTGGTCTCAAAGAAGGATCATTCAGTATTCTACCGACAGACATCAGCTGGAATGATACTACTTGGTGTCTATGTTGACGACATTGTGATCACGGGAGACAACCAGGATATTGTAGGATTAAAAAAGTTTATGGGAGAACAAATTCAGACAAAGGATATGGGATCATTGAACTACTTCTTGGACATTGAAGTCACACGGAAAAAAGCGAGATATTGTAATGTCTCAGAGGAAGTACGTGCTGGACATACTAAATCATGCAGGAATGATGCAAGCCAAGGGAGCAAACTCGTCCATGGATCCAGAGGACAAAGTTACTCCCCGACGAGGGGGTTCTGATGACCAATCCGGATCAGTATCGTCGCGGTCATGACTCGACCAGACGTTTCCTTCATCGTAAGTGTCGTAAGTAGATTTATGGCTTCAACACGAGTTACACATTGGTACACAATTCTTAGAATTCTGCGCTATCTAGTCCATAATCTGGGAAACGGAATTCAGATGGAGAATCATGGACATGCTTGTGTTGAGTGCTTTACTGATGATGACTGGGGTACAAGCCTGACGGATAGACGGTCTACATCTGGCTACTCGGTAGTTATTGACGGAAACTTGGTATCGTGGAAGAGCAAGAAGCAGAGTATGATAGTATGGTCAAGTTCAGAAGCAGAATATCGAGCCATTGCTCTTGGCACAGCAGATGTGTTATATCTGCATCATCTTCTACAAGAGCTGGAACAAGAAGCAGGATCTAAAACAGTAGGTATGTGGTGTGATAACCAGTCTGCTATCCATATTGCTACCAATCATGTATTCCATAAAAGGACGAAGCACATTGAAATCGACATCCACTTTGTCCATGATGAGTATAAAAAGAGGATGACAAAGTTTCACCACGTAAGGACCGGTGATCAGATAGCCGATATCTTCATGCAGTCTCTTTTGGGTCCTCGGATTCAATTTCTGTGTAACAAGCTGGACATGATTGACATCTATTCTCTAGCTTGAGGGAGAGTGTTAAGTATTAGTAAGTATTGGGCTTTAGTCCCACATCGGATAGAACAATAGTGAGAGGGATTAGCCTCTCCTATATATATGTAATCCTCGCTTCAATAATAATCATCATCTCATTATTCAACTCTACAAACTATGAGTATTGTTTCTAAATCTATATCTGCTGTAAATATGTAAGGAATGAATTAGGACACATCATTTGTAATTACTGTGCATGCATACACGGAGTGACACAGAAGCCCTTTTAATTATCGTAAGAAAATATTCTAGACAAGGAGAAAAGGAGACATTTGCTATAGGTAATCGCGTTTTCTTAGGCACAACATGAGTCAATCAGCAAAGAGTGAAGTAAAATACTAATTCCTAATTAAGTGCTCATAGTTCAGCTGTACCTCATTCTTGTTATATCTTTTTGGTGTAAGAACGAAGTCATCAGTATTGTCAGGTCAAGTATAGCCATAGAAAGATTGTTTGGCGTTTCACAAGAGAGTTTGTCTATTACAGCCAATCCTGTTGGATAGAATTATATTTCGTGTTTTGTCATATGGAGGCAATTTGTTCTCATTTGACCTTATTAAAGAGGTGGGTCCAATATATCACCTTTCATTCTTCCAGTGACTCCAGTTCAGACTTGATTTGAAATCAATATGTGAACTGGATCAACTCTCCAATATATGGCAACAAAACTTAGTATTGTTATTTTGGTGTTATAGTATTTTAAAGCCTCACTTTTTACAGCAGAATTTTTTGGTGAACTTAAATTCGAGGTTCCAGTTTCTTAGGTATAAGCAGGCATGTTCTCCTAAACTTGTGCAAAATTAGTTACTCGGATAAGTTCGTGGCCTATAATAAGAAGAGCATGTTTGTATTGTATCAACGTCCACCCATGCTTACGTTGTTGGATATAATTCTGTACATTGTGGAAATATGCATGACAAAGGACAAATTTGGCTGGACTTTGCATAAACAACGAGAATGGATGTGCATCTTTCTCGTAAACCAGTTCCAAGTTCTCTATAAGTTTGTCCTACGAGACTTGTCCCCTATTTTCTCATATAGGATATTATAATAACTTAGGTATCTATACCCTTGATGGACTTTGCCCTACTATTACTTTATAACCTTCAAATGAAATGCTAACACACAACTCTCTGTACATAAGTTACACTTATGTCCAAACATTGAGAGGTTCAATGAACTATAGTCGATGCATGAAATAGTTTTAAACTCAAAATAGGTGAAGGTAAATTTCCTTGTATAGATAGTAGATTGCCCAGGGCGTTTTACGTGCCCTTAACTTTGGAAGGGATAAAGTAATTCTTCAGGCAAAATTTTATGGTTTCACTCCTAGAGAGCAAACGTGGTACGTGTGTGTGTATGTGAGAGCAAAGGTGGTTTCACTCCTAGGGAGGCTTGTTATCCTGATAACATGAATTAACTTTTCCTTTTACATTTACAATTAACAGAAGACCAATTCTCTAATGTGGAACCTATCTTGTTTTCAGCTTTCAGATACTGAGGTCGGTTCTTCTGTTGCATCAAAGCTTGACATTGAAAATGACCTGCCTCCTGAGGGAAAGATCACCTATGCTTCCCTTCTGAAACAGCTATCACTAGATGTTGCTAGCACTGATGGAGAAGGATTAAAAAAATATGATAGCTTTTCTAGATGGATGAGCAATGAACTGGGTGATGTAGATGACTCTCAGATAAATCCAAGTTCTGACGTGTACTGGAGCACCATTCAAAGTGAAAGTGTTGCTGAGGACTCTAGCATATCCAACACGTATTTAGTGGGTCCATCGCTTTCCCAAGACCAGCTTTTCAGTATACTTGATTTCTCCCCGAACTGGGCATACACAGGGCAGCAGACCAAGGTATTAGAACTTGTCTCTTCTTATATGAATCCTTTTGGAATTATGTAGATAAGTTATTTAATGCTTGAAATGCTTTCCTTTCAAGCAGATGAATACAACTGCTTTTGCTTATTCTTGCTTCTAAACATTTCTTGTTAGGTTATAATTAGGGGAACATTCTTGAGGAACAAAGAGGATGTGGAGAAGTGTAAATGGTCATGTATGTTTGGGGAAATTGAAGTGCCAGCAGAAGTCCTAGCAGATGGAACCCTCTGCTGCCATGCTCCATGCCATAAAGTTGGACAGGTTCCTTTTTATATTACCTGCTCGAATAGGTTGGCTTGTAGTGAAGTACGTGAGTTTGAATATAGAGAACGCAATATTCAGTATATGGAAACTTCAGATTCCTATAGTACCAGAGTAAGTGAAATGGATCTTCATATACGTTTGGAGAAGCTATTATCTTTGGGAACAGTTGAACAACCAAAACCAGTTTCTGGAGGCATAATTGAGAAACAATACTTGACAAATGAAATAAACTCACTGATGATGGATGGCTATGATGAGTGGTTGAATACATTAAATCAAATTTGTGAGGACGACTTTTCTGTTGGCAGCGAACAGGATCGGCAACTTTTAAAATTATTGAAAGAAAAACTGCACACATGGCTTATGTATAAAGTAAATGAAGATGGTAGAGGTCCTAGTGTCTTAGATAGTGAGGGACAGGGTGTACTTCATTTGGCTGCTGCACTAGGGTATGACTGGGTCATTAAACCTACAGTAACTGCAGGTGTTAGCGTTAATTTTAGAGATGTGCGTGGATGGACTGCTCTTCACTGGGCTGCATTCTGTGGCAGGTATGAACCCTTAAAAAAGTGTTGTTTGTTTCTTATTGCTAATATATCGTGTTCTTTTCTTATCAACTGTTTTATGTTTACTTTCCTATATTTTCAGGGAAAAGACAGTTGCTGCCCTCATTGGCCTAGGTGCTGACCCTGGATTAGTAACAGATCCAACCCCTGGGTTCCCATCTGGAAGACCACCTGCAGATTTAGCATCTGACAGTGGGCACAAAGGAATTGCTGGTTTTCTAGCTGAGTCTTCGCTTACTAGACGTCTTATTACACTGACCTTGAAGGATTCAAATGCTAGTAATCTTGCTGAAGTAACTGGTGCAAGAGGCGTTGAAGATGTTGCAGAAGCAGCTGCCGTTCCACTTGATTATGGGGATATGCAGGCTGGACTTTCTCTGAAGGACTCACTGAGTGCTGTTCGCAACGCTGCTCAAGCGGCAGCTCGGATACATCAAGTGTACAGAGTGCAATCATTTCACAGGAAGAAACTTACGGAGTATGGTAATGATACATGTGGAATATCAGATGAGCGTGCCTTATCACTCATTACCCTCAAGACTTCCAAGTTAGGACAACATGATTTGCCTGTGCATGCTGCTGCAGTACGAATACAAAACAAGTTTCGAGGGTGGAAAGGGAGGAAGGAGTTCTTGGTTATTCGGCAGAGAATAGTCAAGATCCAGGTATTTGCATTATATAATCTTCCTATATGAAAGCTTTCCGTTTTTCTAATTTATGATTGATGTCATTATGTTGCTTGATGTTGCCACTCTGAGTGTCTTCACTTCAATACATACTGCAATTAGTTTCTGATAGGATATAAACAGAGGGGATATGTAGAGAAATTGGTGTTAATGTATTTGTTTCCTCATAGCAGGCACAAATATGAATAAGGATATCGTTCATAAGTGATGCAGGACAGGTATGAATTTTAGATGAACAAGACAAGAACCAAGTTAATAATGTTATATATAAGATTTCATTTGATTCATTTGTTAAAGACGGTGAATTTTCAGCAATAAACTAGTAACAACCCAAGCAAGCAGGTTCTCCTTTAATATTAATTGACAAGACCGAATTAATGAAGTAGTACTCTTTAGATTGGATAGTTCAACAACTAATATTAAATTTAATTTGTTGTTAGTAGAAGTACTCTATTTGTGGATTTGGCAGCGAATAAGTACTTGCATAAAGAATGATTGATTTTCTATTTTAGATTCCACGCTCTCCAAAGTTGATGAAGGACCGTTTGTCGGATGCGGATGGTTGCCAT
The DNA here is from genome assembly GCA_036927795.1 of Iris macrosiphon. NCBI lineage: Eukaryota > Viridiplantae > Streptophyta > Magnoliopsida > Asparagales > Iridaceae > Iris > Iris macrosiphon. The sequence continues at coordinate 75,092,983 of JAYESA010000014.1, forward strand.
CTTCAAGGGGGGATGATTGCTATCTTCAAGGGATCGCTTTGATGCCTTCTTCTTCAAGGGATTTTAAATAACGATGCTTGGAGTAGTAGCGGCTAGGATTTGGAATTGTGAAGGTGGCGGCTAGGGTTTCAAAGTGGGGGGAGGGGGGCTTCTTGATAGAAAGAGAGGAGGGAGACGGAACAAAACTTTTAGAAAAGAAAGAGGAGCATTCACTTAATAGCAAACAATTTTTATTTATTCATTCAGTGAGGAATTACATAGCCAATGTCCTTTATTTAAGCATCTCTCATTCTCACCAAATTTCGTGCGGATGATTGCCAATCTTCAAGGGGTGATGATTGCTATCTTCAAGGGATCATTTTGATGCCTTCTTCTTCAAGGGATTCTAAATAACAATACTTGGAGTAATAGCGGCTAGTATTTGGAAATTGTGAAGGTGGCGGCTAGGGTCTCTAAGTGGGGGAGGAGGGCTTCTTGATAGAAAGAGGAGGGAGAGACAGAACAAACTTTTACAAGAGAAAGAGGAGCATTCACTTAATAGCGTACAATTTTTATTTATTCATTCAGTAAGAAATTACATAGCTAATGCCCTTTACTTAAGCATCTCCCATTCTCTCCAAATTTTGATTTGAGACTAAACTGCTTAATAAAAAACAATGAGCCAACATGTGCTTTCTATTTTACTAAGTAAAATAAAGCAAACTTGGACTATTTAGTACATCTGGTGGACATCACTTTGACTCGATATTTGTAGCGATGACGCGAATAATATTTGGGTATTTTAGATACGGTGTCTTCATCATTTTACCGGCAGTGAGGAAGACTCGACCCTGTCGAGTGTCTCTGTTGCATGCTCATATTCTTCAAACACGTTGGAGTTTAATTTTTGCAACTCTTCTCTTGAAATCCATGTGTCTTCTGTTGTTGGTTTACCTTTCCATCGCACAAGATATCTATGGAATCCTTCATCTTTAGTAAAGACAACCTTATCATAATGTATACAAGCAATATCTTCTACTAAATATATAGGTTCAATTTGCGGTATAATCGCTAGTAGGGACTCTCAGGTGCAAGGTTGTTAGGTGGCTCATCTGAATCCAAAAGTGGATTAATAGGAATGATTGTAGGTCCTTTGTACAGATCTTCAATATTAAAAGTCGAACTAAACAAGAATCTTTGGGAAGATCCAATACATATTCATTTTGATTAATCTTGTGAATTATCTTAAATGGACTTGCATCCCTTGCATGTAGTTTCCTTACCCGTTCCTTTGGGAAACCGTCCGCACGTTACCCAGACTAATACTTTGTCTCCTAGCTTAAATTCTTGCAACTTCCTGCTAGAATCAACACAAGTCTTGTATTGATCATTATTTAGCTTGAATTCTTGTACTAATTTCATGATGCAGCGTAGTCATGCAAGATACAAATGCATATCTATTGGTAAATTCTTACTTAGAGTAAGAGTTCATTGTTGGCGCTAGAAAATGACTGTTTCGGTTCTGCGATCTTTGAACCTCTCATAATATATTGCCCGAAAGGTGGTGCTAAGCGTCCTCCTCCGGGATCTTCGTTGATTGGTCAGCGGACGGGGGTCGAGGGGGCAACACCCCTCGTGGTGTTACGAGAAGAACCTCCTGCTAGAAAAATCTCCCACCGAAGAGAAGGAAAAGACAAATTTTCCATTGAAAAGGACAAGTAGATCCACGCTGAAAGAAGGCCATATTCGAAATCATCAACAAGATATCTAATATGAAAACTGTCTTCCAACGTAAGGCACCTCTACGCCGAAGATGCCTTACAGCGTGAGATACCTCTACACTAAAGTTGTCTTCCAGCGTGAGACACCCCCATGTTTAAACTGCCTTCCAACGTGAGGTACTACCTCTATGCTGAAGCTGCTTTCCAGTGTGAAGCATTTCCATACTTAAGCATGCTTACATCGTTCATTTAGTGATTTTTAATATGCTGTCAACATTTATGTTATAGCCCTATCAAGATTGGACGTTACAATTTGTGAGGCGTCACATTAATCGATGGGAATGTTACAGGAATGAGGAGTCCGCAATAAAGAGGAACGACTGCCATGATTAGGTTTTAATGCAGCCTTCATGACAACGGGCCACGTGGCGAACAAGTCGTGCTTCACGCATGAATGCTTTCCATGCTGGAAGACGTTACGCTGAAGCAGACATAACGACGCTGGAATGAGTTTCCAACGTGAGGGCAATACTACGTTAAAATGCCCAGTTCAATGTGGAATTGTTCAGTATGGTTCATTTCAGGTGGAGATGAACAAACTGACCGTTTTCTAAATTTTGGCTATAAATAGTCTCGGTTTTTGTGAAAACCGTGAAGGACAATGTATTATCTAACTAAATACTTATCAAAAATTCTAAAACATATTTATAACAAATCCTAATTAAAATATATTTAAATCATATTTAAAATATTTTAATATAATTTAAACTTTTATCAAATTGTTCAACAATATTGTATTTTTTTACTTTTTTGTACGTGTAACGCACGTGAACGTGACTAGTTATTGTAAAAGCTCGTGTAACTGTTGTAATCGTTTTACAAATACAAAGTTTTCTTTGAAAGAAATTGTTTATTTATTTTTCACACGAAAACATTCCTTTGAATTAATTAGAATGGTGGTTGTTTTTCCTTCAGTGTGTCCGCCTCCTTGGCGATAGTTGGTTAGGTTGACTTGGTTGGAGTCAAATTTGCTTATTATCATGCACGAAAACGCACATATTCGACCTCCCAAAAATAGTTACGTCCAAGTCAAACGAATGATAGGGACCCATGATAAGTGGCTATATAATTGGAACAAGACATCTCTCTTGGACTTTGATATATGCATCATTCACCCACGATACCTGGTATGGTTGCGGGTGTGGTCCATTCTATCCATGGCTCTTACGGAAGCAATATTGATACCACTGTCACGTGACTTCTCCCTAACCCTGTATGTGGTTTGGAAGATTGTTGTGTGACGCCCCTCATCATCTGAAATAGGTTCAGGTTTATGGGTTATTTCTTCCAAGTTACTCTCGGGTTCAGTTGGGACAACCTCCTCGATGAGGATGGTCCTAGTCTGAACTTGATTTGGGCACTGGCTTTTCATGTGGCCATAACCCTGTCACCTAAAACATTGGTGCGTGAATTGCTCAGCTGATTGTCGACGAGGGCTGGGCTCAGTAGTCCCTTTCCTTTCCAATCGGGTTTAGCCAAGGATTTGTTTTTGACTTAATAGGACGAGGGGCTTAATAGGTCGACTTTTTTTGGGTTCTTCTTTGCCACCATTCAACTTGTACTTGTACTTGCGAGCCTGGTCTAGTGTTCGAACAATTTGGTATGCATCCTCAAGGAGAACAACATCTCTAACTAAGAGTTCGGTTCCTAGGTCTTCATTCAGATGAGACCTAAACTTAGCCATGATTGCCTAGGCCGACTTGGCGGCAAGTTTGTTACATTTCTTTAAGTACCTGTTAAATTGTGTAACGTACTCTGACCCAAATAGGGACCCTTGGGTAAATCGAGCCCATTGGTTAGTTAAGTCTTGCTTGAAAGCCATGGGGACAGAGAAATGTGATAGTGCACATTGCATTCCGATCCAAGTGGTAATTAGTGGTTCACCTCTCATAACCCTAAGGGTCTCCATGTTCTCCCAAAGAGTCCTAGCCTCGCATGTCATCATAATAGTGGCGAGCTGGACCTTAAGCTCCTCAGACAGTCGGTGCCATTTGAAGTAGTGGTCATGTCTGAACTTTAGTCTAAAAAGGCATGTGGGTCATCTCGACCATCAAAAGTGGGTGCTTAGAGTTCGACGTTACGGATGTGATTGTTCTCATTATGAACTTGATCGTCATTTCGACAGTTCCTACAGTTGCAATGATGACGACCGACCTTGTCATCATGTTGATATCCTTCACTGTTTCTTCATCTGACCCGACATTAGAGTTGCCTCTAGTGTATTCGTGTCGAGCTCGAGATTTTTTTTTTTCTAGTGCTACTAACCTAGTAATGATCTCGGCCATCTGGTTTGTACTTTGGGGTCACTTGGTTGGTTACTGATTCCATCATCTTAGCCATACAGGTCTTGAATTGATTCAATCCATGGCTATACCTTCGGAAGGATTAGGGTATGGCTCTAATACCAGAATGATGCAGTACAAGTATGAGTTTTAGATAAACAACACAATAACCAAGTTAATAATGTTAAATATAAGATCTATTTGCTTCTTTAGTTAAAGACGATGAATTTTCAGCAATAGACAACTAGCAAGAATCCAAGCAATCAGGTTCTTCTTTAATATTAATTAACAAGATCAAATTAATACGATGGAGATCTCTTTAGATTAGATAGTTCAATAATTAATATTAGATCTAATTCGTTGTTAGTAGAAAACACACTTTTCTATTTGTGGATTTGGCAGCAGATAGAGTACTTGCATAAAGAATGATGATTTTTAGATTCGTAAGATGCCAAGTACAAGTTAAGGCTTATTCGAGTTGTGTATGATTCCACGCACTCCTATGTTGACAAATCACTGGTCTGTTAGACGTGGATGGTTACTATTTTCAAGGGGTGAAGATGGTTTATCTTCAAGGGATCACTTTAATGCCTTCTTCTTCTTCTTCTTCTTCTTCTTCTTCAAGGGATTCTAAATGTTAGATCTAGGAGCAATGGCGGCTAGGGTTTGGAAGTGGGGAAGGGGGCTTCTTGATAGAAAGAGAGGAGGGAGAGACATAGTAGAACTTTTAGAAAAGAAAGAAGAGCATTCACTTAATAGCAAACACAATTTTTTTTTATGCATTCAGTGAGCAATTACATACCCAAGGTCCTTTATTTATAGCTTTCTCAGCATCTCATTTTTACCAAATTTCGATATGGGACTAAACTACTTAATAAAAAACAATGACCCAACATGTGTTTTTTATTTTACCTAGTAAAATAATGCAAAATTGAACTATTTAGTACCATCCAATGGGCGTGACTTTGGCTTGATATTTCTAGCGATGACGCGAACAATTTTTGAGTCTCTTATGTGCAATGTCCCCATCAAGAAGTCTCACCATATAATTGGGTTAAGGCTACATAAAACTTGACATTCTCTATACCGGAAGTGTGATGCTCTATTTGTAAACTTAGAAAATTTTCAATCTTACTAATGGATATGAATTTCCTCAAATATTTATGGTTATTAGATAATTACACTAAAAAAACTGAGTATGACATGTACTTTATAAAGGTTTCAAATATTTTTTTGGATACTAAGGTATCACCACATCTCTATCTATATTTTAAATTTGCAGATGAAACACACACACACACACTATATATATATATATATATATATATATTGTAACTGGTAATTTCATTAATAAAAGAAAAATTTACCAACTCAAGGCCTTAAGCCTGCCTCCCCTTACCAAACTTCAAACGTTTTACATCAGTTTCAATAGTAAGAATAATCCCATTCTGGATATTTGTCAGGCCCTCAAAAATGCGGTTGTTCCGCTCTTTCCAAACGTGCTAACCTGCAACTGCTAGTCTGATGCGAGCTTTTCGATATTATGTGGCTCCTCTATTCTTCAATGACATTATCCCCTGAACCACTATATCCATATCCCTGTGGCCACTTGTATGCAACTGCAACGTCTCCTCTTGTACTCTCCATATTGGGAACGTCGACGGGCAAAGGAAGAACATGTGCGCCAAGGTCTCAGTGTTCTGCCCATACATCACACAACTCTGGTCTTCTATCTAGAAACTAAGACAGACAAGACGATCATGCGCCAGCAATCGACCCATCAGTAATCGATACAGACACATTTGAAACTTCTTTGCACTCTTTTTAGTCCATACAACCTCCGCAAGCTCCCACCTATCAAGCACCATCCGAACTAGGTTATATGCTGCTGTGCAATCAAATCAGCCATCCAGAGTATCATCCCAAATCCGTCTATCTCCTACCAGACTTGTGTCAATTGTGACCCGCCTGATGATATCGTGAAACCGTCGAGCATAGCCATGTTGCTCTGTCCGCTATTCTCCAGCATTAATAATAACTGCCACCCTCTCCTTACGATATGCCTCGTAGCCGACGTGCATACCGACCATATGAATTAGCCCGTCATGCTGAAGCCAAGGATCTAACCAAATGTCAGTCTCCATTCCATCATTGAATATCCTGAAAATAGCCTGCTTGACCGCCCCCGTATTTGAGTATTTGCTTGAAGGAAACCGATTCATTGTTATTGGAGGAGTACACACACATGTTACCCCCTTTCAAGTATCTCGCCCTCATCCAAGTAGCCCATAAGGAATCACCCTGAAGAAATCGCCATACTAGTTTCATTCCTGTCACTTTTCTCATCAGACGAAGTGGCCGTAGTCCAACCCCTCCTTCCTCCCTCGGTCTGCATAGTGTCCCAAGTAATTGCATGCATACCGTCCCTCCAAATAAAGTCTGCGCACATCTTCTCCATTTTGGTGATAGTCGCAATAGGTATCATGATCAATTGAAGCCAGAAATTAGTGATTGCTATAATGACAGATCACACTAATTCAATACGGCCCCTTAATGTCTGAGCCTGCCACCCCTCCAGTCGCCTCTGTGTAAACTCCACAATGCTGTGACACTCAGCTTCTTTGTCATAATTGACGGACAACAGAATCCCAAAATACTTAACATGTAATTCCCCAATAGGGATGTCAAGTACTGCTGCTCGCTCCTCCTTTGCAGGGCACCATTTACTGAAGTAGACCTTGCTCTTGTCTCTATTCAGCCGTAGTCTCGTCATGTCCCCAAACACTCCCATCACATTGGCAACAGCCTCAAGAACAGAGAAATATGGCACCAAAAAAAATCAACAAATCATCAGCATAAATAAGATGTGAAATATGTGGTTGTATTTGACGATACGGCGAAATAATCTGCTTCCGACACGTCCATCAAGCAAGAGAAATACTACATGACCAGAGTGAAAAGATAAGGTGAGAGTGGATCCCCTTGTCGTAAACCCCTATTACTCCTGAAGAAACCATGAGGTTGACCTTTGATGAGAATAGAGAAAGAGCTTTTGAAATACATTAACGAACTCGGGCAACCCATTCCTCGCCAAATCCTATAGAAAGCATAATGTGACACAAGAAAATCTCGATTCACCGTATCATACGCCTTCCGAAGATCGAGTTTAATACATGCTTTCGAGCTCCCAGGTTTGTTAAAACTCTCGAACATGCTCATGACCAAGCATACTATTTTTCGCAATGGTCCTTCCTTTGAGAAAGGCTGTTTGGTTTTTGGACACCAGTTCCAGCATAATCTGCTCCATACGACGACACATAAGATGCGTAATTATTTTGTACAAATAATTACAGCACGCAATAGGTTTGAAGTCTGCCAATGCCGTGGCCCCCTTCTTCTTTGGGATAAGTGTTAGGAAAGTGTGGTTTAATTCACGCAACAATTTGCCATGCCTGAAAAAATCCCGTACCATCTCCAATACCTAGTGTCGAATCTCCTCCCAATAAAGTTTATAAAATTTACTCTCGAACCCATGAGGTCCCGAAGCTTTATAAGGATTTTCAGTCTTCACTATAGTCTCCACCTCCGTCATCGATACCTCCATAAGCAATTTTTGATTCTCCGCTTCCGTAACCAACATTTTACACACAATTGACGGAAAAATGGACAAATAATCGTCCTGATTGTTCAAAGTAGAGTAGTACCTAACCGTCTCTTCTTGGATGTCCGTCGGGACCTGTGAGTTTGTTGATGCTGTTGCTATGCTGGCGGGCTCGTACCACATCATAAAAGAATTTGGTGCATCTGTTAACATCCCGTAGCCAGGAATACTTGGCCCTTTACTCCATATTATTCTCCTCGAACATGCGGCCACGACACACCTCCTGTACTAGAATTCTCTCCATTTTCGCCAGATCTGCATTAAGTGCATCTGCCTGGAGACAATTCTGGACTCCCTTGAGCTCCTTCTCCTTGGCCCTCACGTTTGGCGCAGATCTGCCATTATTCCATGCTTGAAGTCCATTTTCATCATTTTCAGCCGACTCACACGTTGGAACTGGATATTGCCCTCCACCTCCACCTGTAGTCCCCTCCGTACAGTGTCTGCGTACCCATCAAGTAGGTGCTACGCATTGTTATACTTGAAAGGACGGGATCGTCTCGTCTCCGTAGCTGTTAGCCGAATCCAAATTGGAAAGTGATCACTGGTCCCTGCCCCAAGTCCCTCAGCTCCAACATGTGGAAATATGTCGAACCAGCTCCTGTTATCCAAAGCTCGATCCAGTTGACAGATGACTCGCTTCTGCACCGCTTTATTATTCCAGGTCCATATATGCCTCTCTTTGTCCTGGCCTCGCAATCCTGATTGTAGCAAACAATTTTGGAAGTCATGCAAAATGACGTCAGGGACGCGCCTACCCCCAATTTTCTCATGACCATATAAGAGGGCATTGAAGTCTCCCATAGCCAGTAATGGTACCCATATCTCTTTCTGCGACACCGCTAAGATAGATAATCTGCTGCCCTAATCTCCTCCACTGACAGCGGTCATTATGACCATAGACAATACAGAAAATGAAGCGCAAGTAACCTTTATTAGTAAAAATGAGAGCAATAACTTGTTCTGAAATGAATAATACATGACCGTTTCAGCTGCTTTTATCCCATCATATCCAGATCCGGGCCATACTATATAGGTGTCTCAAGAATGTCATTAATAGTACACTGACTCCTTCGCAACTCCTCTGAAATCTCCTTCCATCCCCCAATCGAGCACGCACCACGCACATTCCAAGCAATAATCGACATTTAATCAAGATATATGTCTCTATGCATATCAAGCGTTGCCTCTTGTAGGTCCATCTCTGCTGAGCGCCTAGATGCCCTCTCCGCCTCCCTTCGAAGTAGTATTTGCCACTCCGGATTGTCTCTGACTACTGCTCCCTCCTCAGACTCCTGCAAATGCTGTGGTCGCAATACATCTTCCCGAGGGTTGGGGGAATGTCGTTTCCTGCTTGAATAGATGATCACCTTCTCATATCCTCCCACTTTCTTCTCTTTGTTTAAGTCACACAACTACGAAGTTGCGCCCCCCCAACTGGATGGGCCCCTATGCTGGTGGGATGCAAGAGAGCACCATATCCCTTCCTGTATTACTGCCCCCTCCTCTTAAAGTGCTATTCTGATCCTGCATCTCTCCTTCCAGGAGTCTCGACAGTGTGATTGGAACCACCCGTCAGTACTAGTTCGAGTTCCATACCTCCATTACTCTCCATAGGTACCATCTCCTGAGTGTTTACCGTCTCCAATCCCTGCTGCACCATAGCCTCCTCCTTGTCCGCCCCAGTATCCGCTGCTGGGCTATCAGCTCCCCCTATATCATCATACCGTGACTGCTCTCCCACTTCTTCCTCCTTTGAAAGTCTACACTACTGACTCGAATGCCTGAAACAATTACACCGGTGGCAGACCGACGACACCCATTAATACTCCACTCGTTGCGTAATCACCTCCCCTGATGGTATATCATATTCTAGTAATCGTGGAAGAGGTCTGTCCGCCTCTATCTCGACAAAAAACCATAGCGTAGAATAGTCTGGAGCGCTTGAACGTAGGATCACCTTTGATTGATTTCTCGATCAGGCTCGCCAGCTTAATAAGCATCGAGTTATCCCAACATGAAAGTGGAAAACCTGGAAATCGAACCCATAAAGGCACCGTATACAACAAGTCACGTTCGCATTTATCTCTGGACATCCATTCCTTCAGTATAATTACTCTCATCAAAGGTTCATGGCCCACCCTGCAAAATGCGATCAACATACTCCCGTAACCCGAATTTGACAAAGAAACAGCCCTCCTCCCTGGCATAAAATTCCATGCTACCTTTCAGCCTCCAGATTCTCGCCGCATATGCGCGTATCTGTCCATAGAAAGACTTATCTCCGATGACATATAGTACTATCGTATTTTGCCAATATGTTGCATCCCTCGCTCTCTCTAAAACACTAAAGGATGCACGCTCCTCCCCACCCCTGCGCTACTTTCTTGGGCTCAACGTAATGCATCGAGTTGTCTCCGCCCCCTCGACATACATCTGCCCACATCCTCCCTATGGTATGTGTCAGTGTCATCCCCTTATCCAAGCCATGTCCGGTCATTCCCGTTGCTTGTGGAACCGGCACACCCACCCTGTCTACCCTCGACATCGGTGGAGACACTCAAACTGCCGTCTGTCCCCGTCTCAGCACAGGTTGTTCGATCTCCGACGATTTCTGTGTCACCGACGAATGTGTCTGCACACGAAAGGACCCTTTCGTTGCTGTCGGTCGCATGGCTGTAGGGTTTCCACCACCACCCCTACTACCATGTCCGCACCTCCCTTGCACCACCGGAGCCTTCCCCTTTTTTTGTTTTTGCCGCACCACCGTACTTCATCCGCCATCTGCTTGCTGCCCTAGGGCTTCCTCTGCCAACGACAATCCATCTCCACCACCTCCGGAAGAGGACCGAGGGTCCCATGGTGCAGAGAGGGATCGCCCCCTACCGGCGGTGGGTCGCGGCCACCGCGGCCACCCTGGAAGTCACGACTGCTGCTGTCGCCTGGAGCCGCCCCTAACCCTAATGCCATAACTAAATTATATATATATTGGAAGTAGGTAATTATATTGATTAAATCAAAATTTAAAAATACAAGAGGCAACTCAAGGGTGCGTCTTTTCTCTCATTATACTGATATCATGCTCAATATTATGGATAATCCCAATGGTGGAAATCATCGACCCTCAAAGATACGGTTGTTACGTTCCTTCCAGACATGCGAGACCGCTGCAGCAAATCTGATCCTGGTCTCATTGTACCAAGCAAAGTCCTTCCGCTTATCTCTTCTGATGTCCTAGACGAATGCTCTCAAGTCATAGAGCTTCCCATAACCCTAATGCCATCACTACATTATATATATATATATATATATATATATATATATATATATATATATATTCGAAGAAGGTAAATTTTATTCAGACCCCTCCGAGAGGCTACAACTCAGCCTGAAAGCATACAACCAATCCAAGCCCGAAGGCCTATTATATATACAATCCCATTCCGAAGGCCTCATCCCAGCCCGAAGGCCTCCCAGCCCGAAGGTACCATCCCAGCCCAAAAGCTACATCCCGGTCCGAAGGCACCGCACGCCCGAAGGCTCCATCCAGCCCGAAGGCCTCACGCAGTCGAAGCGGCATCAAACCGCGCCGCAACAGCTCTGCACCTGCACCCGCATCACATCCACGCACCATCCTGGTCGCACCGCACCGCTCCCATCTCCTACGCGGACCGCACCTGCACTGCACTCACCTCCACCCCCACTTAATGCCCCCTAAAGGGAATTAAATGGAGCCTCCGTTGCTAGAACTAGCAACCTCCCGGGATTGGCGATATATATATATATATATATATATATATATATATATATATATATATGTTGGAAAACCTACCAATACATATTGTTTTGAATATTTGTATTTGCTTGAATCCCTAATTTATAGTATACAGTTTTCTTATGCATTGAACATAGTGGTTCACACATGTTGGTGTGGGACATGATTTGTATGGCCTCTGCTTAGTTGGCATATCTTGCTACCACTATGGAAGCATCAGAATTGCTTTCAGATTAGCATTCATTTTTGTATTATTTTCTTTATTATATAGAAGTAGGATAGATAAATACTCTGTTGAGAGGGGGGCCCAATTTACGGGCAGGAAGTTCAGATAGCTCCAAGCCAATTAATGTAGTGACTGAAAATCTAGACAGCAACACTCTCACAAGAATCTTAACACTCCCTATATTTACATTACTACTAATAATCATGTCGGTATATATCATTTTTTTGTTTATCTATGTTTGTGACTTTAAACGTGTTGATTTTGCCTTTGGTTTTACGAACTACCCACCATTCTCAATTTTCTCTCCATGAAGCATCTAAATATTCCTGATCTGATCCTTTATATATTTTTCTTCTTTGCTAGGCCCATATACGAGGTCATCAAGTGCGGAAACACTACAAAAATATTGTTTGGACAGTTGGAATCGTGGAGAAAGCGATACTGCGTTGGAGGAGGAAAGGAAGTGGGTTGCGTGGCTTCCGATCAGACGGGTTGCTTGAGAGTGATAATGTGCAAAACCAATCTCAAAAGGAGGATGACTATGATTTCTTGCAAGAAGGCAGAAAGCAGAGTGAGGCCAGGCTGGAGAAGGCACTTGCTAGGGTTAAGTCCATGGTTCAGTATCCAGAGGCGAGAGATCAGTATAGCCGTATTCTTAATGTTGTCACAGATTTGCAAGACTCCAAGGTAGTGTTGGTATAATGTCAACTTTGTCTCTATATAACAACAAAAGCTTGAGTGGATGTCAGATACTAGAATCCATCTTTTTATGTTTCTTACAGTTTTGTTACTGGGACATGGCTCTAAAATGCTAGGTTTAGTTGCCGTCTCCTTCGAAGTTATATAGTACTTCCAGTTTTGAGTTCACATGCTCCTACTTGCTGGTCTGTTATTGAAGTATTAGCTTGGCAGCTAGTCACTAGAGAGCCACTGAAATCAAGATAATCCCTACATGTGGTATTCTTTGATGTTAGGCCATTTCTTAGTGCAAAATACTGCTATGCGACTTGGTTGTGGTTTAGAAAGTGCTAAAACTGGAGAGATCATATTTGATATTAAGTGATGATAGGAGATTCACATAGGCAGTGTTCAGGTAGTGTTCGAATTTGCAGTGTCAATGTATCAAAATACCAAAATTCCAAGATACATCATACTTCACTATTTGTTGATATTTGGGCATTGATGGGCAAACTTTTGAGAGGTTATCTTGCTGAGGTCAGAAACGGGTAATAGCTGACTTCCAGTAGTTGGTGGAAGCTAAATGATTTTGGCTATCTTAGTCAGAGGATTAGAGTGCAGGGAGGTAGCTAGAAAGTTGGAATATAAAATTCTATTAGACTATTTGCAGTGTCGAGTTTCACAAGTTGTAATATAATTATTGTGCTTATGTTTCTCTAGGAAAATTTACCACAGTTTTTCCAGTATGAGCTTCTCCCTGGTATCACATCTATAGATTGGTATCTCATATATAAATTACCATGCCTCATTTTTTGTGATGTTCTTTAAGAATCCGATGTAAACCATTTCCACCTTGATAGAAATGTTTAAAATTTGTGCAGGAGAGTGCTATGAATGACCCAGAGGTTGCCATTGATGACGATTTCATGAATGAGTTGGAGGAACTTTGTGAAGATGACACATTTATGCCGCCAGCATGAGCGTGACCAGGCTTTACACTTCTGCTCTGCTTTTGTAAATATCCACTTTGTTGGACTATTAGGCCTCTTAGACAGGCCTCTTTGACCTTCCTGATTGTATGCGACATGTACTTGTGTATAGAAAAGCCTGAAATTACGTATGTTGTAACCTAAAACACTTGTTTGTTAGGACACTAGAGTATATCATATTCATCAATACTATTTCAGAATTCTGAAATTTCTTGGACTATTTTTTGTTTATCTTGTTTAGTAACTCAGCTGTCTAAAATTTGGTGCGTATGTTATGAAGTAGTTCTGGTCACAAATCTTGTAGCTACAGGAATGCTGTGATGAGCGATACAATGTTGTTTGTGGCGCTCGTGAACATAAACAAAAAAGCTTCGTCTTGTATGGACTTGTTGCCGTACGCTAATTTATTTTTAGCTTTATTGAGTTAAATCATCCTGGTGAACACTAGTGGTATTTTACTAGTGGTCAGGATCCTTGTTTTATGGTTCTTTGCCAAATGAAAAATTATTGTAGATGTAATGGTGGTTCATTGGAAAAGCAAAAGCAACTTCATGATATGAAGAGTCGGAACAACATAAGATAAAACGGATCGACTGAGTAAGAGCTGCAGCAGAAGAGATGAAGAGGTGCTGGAAGTGAGCAGTGGCAGGTTCATTATATTGGAACAATTTGAGTCTACAGAATCATGTGCTCTAGAATGTCCATGTGCCTATAAACATATTTTTAGGTATTGTAAACAACCAACAAATTCTTACAGGTTGCATCATCTATCATAAACATTGAATAAATGGCCCGTTTGGTTTGCAGTTTGCAGGATTGGACACCGTAATGTGATTGACATTATGTTGTCAAGCTAACTCGATGTTTGGTTGGTCAAAAAGAATTTGGATGTAATGTAATCGTGATTACAAGTTTGATTATATTACATCAGTTTCTTCTAAAACCATTTAGGTCATAAAATTTATGTAATCGCAATTATATTACAACTTATAAGTATGATGAAAAATACTAAAGAAACTGAAAAAAAAAATAAAAAAACAAAAAAAATTGGAAAAAAAAAAACGAAAAAAAATAAAAATAAATAATAAAATGAAAAAAGCAAAAACCGAAAAACCTAAATGAAAAAATAAAAAACAAAAAATAATGAAAATAATGGAAAAAATAAAATACTGAGAAAAAAAGAAAAAAACAAAAAAATGGAAAAACCAGAAAAAGGGAAAAAAGAAAAATTGAAAAAACTAAATAAAAATAAAATAATGAAAATGAAAAAAAAAACTGTTCAAACGAAAAGAACGAAAAACGAAAACAAAAAAAAACGTAAACAAAGGAAAATAAACTGAAACAAAACAAAAAAATCTTAAAAAACCAAAAAAAAGTTCGCGGACAAAAAAAATGTATATCCACCAATTCTTAAGGGATAGTATTCCCATTTTTGTGGGTAAATTATTTATCTGGATATTCGTAATTTTTCGGAATATATTTTTTTAACATAAACAAAACATGGGAATAGGTTTTTCCACCGTAAATTTATTCGAAAATAAAAAGAAATTCGTGTTTGTGTACCAAACACCCCCTAAAACTTACAAAACAATTCAAAAAACATATTTTTTTAATATTTTTTTATGTTTTTTATTTATGTTTTAATTTTTATTTTTTTATAAAAAATTATTACATTATAAACTCAATTACATTATTTGGTAAACCAAACATATGAATGCAATTGATATTACATTACATGGTTTAATTATATGTTTCAACCAAACATGATAATGTAATTGTAACTCCATTATATTGAAAACTCAATTCCATTACGATTACAATTACAATTGAATCTTATATTTCAACATTTTCTCTATAGCCATAATACATAGGAATTATCTATAGTTTTAAGAGATTACACTATCGAATTCCAACTAAACTGCCATAAAAAAAAAAATCCAAACAAGCTTTTGTAAGACTTATTTTATAATTATTAAGAATTATATATATTTATATTAATAACAATATTGCTAGATCTTGTTACATCATTTTAAACAAAACCTTGTTTACAGTTGGGGTACTTCTATTGCTAGTACAACAACAAAATGTTTATCCCAAAAATATGATGGTCATGTTGTAAATATGGATTATTTATCATTATTATTTTGTATCTATAATCTATGCCTTTTGGTTATCCATAACCTATGTCTTTTGGTTATTTCTAATCTATGTCTTTTGGCATTTTTTTCTCTCAATTGCCATCATGATGTAACCTCAATTGTAAGCCTATATAAAGGACTTATCTCTAGTTGCTTGATATATGAAGAAGAACATTTTTTCTCTATTTTATCTTACTTTTCTCTATTTTACAAAATGTTATCAGCACGAGTTGCTCTAGGAAAGAGAAGAAGGGAGAAAGAATTATCTTGAGAAGAAAGAAAGAAAGAAAGAGGTAAGTCCAACTTCCTTCATTCTTTTGATTTATATTTCTTTACTATTACAAGCACATAAGTAAAACATTTTCCGGATACAATTGAATTTAGTTTTATATGCATGTGATTAAGAAATGTTAAAATTTACATCTATCTATGTCTAATAAATGTTTTAATAATATTTTATATATACCGTCCTGTGATGGTTATTAGAAAAACAATTATATTGAAAAAAGTAAGTCTAAATCTTATGCACTTAGATACATGTTTTAGTAAAATTAAATACATATTTGATTTATGTGTTTATAGATTGATTAGAATATAATTTTTTTATATCTATTTTCTATTTAGTTTTAAATCTAAAATTTATATTGAACATGTTCACAATTTCATTCAAAATAGAAAATTCATAATAATATATAAACCTCATCTCTCTCTATATAATTTTTATAAATTGTACATGTAACCTTCATATCCCAATAATCTTAAATTTTTATCTACTTAGTAGTAGTAGTGTTGTTATATCATAAATATTTGTTATATATATATAAATATTTGTTATATATATATATATATATATATATATATATATATATATATATATATATATATATATATATATATATATATATATATATATATATACTTGTGGCATGATAAATATATAAGTATAAGTAGTACTATATTTAAGGTTTAATATTTTTAAATAATATTATGTGTGACACATGTTTTGTACTAGTGTATGTGCACTTTCGTTAGTTTAATTTCAGCATAGGTTAAAGTGGGTATTGGGTTAGTGTAGGCTAGTTAAACCTATCCAAATCAATTCCTTTTGAACCCAAACTTACCTAAGACCTATGAGACCCAAACCAAGCCACTAATGGACCAAACATGGTCCACACAAGTGTGTGGACAACACCCAACAGGTACTAGCTATTCACGGGTTGGAAGAGGGGGGGGGGGGGGGGGGGAGCACACTCACTTGGTGGTTGCCAAAATCACCTTTCCCCTCATCCCAGACACCTAAAATTAAGTCCACACCCCCTCTAGAGCACACTCACTTGGTGGTTGCCAAAATCACCTTTCCCCTCATCCCAGACACCTAAAATTAAGTCCACACCCCCTCTAACCTTTGTTTACATCCACAAACCTTTACACCTCTTTTCCCTTCCATTTTTCTCACTTTTCACTCCCACAAACCTCCCTAGGCTGGCCGCCCACCCCATTGGACTGTGCTAAAATTTTGAGACTTCTACAAGGTGTTCACCTCAAGAATTCTTAGGTAAGCCTCTCATAGACTTTAATCCCTTCATCCTCAACCTATTCCTCACCTTTCTTTACATTCACATCAACCATTTCTTGGGTTTTTTTCAAGCACAAACGCTGTCAAACCGAGAAGTGTTCCCGCTGAACTCCGTTGGTGTTGAGTCTGTACATCGATCCTAAAACGGGTATGTAACCATTGTTCCTTGTCATTTTATGATTCCTAACTTATGGTATAACTTATGGTACAACTATATACGTCAATACTCTAGGTAGAACCCATAATTAAAACATAGAAAAGCTATTTAAAAGTAGTTGAACAGAAATTTTGTTCATAAATTCAATTCAGCCCGCTTTTGTTCGCAGACCTATTCACACTTGTACACTCACTTTTTGTGCACGAAACCTTCATAATATTTATCCATGTTATTCCCCTAACATACTCTATAATTATTGCATGTTAGAAATATGTTTATCTAGGTGGAAACCATGTGTTTTGCCTCATTTTATTTAAATTCCAGAACAACGACATATTTTTGTGCGCGATATTTTTTTTTTTAACCGAAACTTTCACAAGCACGACCTTAACTTAACCACCTAGCATGCCATAATTTTATTTTATATTAATTGCATTCTAAAATAGGGTTAAACTATAATTTTGTCACGAAAAACGTAAAATTTCAGAACTAGAATTTAGTGTTAAAATGTGACAAAGTCTATCATTTTATGTACATAAGCTTCTAGGAATTGTACGAAACTTGTACCAAGTTATTAACAATCAAAACCCATGCTAGAAAATATTTTATATCATAATTTTTAGGTACTAAAATAGGTGTTCTTGACAGTTCATTTCAGCATGTATGTTGAGATTAGAAAATGCCAATTTCACCTTAGAACGTATTTTATCACATGTGTTAGATTATATTCTGTTTTGGACTCTTTAGTAACATATTTTAACATGTTATAATGATGTGCAAATAGTTAGAAACCTATGGAAGTGATCATTTAGGGTTAGTACTACCAAAATGAACAAGTTGTAGACGTTGTCGTTCACTTATACACACGTAGTCAACTTGATAAGTTGTAGGAATGAACCTAGTCAACCCTATTTATTTCAAGTCACATTTCATGTGTTAGATTGACTACGAATAATATTAATATAATTTTATGGCATTAGTTGTTTAGTTGGCAACTTGAGACTAGAACCTTTATAGTGTCATACCTATTTCGACACTTGTATTAGAATTGTTCTAGGAATACTTGTTGTATTGTTTAAGACCAATTATAGTAGGTGTATTACCAATATCACATGTTTACTAATATGATAGTAACTATGATAACTTAGGCTTACATATTAACTTTTAAATTAACAAGTTGTTAGGTGACCAGAATACCAAACTAGTTCATTTTTACTTATGATGATAACCTACCTTACATGTTTATAGAAATGATATTGTGTAAGTGTAACAGACTCTAGGATAGCTGCTGATACTATATTATCACATATATAGGTCGTGGACACCGATACAGATTATGATTATTTCTTTCAGCTCAGGACTAAAGGCAAGTACAAATCTCTGATTTTTTTCAGTATCTGGTAATTTCTATAATTCATGTTTTAGTAATGTTTACTTGATACCTTACACGTTCGTTAAACGGATTGGTACTGCATGGATTCCTAGTCAGGAGATGTTGCCTTTCATGCTTTTGTTGTACCATGATCATCGTGCTCGTGTTTAGTCCATGCATTGGGATTCACATGTTGCGACATGTCGTGATTCATATCCATTAGTATTAGTCGGGGCAGAAAAAATACTAGTTGATATGTGATAAATACCTTTAAACCTTTTGCTAGACCATGTGAATAGCTAATCATACACCTCACGTATGAATAGCCAGACCTGATACTCCATACTGCACCTAAGCCGGTCACATATCAAGTAGTATTTCAAAATAACTAGAGATAGTAGTCATATACCATGTTTATCTTGATTTTCTATTTTCTCTATTTACTGCCATGATTCTCGTTGTACTCATTTTATTATACGTGTCAGATGTGATTCTCAGTTTTTACTTCTTCATGTATTACATTTACTATATTCCTGTTTTATAGTCTCTACCATTTATTTGGAACCGCTTTTATTGATTGTACTTTGCTCCAATCCTGACTTGATATTGATATATTAGGCGATGACCTTGAGGATTGATGTCCTACTTAGTATATGGCATAGAAGGGTTTAGCTGATTCCGGTCCTGCCCTTTAGGAGGACCAGACAGAGTTTGCAACTGAAGTCCCAAATGCGACCACTTAGTATAGCTAGTTTAGATTTGTTATTATCGAATTTGTCTCCGATACTCTACTTTTGGCATGTATATATTTATTTGGTTTAGACTTGTGTCTTTATGTCATCCTGGGACATTATCTGTTGTTTTTATTATCTACCTTAGTGTTGTGATTGAGTATTCATATCCTGTTTCATCTACTTTTTATATACTTGTGTGAACTGTTGGATGTTTAGTTAGACATCGTTCTACTGCCGATTCTGCGGTGTAGGCTGGACGTACTTACGATTCATGCCCAAATCTTCCGGGTGCGGGTCGTGACACATTTTTATGGTGGCCCATGCAGGTCTAGTCTTCGCAATTAGTGCGATATCGTTGTAGTACTTTGGGTTAGAGTACTATTACGGGCCTGCAATATGATATAAGAATATTAGGAATGAGAGAGTACTCAATCATAATTAGGAATTTTAATCTGATTTTTACTACTTTTGTTCAAATATGGATAATTTGACATCTTTTCAATTGTTGTCCTTTTTTGAATGCTATTATATCTTGTTCCCTTGGATAGGAGTTACAAATATCACTAACTACAATAAAGTCTTATGTCTGATATTTGTAAGGTGCATAGTGTTTCCTTAGGAGGCCAAGTTTTGAGTGCTAGCCTACTTGTAATGTTACTTCCGGATTATGACATTGTACTTGTGATGGATTGGTTGAGTAAGCATTTTGCTAGCATAGATTATCGCGGAGGTCGAATATTGTTTCGTCCTCCAAGAGAGCCAGAGTTTGAGTTTGATAGAGGAGCTGCAGAACAGAAGGAGGGGATCATCTGTGGAGCTATGGTATAAGAGAAGGAATTATCTTATTCTCTTATAGCAGAGTTTTTGGATATGTTTCCTGAGGAGTTGTCGGGATTTCTACCGGATAGAGATGTTGAATTCTCTATAGACTTGGTTCCTGGAGCAGAGCTAGTGTCAAAGCATGTCTACATGATCAACAACAATGAACTGACAGAGCTGAAAAAGCAGGTGGATGAGTTGCAGGACAAATAATTCATTAGATCAAGTTTATCATCTTGGGGAGATCCGGTATTATTTGTACTGAAGAAGGATGGATCGGTACGAATGTGGATCGATTATCAAGCTTTGAACAATCTCACAATCAAAAACAAATATCCGTTGCCGAGAATTGATGATCTTTTTGATCAGTTGAGCGGTGCGAAAGTATTTTCGAAGATTGATTTGAGGTATGGCTATCATTGAAGGTAAAGAAGGAGGACATTCCGAAGACTGCTTTTTAGACGAGGTACGACCAGTATGAGTTTATGGTGATACAATTTGGGTTGACTAATGTCTCGATGGTCTTCATGAATTTGATGAACAAGATATTCCATAAATATCTTGACCAGTTTGTGGTTGTGTTCATCGATGGCATACTCATCTATTCGAAGACGCCAGAGGATCATGAGGAGCATCTGAGGATAGTGCTTGAGACTCTCAGGGAGGAGAAGCTCTATGAAAAACTCTCAAAATATGAGTTTTTTATAGACAAGGTAGAGTTTCTTAGGTATGTGGTGCCTGGAGATGCAAAATCTGTAGATCTTAAGAAGATTGCTACCATAGAGTCTTGGACTACTCCGAGTTCTATTGCAGAAATCAGAAGCTTCTTGGGATTGGCTTGATATTACAGGAAGTTCGTGAATGATTTCTCTCGGATAGCAGAGCCAATGACCAGACTTACTCTAAAGGATGTCGAATTTTTATGGACTGAAGAGTGCAAGGTCGTGTTTTGATGAGATAAAGAATAGATTGACTACAGCTCATAACTTGAAGTTGCCATCAGGATCAGGTGGATTAGATCTCTATAGTGATGCTTCATGAAAGGGTCTAGGATGTGTTCTGGAGCAGAACAAGAAGGTGATTCCCTATGTTTCTAGACAATTGTGGCCACATGAGAAAAATTATCCTACTCATGACTTGGAAATATTTGCTCCGAAATTATGGAATTTTAAGGAGAGCGTATGGAGATCTTCACTGACCACAAAAGTTTGAATTACGTTTTTACACAGAAGGAGTTGAATATGAGGCAGCGTCGAAGGCAAGAACTGATGAAGGATTTTGATATATCTTTACAGTATCATCCAGGGAAGGCTAACGTAGTTGCCGATGCCTTGAGCAGGTATCCGGTAGCTATACATTTGACGACAGACCGATATTTGTTAGCAGAGCTGGAGAGCATGGGCATAGAGGTGATAGTTCCAGGGGTTGAGAAGTAGATGATGAGCTTGCAGGTTCAGTCAGAGTTGATAGACAAGACAAAGCAGGCACAATATCAGGATATGAGTCTGATGAGTATCAGAGCTCAGGTGCAGGAAGGATTGCTGGATGATTTTATCATTGCTGAGGATGGTTCATTGAGGCATATGACTAGGTTATATGTGCCTAGTAGAGATTTACGAGAGAAGCTTATGCAGATTATGCATCGTTCTCTGTACCCTTATACATCCTGGAGCTAATAAGATGTATAAGGATCTGGGAGAGCATGTATGGTGGTATGGCATGAAGCGAGAGGTGGCACGCTTTATTTTCAGATGCTTTGTATGTTAGCAGGTCAAGGCAGAGAGACAGAGACCTGGAGGGTTTCTTTAACCATTACCTAACCAGGGTAGAAATGGGAACATATCACTATGGATTTGTTTCCAGAATTCCAAATTTTCGAGGAGAGAGACGTGATTTGGGTCATCGTTGACAAGTTGACCAAATTAGCCCACTTTTTGCCTTTTAAGGTAGATTTGTCTACGGAGAAGCTGGCTGAGTTGTATGTAAGGTAGATTTTCAAGTTGCACGGAGTTCCAGTGAGAATTGTAGCAGATCAGGATAACAGATTTACATCCATTTCTGGAGGAGTTTGCAGGCTATTTTGGGTACACATCTCAAGTTTAGCACTGCTTACCACCCTCAAACGGATGGACAATCATAGAGGACTATTCAGACGCTGGAGGATATGCTACGGACGTGTGTTAGACTTTGATGGCTCGTGGGAGGATCATCTGCATTTGGTAGAGTTCTCATACACCAGCAGCTACCAGGCTAGCATTGGGATGTCTCATTTTGAGGCTTTGTATGGTCGAATATTTCGTACTCCATCATCTTGGGACGACTGTAGCATTCGCTATCCAAAATACCCTATACGAATATTATTTAGAATACACAAGTAGTCTTGTGGGAATTTTTATTTTGAAATACTAAGTATAATTTTATGATGATAATAATGTAACACTAGGTTTCATATAGCTCATAAAGACTTAAAATTTAGCTTAAAATCATAATTGTCATTGTAGAAATTATGGAATATTTTTATAATTTTTAGATAATTAAAATATAGAAAAACTATAATTTTCTAGGGCTTTCAGAATTTATTGTAGGATTATACATGCATATTTTGCTACCAAACATTTATTTTAGGATTATACATCCATATTTTTTGTAATTTATTTGGATTTTTTTTGGAATTATTTAGTATTTATTTTGAGTTATTTGAGTTTAAAACAATTAAAAACTAATTACTAATATCCTTTCTAGAATTACTGCTAGGGAGAACGATATTATTTTGGTACGAAACTTTTTATTTAGGTTTAGAATGTCTAATTATATTTTCTAGAATTTTTTAGGATTTTTTTGAGAAATTTTGAAATTTATTTGAATTTATTTGGTGCTAAAATAAATTATTAATCAACTTCTGTAATTAAAAACTGGATTACACAGTCAGCAGCACAGTCAACCTGCCCAGTTAGGTTTTGGGCCCACCTATCGCCTCTAACACCGAAACCATGGACCCACCTGTCACTGACCCAGTCACGTGGGTCCAGTGGGAATCTGGGTCGTATTCAGATGCTGAGCCGAGCCGCATAGAACCCTGACCATACGATTTGAGTGGAACCGTTCTGATGTCGCAACGTGGCAAGCCGAGCCCCTACTTTCCCTTAGTCGATCTCTCTCTCTCTCTCTCTCTCTCTCTCTCTCTCTATATATATATATATATATATATATATATATATATATATATATTAATCGTAGGCTTTGAGTGTTATTATTAGAGAGTGAATTTAAGGAGAGGGGTTCTATGTGCTCCTTGATCTTCACAAAGGCGTAGCGACCAACCCTGACATCCGTTTTGATCCCCATTTTTTTGTTAGAACCGTATCAATGTTAGATTTCTGAATATATAATTCTTTTTCATTAATTCTAAACCAATTTTTCTGGAAATTTCTTTGAGTGCCAATTATCTAAAATTTGACATGTTTCAGTATTTTTGAGATTTTGGGAGATCCAGAACTCATTTACATGAACCGTTTGAAGTTTAGTAAAGATGACATGATAACCTATAACATATATATTTTCCAAAATTTAATAGGATATTCAACTATTCTGTTTAATTTATTAAACATATGGGTAACTATTGAACCACGAAAATTGTGATCTATGTGCCATAATGGTAATAACTTGTAACCGATTCAAGATTCGATAAAATTGCTGATTTCAACATTTTTGTAGCGTTGACATCTACTGGTTTGGATACTCAAATCTAGGTTTTGTGTTGGTTGACTTTTTAGTCAACGAACAACCTCGATTTGCGTGCCAAGGATCCCGAATCTGTAAACTAGATTTATTTTGAACAAAAATTTAGGTTTAACCTTAAAATCAGAATATAATAGGATTAAAAATGATTTTAGATAATTTTATCAAGAATTAAAATAGATTAAAATAAGAAACATATTCAACCACATTTGTAAGTCTAAGTTGTGTTAATTCATGCGATCGGGTTCGTGGGATGATGGTGTGGTTGGATAGCTAATAGGCCAGAGTTTGTATTGTCTTCAACTTGTGATATCAATACGTCCGAAAAGTCAGGCAAGCACTTGTTTAATGCTTTCATGTGTAATTATTTTATATTGCGGTATTTCATCTATACATGCTACATTCTTGTCTTGATTGTTTACGCACATGAGAGAAGAGTGACCTATTTATACCCTTGTTTACTTATTTGTGTATATTGTCATTGTGTTCAAGTTTCATTACCGTTAGCGTGATCATGTTATCGTGACCGTGAGATGTAGGAGTCGGGGTAAGTACAGCCATTTGGCACGTGAACCTCCTTCGTGAGATGTGCTTATGAACTTAAGAATGTGTTATATATATTTTTATAAATTTGTGTGACGTGAAAACGTGATCAGGTGACCTTCTCAAGTACTCACAAGTATATCCACATGTTGAATATTGTGCTTCCAAAGACACATGAGTACTCAACACTATTTCATCTTGAGTTCTATCAGTTCTTCTTGCTAGTTATTACTACTCTTAGTATTTCTCCTATCACATGATTACTTGCGTGTACTGTCTATGTTATTGTTGATCATATGGTTCTCATGTCTAGAGTTTCACTGCTTTATATTGTAATTGTCTCATTATGGCTTAGACTTATACTTTGGTCCAATCCTGACTGGATATGTTGACAATTTTAGGCGACGACATTTGTCCGGAGGTCTACGGTGAGTACGTTGGCGATACATAGGTCACCGATGTACCAAATTTATCCTTGGATTCGGAGTAGCATATTTTTTTCTTATGATTTTTCGTATTGTTCTTAGCTAGTAGGCTTAGTGGACTTTAGTTCTAGTTGTATTTATTTTATTGACCGAGTTTGTTCCCGAGTACATCTTGAGTTATAGTGGATATTTTTTAAATAAATTATTGAGACAATTAAGTTTATTTTTCATTTTCATGACTTAGTTTGTAGATGATATGCGTATTTACAACTTTTTATGGACCATTGTTTATCATAAACAAAACGTACTATCGTCGATACTGTGGTGTAGGCTGGACTTGGCCACGTACTCGTATCCCAAAAGTGGGAGCGGGTTGTGACAAGTTTTATGGTTGCCCATGCAGGCCAAGCCTTCGCATCTAATACGATATTTTGGTTAGTACTTAGTAGTACTAACTGTGAGCCTGCGAATAGGATTAAATTCAAATTGAAGTAGAACTTAGAGAAGATACATCATCCACAGTTAGGATTCTCACCTTATCAATCTAACCTTATCTCTAGTCATAGGATTTGTTTGTGCATCTTTCTTAATTTCGTCTGTAATTTCTTTGATATGTTTGCATCTACCGTTCTAACCATGTCCTTTTATTCCTTTCAGTTAGCAATAGTTGATACAAGGCGCAGCATAATTCGTTGGGGGTAAGAGGGTAGCTGACCCATATGCCACCCCAGACACTGATAGTCCCAAACGAGAGGATACCGAGTTTGTAGAGCCTTCCCTTCAACCTCGTAGGAGAGCTAGTACGGAGGAGTCCCCACCACCAGCCCAAGGAGTACCTGTGGATGGAGCACATATTCTTACTATACTCCAATGAATGATGGAGACTCAACATAGGCATGCAAATATCCTTGAAAGGAGCATGGAAGAACGACGAGACCGTGTTGGTAGTATTAAGGGTTTTCGTAAGATGAACCCATATATCTTTACCGACTTAGAGAAGTTAATAGAAGTTTCCAATTGGTTAGTGGAGACAAAAACGTTATTAGAAGCATCCGAGTTGCCCCCTGATAAGTGGATTAAGGCAATCAAGTTGCAACTCAAAGACAACGTGCACCATTGGTGGGCTGCACAAAAGAGAAGATTAGGTACAAATGTTTCATGGGAAGAGTTCACTAATCTCTTCAATACTATGTTCTTCCCTATGACAGTTAGAAAGGAGTTACAGGACCAATTTATACGACTAGAGCAGGGAAGCATGACGGTAGATGAGTATGATATCAAATTTAGTCGACTGAGTCATTTTGCTCCTAGGCTCATCCCTACCGAGGCAGATAAGGCAGATAAATTTTATTCTATAAGTTGCAAAGTTTAATCGCATTAGCAGATCCTACCTCCTATACAGCTATCCTAGATGTGGCTAGGCGTTAGGAATCAATCTTAACGAGGAAGCAAGATGATAAAAAGATGCCTTTCCCCTCGTCAGATAAGGCACCTCAATGAGGAGTAAAGCACCCAAATACCCAACAAAACCAACAACACGATATGGTAGCATCAACCCAACAAAACATGCAAGGTCATCCATTGTCGATCTGTAACTTTTGTCAGAAGCCTAGACATATAGTCACTGTGTATAAGAAGAGGCTGGGATATTGTTTACATTGTGGATCCCCCGACCATCAAATGTGAAGTTGTCCTAGACTTCCACCCTTTACAAGAGATCAGAGACCACCCCTTTTGACCCAAGAGCAGAGATTTGCTCAGCATCATCAACAAAGAGAAGCACCATGTCATGACCAAGGCCAAGCCTTTGTGGCTATGACTCAACCCCAATAGCGAGGGAGATAAATATAACTTGCCTAGAATTCCTTAAAAATCTTGTATAGCTGTGTTAGAATAGTGGCATAATTATTTTGCATGTTTGTTAGTTGATTTTAGACCCTAGTTGGTTAAATATTGTTGATTTTAGCTTCCTATTGATGTTTCCAACCATTAACCCTACAAGATTCACCCTAAGAATTATTGCTTAGATTACATATAGGATTGGTTGTATATTCTTATATAATATAATTACTTGTATTTTTTGATTTTTTTGGACAAAAATATTTTAAGGAGGATAATTTGTAGCATTCACTATCCAAAATACTGTATAAGAATAATATTTAGAATACACTAGTAGTCTTGTAGAAATTTTTATTTTGAAATACTGATTATAATTTTATTATGATAATAATGTAACACTAGGTTTCATATAGCTTATAAAGACTTAAAATTTACATTTAAATCATAATTTTTTCATTTTTCTATAATTTTTAGATAATTAAAACCTAGGAAAACTACTTTTTTAGGGCTTTCATAATTTATTGTAGAACTATACATGCATATTTTGCTACAAAAGATTTATTTTAGGGTTAGAAGTCCATAACATATTTTTTGTAATTTATTTAGATTTTTATCGAATTATTTAGTATTTATTTTGAGTTATTTGAGTTTAAAATAATTAAAAACTAATTACCGACATCCTTTCTAGAATAACTACAAGGTCGCACGATAATATTTTGGTACCAAGCTTTTTATTTATGCTTAGAATGTCTAATTATATTTTCTAGAATTTTTTAGGATTTTTCTGAGAATTTTTGAGATTTATTTGGAGCTAAAATGAATTATTAATCAATTTCTGTAATTAAAAACTGGATTACACAATCAGCAGAACAGTCAGTCTGCCCAGTCAGTTTCTGGGCCCACCTGTCAGCCTCTAACACCCAAACCATGGGCCTACCTGCCACTGACCCAATTACGTGGGTGTAGTGGGAATCTAGGTCGGATTCAGATGCTGAGCTGAGCTCGGCTCAAGCCGAGTCACACATAACCATGACCACACGATTACAGTAGAACCGTTCTGATGCCTCCACGTGGCAGGTCGAGCCCCCACTTTCCCTTAGCTGATCTCTCTCTCTCTCTCTCTCTATATATATATATATATATATATATATATATATATATATATATATTAATTATAGGTTTTGAGTGTTATTATGAGAGAGAGAGAGAGAGAGAGAGAGAGATGTTCCAGGTGCTCCTTGATCTTCACAAAGGCATAACGACCAACCTTGACATCCGTTACGATCCCAATTTTTTTGTTAGAACTATATCGAGGTTAGCTTTCTGATATATAATTTTTTTCATTAATTCTGAACCTATTTTCTGAAAAATTCTTTGAGTTCCAGTTGTCCAAAATTTGACACATTTTGGTATTTTTGAGATTGCGGGAGATTCAGAATTCGTTTTCATGAACCGTTTGAAGTTTCAGAAAGATGACATGATAATCTATAACATATATTTTCAATAATTTAATAAGATAATTTACTATTCTATTTAATTTATTAAACATAAGGGTAACTATTGAACCACCAAAATTGTGATCTATGTGTCATATCGGCAATAACTTGAAACCGATTCGAGATTCGATGAAACCATCAATTCCAGCATTCTTGTAGCACTAAAATTTATAGATTTGGAAAATCAAATCTAGGTTTTGTGTTGGTTGACGTTTTGGTCAAAAAATATCTCGATTTGTGTGCTAAGGATCCCAAATTTGTAAACTAGATTTTTTTGGGACCAAAAATTTAGGTTTAACCTTAAAATTAGAATATAATAGGATTAGAAAGAATTTTAGATAATTTTATCCAAAATTAAAATAGATTAAAATAACAAACCTATTCAACCACTTTCGTAAGTCTAACTTGTGTTAATTCATATGACGGAGTTCGTGGGATGATGACGGGGTTGGATAGCTGATAGGCCATAGTTTGTATTGTCTTCAACTTGTGATATCAACACGTCCAAAAAGTCAAAAACGTACTTGTTTAATGCTTTCATGTGCAATTATTTTATATTGTGGTATTTCATCTTTATATGCTACCTTCCATGTCTTGATTGTTTACACGCATGAGAGGAGAGTGACCTATTTATACTCTTCTTTACTTGTTTCCATATATTGTCATCGTGATCATGTTCCATTACCGTTATCGTAATCATGTTATCGTGACCGTGAGATGTGGGAGTTAGGGAAAGTACAGTCATTTGGCACGTGAACCTCCTTCGGGAGATGTGCTTATGAACTTGAAAATATGTTATATATATTTTTTATAAATTCGTGTGATGAGCAAACGTGATCAAGTGACCTTCTCAAGCACTCATAAGTATATCCACATGTTGAATATTGTGCTTCCAAAGACACATGAGCACACACACTATTTTATCTTGAGTTTTATCAGTTCTTCTTGCTAATTATTACTACTATTAGTATTTCTCCTATCACATGATTACTTGTGCGTACTGTCTATGTTACTGCTGATCATATGGTTCTCATGTCTAGGGTTTTACTTCTTTATATTGTACTTGTCTTATCTTGTCTTAGACTTATACTTTGCTCCAATCCTGACTTGATACGTTGACAATTTTAGGCGACGACATTTGTCCGGAGGTCTACGGTGAGTACCATGGAGATACATGGGTCACCGATGTACCAATTCCATCCTTGGATGTGGAGTAGCATATTTTCTTTCTTATGTTTTTTCGTATTGTTCTTAGCTAGTAGGCTTAGTGGACTTTAGTTCTAATTATATTTATTTCATTGATCGGGTTTGTTCCCAAGTACATCTTGAGTTGTAGTGGATGTTTTTTTAAAAAAATTATTGAAACGATTACTTTTATTTCCTTGTCATGACTTAGTTTGTGGATGATATGTGTATTTGCACTTGTTATGGACCATTGTTCATCATAGACAGTGTACTACCGTCGATACTACAACATAGGTTGGACTTGGCCACATACTCATATCCCAAAGTAGGAGCGGTTTGTAATAACGATGTAGGCGAGAGAGCGCTTCTGGGACCGGAGATGGTAGTTGATACTGCTGAGAAGATAAAGCAGATAAGAGATAGATTTCGCGTGGTGCATGACATACATAAGCATTGGGCCGATAGCCATGGGCGACCGTTAGGGTTTGAGGTATATATTTCTTTCGTTTAGATTGTTAAGGATTTATTCTGGTTCTAAGTTGGCGATTTGGTGTTCCTAAGGATTTTCCTGACATGTGGTATGATTCGATTCGGAAGAGGCAAAAAGCTTAGTTCAAGGTTCATTCGACCTTTCTGTATTCTCGAGAGGGTCTGTGTTGTAGCTTACCGACTAGACTTACCGCCAACTCAGGATGGAGTGATTAACGTATTTCATGTGTCGCAGTTGAGAAGATACATGGAAGACCCTAGCCATGTGTTGTATCACTCTGAGATTAAGGTTGGACATAGTCTCCAATATCAGGTGTAGCCTGCAGGGATATTGGATCGTCAGGATAAGGTGCTGCAAAATCAGACAATTTCTCTAGTTCATTCACTTGGTGTCATCACTCTCCGGGTGAATCCACTTGGGAGAGAGAAGATGAGATGTGCGAGCGATATCCTTATTTTTTCAAGACGTGAGGTATTCTTTCTTTCTTTCTTTCTTTTCGTGCCTGTTCTACTTTTAAATTTTGAGGATAAATTTTTTTAAGGGGGATAGATTTATAACCACCAATAATCTTAAATTTTTATCTAGTTAGAAGTAGTTTAGTTATTATAAATATTTGTTATATATATACTTGTTGTAGTGCCCCGTTCCCCCTTTTCGAGGAGCGCGACTAAGAAATACTTGGTAATGTTCGATTGGGACATATTGAATCAAGATCCTTTCCTCGTTATGGATTGGTTTCTTCGGAATCAAGTTCCATATTCAGCGGATCGTGCCTCAAGGAAGGACTCAGCGGCATAGTCGCGAGGGGCTTTACCGTTGCGCTGGTTTCTTTTCCCGTTTTCGATGTCGCTTGGTTGCTTTCATGTTGGTTTTGTGACTTACATTTTCTTGAACGATTTTGATGAATTTTATTGTCTTTGTTCTTTGAACTTCACATTTTGTATCGAACTCTAAGAGACTAAGGCAAGAGATATTGATCATCTGTTGATGCGTGTAGGTGATCAAGTAGGCGACATGCGGGCAAATTCTTGAAGATCTCCCCTTTCTCTTCCCCGATTCACCAACTGGTAAGTGGCCTTATTTTCGATTAGCTTCCTTCCTCCAAGTATTCACTCTTAATAATCTGACTCGTTTGGACGTTCCGATCAATGATACAATAATAATAATAACCGAGTCAAGATAATAATAAGTAAACTTGGAAAACTTATGCTTGTCACACAAAATTATTGAACGATCATATTATTGCGTGCTTATCCCCTATGCATGTATCTATTCTATTTCAGTTGTAGCTAGAACTTATTTATCTATAACTATGCAATGAGTAGTACATAACTTGTAATGTGATCACTTGAGTAGATAGACTATACCTTCGTACTGTGCTAAAGTAGCTTTGTTCATTCTGATATCTTAAAATTCTTTGTATGATAACTTAGTGTTGAGACGTCTTACGGTCACGGATAACTTGTACACAAGATTTTGGTTCCTATGAACGGCCGTCGGGGCACCGGGTCTGATTCGACCTAGACGGAACTCGAATAATCATGCTAGTATAATCAGTATGGGCAGGGCGGGAACTTATAGCGGGGCTCCCTACCCGTGCTGCAAGGATCGCCGCCTGCCCAGACTATGGTCCATGATGGCTTGTGGTGTCAGTGACTCAATATATATATTTAAACTATGCAAGCTAACTATGTCTTTGTGGCAAGGAAGGACATAAAAAGTTTCGTGCAGGTGGTTCAGACGGGCAGGTAAAAGTCACTGAACTGTGGCAAATTTATTTCAGTCATTTACTATCTATTGCTTGTTGTAACTTGAACTAAGGCAAGATAGAAAAACCACAATAATAATTTGTATGCTTCACATGAATACTGTGTCAATTTTGGCGAGTTGGGTTAGCTCGCACTTACCGATACTTTTTGAAGTACTGACCCTTGCAGCAGATTCCCCGAGCCAAGGCAACGCGACGAGTAGCTAAAGCTTTCCTCCAACCAATCCACCAAACTTTGACACGCTCGTGTTCATGATTTTAGAGAGCTTGTACAAATCTTCCGGAGCTCATGCACACTCTCTATACAGCTCCGAGGCAAGGTGATAGCTTCGCCTGAAGGTCTATTATCTTTCAAGTTTTAGTAATGGATGTAATGTATGGAACGACTATCTCATTTTGCGTCCATCTTGTAAGCCCGCGCGATGCCTCTTTACTTTTGAGTCAAAAGTTTGTAATATAGATGTACATTATCAAAAAGGAGAACTTTTCTTCGTTTTGTCACTACCACATTTTCTAGGAAAGAATATTCTAGTCTTTTCATAATTAATTAAATATTATGCATGTTATAAATTTATTTATTGTAGATTTATTGTTAGATGTTAGTATATTATTTTGGACTTGTGTTAGTAGACCTAACTAGTTTAGATTAGACCTATAGACCAACATTTAATTCTAGTTAGAAAAGCCCAATAAGAAGCCCAATCATTAGGAGGAGGATTAATTAAGTTAAACCAATTAGACTAGAACCTTTCCTCCTTAATTAATTTATTCATGAAAAGCCCCAAGGGGTATTGTGGATATTTTATAGTAGCTTGGGGAAGAGGACAAGTGGCCGACCTAGTTAGAGATGGAGGAAAAATTCTCTCTCTTCATTTTTTATTTCAAATATAGATCTAGAATTTTCTCTTCCAAATTTTTTTATTTCCACATCAAATTTTACCCAATTTTTTTTCAATTATTTTCCAAATCATCATTGGAGGCTATTAGAACAAGGAGGAAGAAAGAATCAATAAGGAGGAGCAAGGATCTACAAGTTGGAAGCTTTTTCACTCAATTTAGGATTTTTATTAGAAATCCATCTCCCAATTGGTATAATTCAGTTTTCCCTCTAATTAGACTCTAAATCTATACTTTAATAATTAGGAACCACCCCCATATGCTAAGGCTATCCATAGGAATTATAATTAGGTTTATAGGAGGCCTATGGAAAAAGTTATGTGGTATTTTAGGTCAATTTTGGGAGAATTTTGAGATTGACACATCTTGTGTTTGTCAATAGGTCAATTAGGCCAAATTGACATATATTTGATTGTGTGTGGCTAGTGTCGTATTCATAATTTGGCTAGTATTGTATTCACAATTGGATACGTGTGTTTCAGATAATAAACGAGAGAGAATACGGAAAATGAGGTCTTATACGAAAATCCGCCCTTTCTTTGGTGTTTACAAACAAGATTGTACAATTTAATCCTATACGAGGATGTCTAAGTACAATTTATTTAATCTGGGTAAATATTGTTATAGCTGTCTGATCTGCAGTCGATCACTTTAGCCCTTGGACCACACGATGTTGAAGAAGTGCCGGGGAAGACAGAAAGCAGCTTCACCGGTTGCTAAAGAGGGTGGATGCCCGATGCCAAAGTCGTCGATCCCTTCTCTTTGCCCGAGCTTCGGATTCTTCTCTCTCTCTTGACCGTTTGACCTTCGATCTTTGCGACCATTTTCTTCGACCTTCCATTTTTTTGATCTGTTCCTCTGTTGATAGAGGTCTCTATTTATAGAGTTTTTAGTGACAGTGACCACACAGTCGGCGTAGAAGCCGAGTAGTGGCAAGTACAACACCCTTTTACACGACGGTTTAAAATAACCAATGCCTGCGTATAGATGACCTTTTGAGTGAGCATGTGATGCGTGTCCAACTGAGGGACAAATGCGTATATCTGTTGCGAAGATCACGACGTAGAAGCCACGTAGGTAGTTATCCCTTGTGTAGAAGAGGTTGGCGTAGAAGCCAATGTCTGTCACCATGGCGTAGAATCCAAGTAGGCATAGAAGCCGAGTAGGCATAGAAGCCGAGCAGGCGTAGAAGCCGAGCAGGCGTAGAAGCCGAGTAGGCGTAGAAGCCGAGTGGTCATAGAGGCCGAGTGGGCATAGAAGCCGAACAGGCGTAGAAGCCGAGATGATGTGGACGTTTTAGCTAGAATTACGGCTCTTGGAGATATAAACAAATCTCTTGCATTAAATGCAGAGATCTGCCCCCATCCTGCGCATTAAATGCAGAGGCTTGTCTTTAAGATTTTGTCATCATTCTGCGCATTAAATTCAGATACGCGCCTCGAATCCTGTACGAAGAGTAACTGCTGACGTGGCGGTCTGTTTGCCTTCTACGGAGCGTAAGAAGCTCACGTCTGCCTGTGTAAAACTGGACATCGTATTCCCTTATATGCGTTAGAATAGTTTACGCAAGTGCCTCACAACCTAGTAACACATAGTCTTTTTTGACCCATTAATGTAGTGTAATGGAATGACACCAACTATAGACTTGCATAAGAAGATAGTGGTTATCTAGACTGTAGAACTTAGAGGTCCATACCTCCATTGGTCGACTAGAGACCTAGATAAGGAGTTAACTGTAGAGGCACAACACTGGATGAGACTTATCTTCTTGGTAAACTTGAATTATTTTGTACCTTCTTTCATCATAATCCAGCGTATTTATATTTTCTGTACTACTGCAACTTATGCTGCTATTTTATAGCCTAGTTTTGTAATCTTATTCTTTTATCGAGCTTGTTTATGACATATGTGTTATTGGGGACGCCTACTAATACATTGTCTAAATCAGAATCAGTATATTATGGTCTGGACAACCTTAGTGTGCTTGGTTCGCTCTTCGCATGACTACTTTATGTGGGCTGAGATATATAGTAGTAGACGAATATACTTGCCTCTAGATATGTCTGAGTATATCGTATCGGTTACATAACTGTACTGGTATGATCATGTGAATAAGAATCTACCAAAATAGGATTTTAATCCACAACTGCCTTGACAACTCTCATTTTGAATTCTTTAATCTCCTTGAACCTCATACTTGTATTCTATTACCTCCCCCTTGAACTCTTTATTATTGTTTTTCGTCTTCCCTTATTTTGGAAAGACGAAACCTCGTGCTTGGTATAAGTTTGATACACAGAGAGTACTAGATATACCCCATAGGCCAACCGCATTATTTGGTGACTATATTTTGTAATTAAGGGCATATCATATGTAATATATTTGGTGTTAAAGTTTTGAGGATTGAATAACATGATTAAATAATTTGAGGAATATCTTTCTTAAATGTATAGCCTTATGTGATAGATGGATAAATTCTAAGTTGGGTAGAAGTTGCATTGTCAACTTGAGAGGAATTTCTTTTAGATTGTGATCAAGTAAGATTAGATTGAGAGATTAAGTCATTTTAAATATTGAGAATTTTAGAAGAATGATTAAGATGATAAAGATTTAATAAAAATTTATATCTTGATATTGCAGACCAAATGTTTATACTTTAAGCACATGATTTAAATTTTGAAAACTGAAGGTTGAATCATCGATTTAAATCTTGAGGAAAATAAATAGAACTCTAAACATGAACATTGACGGATTGAATTCCAAATTTGATGATTTGAATTAAAAGTTAAATTTTGATTGTTGGATTACCTATTTAAAATATTGAGGATGTGAATTAAATTTAAAATTGGAAGAGTACAAAATTCATAAGTTGAAAATAGGAATAATATTTTATTAGAATAATTTTCTAAAGGAGATTATAATAGTTGGAGATAGTAGTATAAAATTTGGTATGGGTTATTTAAATCTTGAAGATGTTGTATGGAATGACTTAAATTTGGATGTTGATAATTTAAAAAATCGAGAAGAGATTACAATATGTTAAATTTTAATTTAAACAATGGTTAATTTAATTTGAAAGTGATTGCGATGGATTTGAATAGGTTTTAAATTTTTGGAAGAGATTGCGATTGCCGCATCCTTAGTTATGCGTAAAAGACAGGACAGGACCTAGCGCTCTTTCTATACAGAGTTGGCGTAAAGAATCAGACGTGTCGAAGCTACACATATTCAGACTTCACAGCAAAGTATGGCAAGATGGTCATATGCAAAGAAGAAGACGATCTTATTAAAATCACGATTACATATGAGGAAAATCCAGTCTACAAGGGTTTTTTTCTCCATTTTCGTGGTTACATATGAGGGAAATCCCGTCTACAAAGGGTTTCTCATTTTTATTTAAAGATCGCGCCCAGAATCTGTTCTGCCAGGTTCTCGCATGGGCGGCATTCTTCATTCATCTTCTCCAGCAGTCAGTCAGTAACCGCAAATTGACTGACATATTGGTCAACGGCGGGAGGATACAAAACTGGGCATAGACCCATCCTCCAACAGAAGAAAAATAGAGTAAATCTGCTTTCCTACAGACAATGCCATGACTGATTGAGTTGAGATATTTCACCCAACTCAATCTCGGACAGAGCTAGTCTATCTGCTCTCGTCCACGGAGTTAACAGGAGAAGGCACCGCTTGCAAGCTGCATGGTGAAATACGACCCTTCCTCTCTCCCGAAGAACCACCATACAAAGTTGCTGATTATCCCGAGCAAAGGAGGCTATGATATCCTTCAATGATCCATCGTTGCAGAGGATATTTGCTCGAAGATGCCATCTTTTTTGGCTCCCTACATGCTGAAAGAACATGGTCTCCTTCTTCCTCAAGTCAACCCGACGAACTCCGGCTATCATCTCTGTGTGGTGAAGGAAGTGTGGAAAGAACAGAAAAACTCCTCAGCCTTTTTATAGGCGAAAGAGATCGCACCGATCCCCAATAACTCCGCCATAAAGTCAGCCATGAAAGAACGTGTCAGGCTTGACCGTTTCAGGCTCCATTCAGAGCATTTCGAGTTACGAGGAACGGTTCATGCTTCATTCAAAGCGTTTCAAATTACGAGGAATTTAAAAGCTTTGAAGGGGGTCTTGTAGAAGCATGAAAAATACGCTGGATAGCTATACGCAGCATGTTGATGCAGGGCAGCGTAAACAGAGGACCTCAGAGCCATCAGACATGTAACAGAGCTTTTCCGCTGAGCACAGCGTAAAAATATAGGCTCAAGGACCATCCGCATAATACAGTATGACCAGGCTGCTTCAGCATAAACATGGTGCTTCATCGCCTTTATGGCATAAAACTCATCCGCTTTCAATACAGCATTGAAGTGTACGAGGAACGTTTCGTATTCTTCGAAATGAACCTGTCAGATCATGCAATGAACCTGACATCTGGACTCCTGACAAAGAGTACTGCACGACTACCCAAGCGACGGGTATAATGATGGTGCGGCACTGCAACCCAGGCTGTCATTTACTGCCATTTTCTTTGCGTAAACTACTTTTACACATACGAAGGAATACGCTGTCTAGTTTTACACAGGCAGCTGCGAATGTGAAGGAATTAACAAATTATGCCTTATTTTAATTTCGAGGACAAAATTATTTTAAGTTGGGTAGATTGTAAACCCCTTCAACCAAAACTAGGTCTACTTGGCTTAGATAGAGAGATTAGGGCTAAATTGAATCCAATTAGAAATATAATATTGTGTTTTATTTAATTTTATAATATTTATATCACTTAGTGCATCTTACCGTTGCTTCGATAATTGGAGCACTACACTAGCCATTTCCTTCCAATGAATTTCACACCCTTGTCCTAGACGTGCCAGTCATCTATTCTGACCTTTGTGTAACTTATAATTATGCTCTCTGGTGCAATATTTTAGCCGCACAATATTCGTCGCAGACGTTTATATTTAATTCTAAATAAATCCAACTTTGTAACCTTGTGTGTTCCAATCAAAATTGGAGATACAATCTTGACCCATTTTGTGCAACCCCAAACTATGATAATATTCTATTCTGAGTCTTCTACGTCCATAACATTTGTGTCCCACCTAATTTTAGTCCAATGTACTTCTAATTAATCTTAGAACACCATTTGCATTAATTTTAATTAATTTTACCCAATTTCCATCTTTGTGCAATTTTCTAATTGTTTGGTGCTTTTATGCAAAGGTGTCCACACCATTGGACACAACACATAAAAAAACTCATTTTTCCTTCATATGAATTTTCTCCATGATTTTTGGAATGTGCAACACACAATATCACCCCCTCATTTAATCATAGACATGCATTTTAAATAATGCAAATCCTAGCCCTCCAAACATCCCCATGTGAAGCCAAGCCCATCCCAAGTAGGATGTTGACCAATCCAACTCCCTGGGTCAACACCCAACCCAAATTTTACATGTATATATACAACTTTTCCTTTCTTTATTTTTATTTTTCACCTATAACTAAAACTACCCAGCCGACATCTCCATCGCCAACCTCTTGTTTACCTTCTTCCTCACCCTGTCCACCCGTCGACCGGAGCTAGTCCTGCAGGCCTTCACCACGACTTATCAGCCTCGTCGATCCCGGCCATCCAGGACTGCACAACCACCACGTTCTCCTCTATCACCTGTATCCCAACCTCGACACAACAGCCGAGTCCTACCTGAAGTCGACCCTGACCTGCTGAACGTATGCCCCGTCCTCGCCACGACCGGACCACGGTAATACCGCAGCCCCTTTACCTCACGACTACCCCGCCGGGCCTGATCTCGAGCCGCTGCACCATGCTGAACTGAAGACTCCCCTTGACCCGCCTGCATCGAGCCGCTGCCAACCCGACCGTGCACCCCAGTCCGCGCCGGAGTCGACCCGCCTGCATGCCATCTTTACCCCAGCCCGACTGCTCGAGCGACCCCGAGCGCGTTGTGCTCCGCCGGCCTCGACGACATTATCCCGAGCCACCACCACGTCTTACCGGTCTCCCCTCCGCCTGAACTCCTTGACTTCACCTGAGCCATCCCCCGGACTCCGATAGCCCTGCCATGACCCTCGACTCCTTATCATCATCACCATCATCTTCATCATCATTGTCACCATCATCTTTATCATAATCATAACCATCATCATCATAACCCTCATCATCATCATTATCCACCTTAATCACCATCTTCATCATCACCTTAATCAATATTATCATCATCATCACCACCCTCATTATCACAATCATCATCACCCTCATCATCATTATCACCCTTATCATCACAATCATCATCACCCTCATCTTCAACATCATCCCTTAATCATCATCACCAATCAACATCACCTCATCATCACAATTACCATCACAATCGTCATCACCAATCATCATCATCATTACCTTAATCATCACCATCATCATCACCCTCGTCGTCGTCATCAACATCGATATCATCGTCATCATCGTGGACCCGTCACCCTCACCAAAGACAACCTGCAGCAGTCACCCCGATTCCCGTACATACATGCTAACCCCGAGGTTCGAACCTGTCCCTCTCCTTTCATTTTATGTGTGTTTGTGTGAAAAATATTAGGATAGCATGTTGGTTCAGTTTAGTTAATTGGTTGATTGCAGACCGTGTCGGTTAACCTAGTGTGCTCGTACGTGTGTGTGCGTATGCACATAATATTAGTTTGATATATATATATATATATATATATATATATATATATATATATATATATATATATATATATATATATATGTGTGAGTGATTAAATGCTAAGAAATAATTATGATTATATATGTATTTATTCTGTCTGGCCCTAGGATAATTATGGATATCCCATAATAATGTTTGACCAAGTAACCTTAAGAACTTGTGAGTTGATTGCCTTGTGTACATTAACGTACTAACAAGACGTGTTAGTTTGATTGTCTGATTTTGATACAGCATTTGAAGACATGACACCCGCGTAATTAAATGCACAGTTGACCCTGTTAGTTGACCAGTGTCACCCCTAGCGTACCCTCTGAGTCCAGTATATTATGGTTGTGTATATGATAGTATAATGGCTGATGTTGTATTGTGTTATATTATATGTATATAGAAATATTGGATTGTTTTGCGCGACTTCAAGAGCAGGTTATTGGCACTACACAGCTTTCTTGCCAAGCGAGTATACCTTGACATTGTACTGTAATTTATATTCCATATGATGCATGTATTTTATTTCTGTCATTTAGTTCATATATTTTAACTGCTATATAAACTGTGCGTCCAAGGAAACTTGGGTGCAACGACGGTGTCGTCGTATTCTATTTTTATTATGTATATGCATGTGACCTAATTTATGAGACCACCCCATTATCATATGGCATTTTTAGGTTTCCTTGACCG
This sequence comes from Iris macrosiphon, assembly GCA_036927795.1. Classification (NCBI taxonomy): domain Eukaryota; kingdom Viridiplantae; phylum Streptophyta; class Magnoliopsida; order Asparagales; family Iridaceae; genus Iris; species Iris macrosiphon. The sequence continues at coordinate 75,132,960 of JAYESA010000014.1, forward strand.
TGACACATTTCTTATACGAGTGTGAGTCTCATATAGATCACGGACTTGCGTGCCGGGTTTGGCCTCCTGTACGTATGGAACGTACGATAGGGAATAACTGCTATTAAAAACTTTGCATGCGAGGAGACTTGGCAGCTATTAGAGGTATTATCATGTCATGGATGTGACATGCTTAGAGCATGGGGTGGGGAGAACAACAAGTACGACATTTGGGCTCCTTTGTACTTTCCTTTTATGTAACCCGTACGCTCCGCCAGAGATACGCGGTCATGATGACCCCTATATTATCAGGCGGCCTCTGCCGTTCAAAAGATGACATGCTTTGTAGGCCCCTGATTCTCCGAGAGAATCATGCCAATCCCATTTATGGCCAGATAGCCCACTTGTTACAAAGTTGTTCTCAAACTGCATTCACATAGATGGTTAGATGACCCCATTGGATGTTTATTTTCATTACTTTATTGGCATACTTCTATGTATCTTGTTAGGTCCCTCTGAGGACCTGGTCCCTTTCCAGGTGTAGATGTTCATGACTTAGCAGGAGCGAAGATTCGGACTTGCTACTTATCTTTGAGGAGGTCTTCTCTTTGAGCCTTATTGTTTATTAGATATTGTTATTCTGTTTATTTTATATTCTAGTTTGGTAGTGGATTTGTTTTCACCCAACTATCATCCTTTGATACTTCATATTATGATTTAGTTACATAGTTATTGGTTATTTATCTATTTATGATTTCTGTGGATGAGATTTAGATTATGCCCTGTGACTTGTGACATATATTTATACCACTTATGAATTATTGTTCATAATACAGCGTACGCATGTGTTGTGGTTTCCATATATTGGAGTGCCATATACATGCGGCTGGCATGCTTACGTGTTCCTAGTCCTACGTATTTTGGGACTGGGGCGTGACAATAAGAAATATCTTATTGCCAGCCGTCTTCCTTTCGTACAGCAAATATAGATTCTCCCACAATGCTTTTGCCGAACTCTCTAAGGACACGTGGTGAAACACCGAGTCGTTCAGTCATTGGCAGATGAATCCAATTGCCTTTCGATCCAGTTATTTTCAGTCATCAACACATTTGTTCGTCGACTTTGTGCTGTCGTCCTCTAACGGACCATACAAGTCCTTGCACGAGAGTAGATCCTCTATCCTTGGCTTCCAAATCGTCCAGTTTTCTCCTATGAGGGTGATCATACGAATGTTCATCTGCTCCATAGACATATTTGCCAGAACCAAACATGTTGTAGCTTTGATACCACTTGTTGGTATCAGACTATCAGACCAGGGCTCTGATACCACTTGTTGGAAATGTGGTGTGACTCGTACCGGAGTTGGCCCATGAGGTACGATATTTGATTGGGCCCATATATCTTAAAAAGTGAATCACATGTAAGACCTGAACCAATCTCAATTATCTACATCTCATGATCTCACTTCCTATTCGATGTAGAACTAAGCTATCAACTTCATTGTCACCACCCTTTGAGCGTTGAACCAAAAATAAGATACAATCCAATAATATGGGTTTCTCTAATCAGAAGATCCATAGCTAAGGAAGGATCTCCATATCAATAAAGTTATAAGCAGTAGAGGAGACAAACCTATGGTGGTAGTATATAGCTAGAAGACGAAATTGAGCGAGAGAATAAGCAAAGAATCCAAAGAGCAATATGTGAAGGATCAACCAAATCCTGAAGTTGTAAACAAGAAGAAGACAAAAGGGAAAATTCCCACACCAACGTGCATGAAAGCAAATGTTGCCATACTTAAAAGATGGATAAATTCGTGTAGGCCCCTGGAGGATAGGTAATTTATGCAAAAACTTAATTTGACCTTTATTCTTTAGATATATCCTATATAGTTTTCAAAGAGAAAATTAATTATTGTCATTTTCTTTAAATAAAGTTAGGTTCTTAGTCTTATGGAGGACTCTTCAGGCGTAAGATCTTGCTTAAGCTCAAGCAAGTATACCTTGTCAAGTTTTCAAATTCATATAGCATGTTTAGTTAATTTGTTTACTTTATATGACATATATTATTTTCTATTAGATTCACATGATGACAGTTTTTTAATTTATTTTGTAGATATTATTATTACTTGATTTGTGACATGTCATAGAATTATGAATTTGTTATAGATAGCAATTAAGTATTTGTACCCTCATTTTAGAAGGTTTACCCACGTGAGAGTTAGACATGCGAGAACGATTATAAACACATGGACTATTTTTCTTCTCTATTCTCGTTATTCATAACCCTGTGTCCACTAAGGTCGGGTTATCCGTTTTGTGTCCATGTGGCCACTACAGTCGGGTGAGTGTTCTCTTATCCGTGGTTTACTTACGAGCTACGATATTTGTATCCCATCATATTTTGTAATTCATGTGTAGTTAGTTGTTCTCTTTCGTATATGACTATTGTATAGGTTATGACCTAGTTATTTTTCTTTCTGTACATGTCTATTTTAGATGCTATACTTTTGATATACTTGGCATGCATCTATGTCTCTTGTTACGTCCCACTGAGAACCTGGTCATTTCTCCAGAGTGCAGGATTACTCTGAGTCCTACGGATAGGCATCAAACGAGGGTAGAACCATAGTTGAATACTCTACAATTGCTTAGTTTATTTTTACCATGGACTTTGATATATTGTTTGTCTTTATGCTTCCGTATACTAGTAGTGGATTTGTTTTTACCAGACGTCTTTTGGATTCTTGATAAAATTAATTTATTTGTATTTATATTCAATATTATCCATTATTATATATTTTTCGTTTGACTTATTCTGTTGATATAGCATAGTTTTGATAGACTCATAATTATTCTTTTGCGTATATTCGAACATATATACTAGTGGGTTGTAGACTGTGAAACATATTATTCATTCTTGTTACTTATTCTTTATGTGGATTGAGATATAATTTGACTTGACATTTTGGACATATACTTGCCCTATAGACGGCTTATACGTATTCGAGTTGGGTTGGAGTCCGCTTGATACATAGCTGGTTATTTCCACGTACTCTGGTCTTACGTATTTTGGGATTGGAGCGTTACAGGAGCACTACTATATCTAGCACAATCTACAAGGCCAGACATTGTTTTTTCTGTTAATTTATTGTCTAGATATAATTTTCATCTACACATAGACATTGGAATGGAATTAAACACATATTGAGATATCTTCGTAGAACAACTAATATGGGATTATTTTATTCATGTAATTCCATTAACAATTCTCGTCTAGTTGGTTATGCAGACTCGGGTTATCTTTCTGACCCTCATAAGGGTTGCTCTCAAACATGTTATGTATTTATTGATAACCATGCATTTATATCTTGGCAATCAACAAATCAAGGTTTAGTAGAAACTTCTTCTAACCATGCAGAATTAATTGTACTACATGAAGCAACAAGAGAAAGTGTGTGATTGAGAACGATCATTCATCATATAAGAGTAAATTGTCAACTGCCTACAGTTATAGATGAGCCGACAACAATATTGAAAGACAATGTGGCTTGCATTGCCCAAGTCAGAGAGGGATTCATCAAAGGAGATCGAACCAAGCACCTTCCACCAAAGTTGTTTTATGCACATGAGCTATAAAGAAAGTGATCGAAGTCAAACAAGTAATATAAAAAATGTAGCTGATTTGCTCACTAAGGCACTACCAAAGACCAAATTATAGAAGTTGGTACACGGAATAGGCATGCAACGACTTAATCATCATACAAACTAGCTATATAGATTTATTGTATTGAGGGGGAGTATGGCTTATAAAAGAATACTTTTGAGTTTTGGGTGTTATACTCTATTTCCTTAACTAAGATTTTTTTTCCACTGGATTTTTCTTAGGAATATTTTATGAGGCAACAAATACGCATACACCACCGATTAATTAATGGTGAAAATCCAAGGGGGAGTATTGTAAATATGTATTATTCATCATTATTATTTTGTATATATAACCTATGCCTTTTGGTTATCCATAACCTATATCTTTGGGTTATCCCTAACCTATGTCTTTTGGCATTTCTTCTCTTAATTGCCATCATGATGTAATCTTAATTGTAAGCCTATATAAATGGCTCTTCTCTAGTTGCTTGAGATATGAAGAAGAACAATTTTTCTCCATTTTCTTTATCTTACTTTTCTATATTTTACAAAAGGTCAACTATTTTCTTTTAACTTCTTTTTATTGGAGCTATATGTTGCATATGTGTTTCTTTTTGTTTGAGCTCTGTTGCATAGGTGCTTTTTTTTGTTTGATCTCTATATTGCACATACACCTAAGATTTTTTGTCCCACTGTATCATCTCTAACTTATCTTGAATACAGTCTTCATACATATTGCCAGTAAATCTTAAGGCTAAATTGCACTTGAATATGTTGAACTGTCTAGTTTAGCGCACTTTAATATTCTAAACATTTTAAGTTTTTGTAATTGACTCTATATGTACAAAATGGCGACTGCCATTTTATACAGCCACACCAACTTGCAAATAGATATTAAAATGACAAAACATTAACACTATATATATATATATATATATATATATATATATATATATATATATATATATATATATATATATATATATATAACACATGCAAGGGAGCGGCGGCCTTGGCGATCTAGGGTTAGGGCTTGGATCAACGTGGGACCCTGGGTCATTGTCAGACGACGACAGGCGGGGAGTTCATGCGTAGCATTAAAATTATTTGCTACAACCGTTTGCAGCATATGTTGCAGATTATTGATTTGTCTCTGTTGGACCCCTCCCAACTTTTGTTGCGCTTCCAGCATGCACAACATCTGATCCATCTGATCTATCGAAGGGGCCGATAATGTTGGCACTCTCAAACTACTTGGGTTCCCTTGTCCAGACTTCGTCATTTCTGTACCATATAGAAGAAAAATGTTAATCTCATAAAGTATTATGGACTTATTGTATGGAGCATCTTATTTCGCAGCAACAAAAATTCAAGGCATCAAAATAAATCACTTGTGTCATTTTCAAAAAATCAAAACCAAGAAGTTCCCAAGAAAGTAAAATCGTACTCTGATACCAATCTGTCACACCCCGGTTTCGTAGAACCGAACATCCTTGCTTGGTCTTCCCACACCCCGGTCTTGTAGAGTCGTCGTCCTCGCTTAGCGTGATGCCGTACAAGCCTGGGGTTGCGCTTATACAAGGTATGCTTGTGCTTATTTTGTAACAGAGATATTTGAAGATAGAGTATACATCATTCATAAAGAAATTGAACACACATTTAAAATAGAAATAGTTATTTATTAGTAATTCTCTGAAATAAAAACATAAGGCCCTCGAACGGCCGAGATGGAAATGCCAGACTTGGCTTACAACTTGTAGAAATATTGAAATAAGATGCAACGTTGCTCCATACATTATATTCCTTAGTAAAATATTAAAACTCATGGACTACCTTCAGTTAGAGTCTTTTTCTCCACTTGGAAGCCTCAAGTGCAAGGCTTCTAAAGAGTCAGACCAAAACCTTCAATGTTCCCTCACAACAGCCAAATCTCTAGTACCTGAGGATGCCACAAACATGGGTTAGTACGCAACATGTACTGGTGAGCGACAACAACCAATCTCACCTAAAAAGCCAACACTAAGTACATATGTGAAAGCAGCAGTTATTATTGTGATATTGATATGTTGCCTTAAGTTCAATTAATAATTCATATCTCAAGAACATAAGGAACACATATATTTATCACCATATTTGGTGATTCTTACCCATGATCGTTCAGCCATCCCTGTTTATGAATAATAACTTACTCTACCTCCACAAGACATTATTATCATGCACCATATCTATATGAAGGTCATAGGCCAAGCCATCACGACATTCTTGGAATTTTAGCGTCCCGTTCAGTGTAGGAAGCTAGCCTCACTAAAGGTCCTAAACTTTCGATGCAATTACTTTAGCACCCATGTTCCCCCTAGAACAAAGCGGCCCCATGGCCTCGGTGCACCGCTTCGAGGAACCTACCCCTTGTGCACAAGTTTGTCTATGACCATGCATGAATGCAACTATCTAGTAGAAGAAAACATGCAAATACAGAAACTTGATATAGTATTCCATAGTCATATTGATTGTCTTAGCCATAGCCCACCATACTTACTGTCCATTCCAGGGTCTTATTGATTGTCTTAGCCACATCCCACCATACTTACCGTCCAATCCAGGGTCTTTGCCACATAATCAATTATACGACAACAGTCTAGTTCATAGTAATGTGATTATTATCTTGTTTATCTTTCTTGGTTCTTTGCTAGGTATCATTGATCATTTTGTTAAGCATGATGACTAAAGGATTCATCGAATGATCGAAGTCACTCACAAGTTGGTGAATTGCTGAGAAAGAGAGATCTTCTTCATGACTTCAAACTTGGTTCACAGGTTCACCTACATTGGCACCAACAAAGGTTCAGGATCCTTCTTCTCTTTCTCTCAGTAATTCGATATATAAATTCAAGATAGTGAATGCATGCAATGAAAGTTGTTCATCGAAAATAATCATGAAAATGCACTAACAACAAGTGAAAACCAATAGTGAAAACCAACATCGAAAACCACCAGCGCACAGGTCTTGAGGCATAGACCCTTATATGGAGTTCACTCCCCAAGATACCATGTATTGTATCTTGGGAGCAACTTCAAAAGATTCCATCCCATAACGAAGAACGGCTCCCCATTTATTTGTTCTGACCAATCAATATCGATAAAGTTTCCCCATTCTCTGATTCTGACTCGGCCATTCAGTCGCTAGCCCAGTCCGTGCTCCGCAACAGGATCAGGGCACAACATATTAATACACTAACAACAAGTTTTGTCCCCGAAACTTAAAATAAAACCCACCTCCAAAATTGAATAACGAAGGAAATATTTCCCTCATATACTCTTCAAGTTCCCATGTCGACTCATTGACGGAGTGGTTGTGCCAAAGCACGCAAAGCAAGGTAATAACTTGATTTCTTAACACCTTCTCTTTCCTATCCATGATTTAGATAGGTTCCTCCACGTAAGTCAAGTCGACCACTAGTCCCAACTAACCGAAGTCCACCACGTGACTTGGATCATGCACGTACTTTCATAGTTGAGAGACATAAAATATATCGTGCACTTTCGCCAATGACGATGGTAGCGCGATCTGGTATGCGACTGGACCCAATTTCTTAAGAATCTTAAACGGACCAACGAATTGAGGGCTCAGCTTCCTTTTCGTACCGAACCGTATAATTCCACACATCGGAGATACCTTCAAGAACACTTGGCCCCCGACCATGAACTCTAACGGTCGTCGATGAATATTCGCATAACTCTTTTACCGACCTTGTGCCACTTTTAACTTCTCTCGATTTATGCAAAAAAATTCGACTTCATGTTCTATCAATTTTGTCCCAAGTGCTTGTCGCACCCCGACTTTATCCCAGCAGATCAGTGACCGACACTTTCGCCTGTACTATGCTTCATATGGTGCCATCTTAATGCTCGATTGGTAACTGTTATTATAGGCAAATTCTGCTAGCAGCAAGTGACTATCATAACTTGTTTTCAGATCTACTGCGTATAGGCGTAGCATATCCTCCAAGATTTAGTTAACCCATTTGGTCTGGCCGTCAGTCTAAGGATGATACGCAGAGCTAAAATACAACTGTGTGCCCAGCGCTGCCTGTGGAGTGCTCCAGAACCATGATACAAATCTTTTATCCAAATCTGACACGATTGAAGCTGGCACATCATGTACTTATACTACTTCATCCAAATATATTTGAGCCAACTGATCGACGCCCCAAGAGATCTTGATCGCGATAAAATGTGCCAACTTGGTCAATTTATCCACGATTACCCAAATTGCATCATTCTCTTGCTACGTCTTTGGCAAGCCAACTATGAAATTCATGGAAATGTGATCCCATTTTCACTCTGGAATAGGGAGGTTCTACAGCTCCCCTCTGGTCTTTGGTGTTCTGCTTTCACTTGTTGACAAGCCATACATTGTGACACAAATAGTGCCACATCTTTCTTCATACCGTGTCACCAAAAGTTTGCGCACAAGTCCTTATACATCTTGGTACTCCTCGGATGTTGTGTATAACTTGCATATTGCGCTTTCGTCAATATTTCCTTTGAAACTCTGTATCGTTAGGCACACACAATCTTTCTTTTACTTGCAATATTCTATTTTCGTCTTCCGCAAAGTCGGTTGCCTTCCCTGTTGAAGTCAGCTCGCACATTTTCTCTAGGTACGGATCATCCTTCTATGCTGACTGGATTCGTTCCAGCAAGCACGGCTCAAGGTTTATTTGAGCCAGTTGTACCCCACGGTATCGAACTCGGAGTTCGATACCTATATCCTCTAAATCCCGTAGTAACCATTTATCAACTGATAGAGATGCCACATACTTCTGGCTCAATGCATCCGCTACAACATTGTCTTTGCCTGGAGTATAATTTATTGATAAATCATAATCTTTAATGAGTTTTAGCCAATGCCTCTGCCATAAATTTAATTCCTTTTCGGTAAAAAGGTACTTGAGGCTCTGATGATCCGTGTAGATCTTGCAAGCTGTATAATAAAGGTAGTGTCACTATAATTTCAATACGAATATAATTGTCGCCAATTTTAGATCATGAGTAGGATAATTTTTTTCTTGTGTCTTAAGTTGTCTCGAAGCAAAGAATATCACTTTATCTTATTGCATAAGTACACATCCCAAGCCTTGGCCCGATGCATCACTGAAAATCTAAAATCCCTCATCGCCTTTCGAAAGTGCAAGGATTGGAGCTGACATGAGGTACTGTTTCAATTCGTAAAAATAAGCTTCACAGTCATTGGTCCACTTGAATGTCACATCCTTGTGGGTGAGGTGAGTCAGTGGCAACGCCACTAGCAAAATCTTTCATAATTTTTTTGTAATAGCCTGCCAAACTAAGGAAACTTCGGACTTCGCTAGCTGGCGTGGGCTATTTTCAGTCCACTACTCCTTCAACTTTCTTCGGATCTACCGAAATACCCTCTGACGAGATAACGTGTCCAAGGAATGACACGCTACTCATCCAAAATTTATATTTACTGAGCTTGGCATAAAGTTGGTGTTCTCATAGGGTATATAGTATTGTTCCCAAATGGGCGATATGATCTTCCTTGCTCTTTTAATATATTAGAATATCATCGATGAACATGACCACAAACTTATCTAAGTAGGGGCAGAAGACTCGGTTCATCATATCCATGAAGGGAGCATGGGCATTGGTTAAACCAAACGGCATAACTAAAAACTTGTAGTGTCCATATCTCGTACAAAATGCAGACTTAGAAACATCGTCTGGCTTAATCTTCAACTGATGGTAACCCGAACGGAGATCAATCTTCGAAAACACGATCGCACCATGGAGCTGATCGAACAGGTTATCAATTCTAGGTAGAGGGTACTTGTTTCGAACTATGGCTTTATTAAGTTCACGGTAGTTGATGCATAGCTGCATCATACCATCTTTCTTCTTAACAAATAATATCGGGGCTCCCAATGGAGAGACACTGGGACGAATGTATCCGCTATCCAACAATTCCTGAAGTTGGACCTTCAGTTCCTTTAATTCTATGGGCGTCATCCTATACGGAGCTCTGGAGATCGGTCTTGTATTCAAAAATATATTGATGTAAAACTCAATCTCGCGGTCTGGTGGCATTCCAGGTATTTCGTTCGGAAACACATCCGAAAATTCAGCCACGACTTCAGTGTGAGCTGGGTTGGCACCTTCCTTACATGTGGCTACAAAAATTACCATGGATGGCTTGGTCGATATCGCACCGCACCAGTACGAGAATTTTCTCTCTCCTGGTAGATGAAACATAATTCTCTTTCCCGCGCAATCGATCGTCGCACTACAAGCACTAAGCCAATCCATTCCCAGAATAATATCATAATCCTTGATGTCGAGAACAAAGACATCCAGTGATAAGTTTCTTCCCCCAATGCATATGTAGCCATCCCTACATATCAAGTTAGCAGGCATCGCTACCTTCGAAGGAGTGCTAACACTAAGTCTTACATTTAACACAGATATTTTTAATTCATGTTATATTACATAATTAACATATATGAAACTATGGGTAGCACCAGAGTCAAATATTATACGTGCAGGAATGTTATTAAATAATAGTATACCTGTCACGACCATATCAGAAGCGAAGGCCTCCTCCCGAGTCAAAGCATAGACTCGGCCTTGTGCACCGTTTCTCTGATTCTGATTTTGCCCGGTCTGAGGTGCTCGTGATGCTTACCCACAATTCTGTTGATTCTTTTGTGGAGGCTGCTAACGTTGAGGGCCTTGATTTGCGATCGTTCCTTTGCACTCCCAAGCCTTGTGGCCCAGGCGGCTGCATTTAATGCACCCTTCCTCCGCGACTTGGCAATCTCTAGCGATGTGTCCCTAACCACGACACCTATTATAATACGCCCCACCTTGGTTGTGCCCCTGGATGCCGCCGTTATTCTGGCGCTTCGGAGCTTCATTCCTTTTCCCCGAGTTTGATCGCTTATTATTGTAATTATGAACTGATGGGGTGACCAAAGCTGGCGCAGGATAATGTATATCCAGCTCCTTCGCCCAATGAAAATATGTTTTGATGGTCTTATACTTGTGGATTACCACTTGTGACTGTAGAGCAGGCCTGAGTCCCTGCTTGAAGCGACAAGCCTTGGCCGCTTCATCGGCAAATCTGGTACTAGAATATTGAGACAATCGAAAATATTTTGCCTCATACTTCTTCACGGACATATCACCCTGCTCCAGCTTGCTGAATTCTTGCTCTTTCTGGCATTATTTCATTGAGAAAAAGTACTGTTCCAGAAAGGCTTCCTTGAACATCGGCCACGTAATCTTCGTAGCCTCATTCGCTCTAGCAAGCATGCATTTCTGACTTTGCCATCAGTAGTGCGTATTGGACACTAGCAATAATTGTGCGCACGACACCATCTTAAGCCTAGTAATGTTGAGGAGTTCAAGATGCTCCTCTACTTCAGCTACCCAATCCACCGCGACGGTGGTTCTTTTGTCCCCTTGAACGAAATATTGCAAATCTTCTTGAATTCTGTAATATCCGTGGCAAAACTTTCCTTCTTCGCTGGTTGGGTGTCATCCGCCCCAACGATGTCTACTGTCCTTGTAGTAGGGATAATTGGGGCAGCTGTAGGCGTAGCATTAGAATTATTAGCTACAACCATTTATAGCAACTGTTGCAGATCATTAATTTGTCTCTGTTGGGCCTTTCCCAACTTTTATTGCGCTTCCAGCATGCGCAACATCTGATCCATCTGATCTGTCAAAGGGGCCGATTATGTCGGCACTCTAGAACTACTTGGGTTCCCTTGTCTAGACTTTGTCATTTATGTACCACACAGAAAGAAAACGTTAGTCTCATAAAGTATTATGGACTTATTGTATTGAGCATCTCATTTCGTGGCAACAAAAATTTAAGGCATCAAAATCAATCACTTGTGTCATTTTCAAAAAATTAAAACTAAGAAGTACCCAAGGAAGTAAAACCGTACTCTGATACCAATCTGTTACACCCCAGTTCCGTAGAACCGAACGTCCTCTCTTGGGCTTTCCACACCCCGGTCCTACATAGCAGTCGTTCTTGCTTAGCATAATGTCGTACAAGCCTGGGGTTGCACTTGTACAAGACGTATACAATATTTTATAACACAGATATTTGAAGATAGAGTATACATAATTCATAGAGAAATTGAACACATATTTGAAATGAAAATAGCTCTTTATTAATAATTCTCTAAAATAAAAATATAAGGCCCTCGAACGGCCGAGACGGAAATGCCAAACTTGGCTTACAACTAGCAAAAATATTGAAATAAGATACAACGTTGCTCCATACATTATAACCCTTATTAAAATATTAAAACTCATGGAGCACCTTCAATTAAAGTCTTTTTTTCCACTTGGAAGCTTCAAGTGCAAGGCTTCTAAAGAGTCAGACCAACCTTCAATATTTTCTCGCAGCAGCCAAATTCCTAGCACCTGAGGAAGCCCACAAATGTGGGTCAGTACGTAATATATACTGCTGAGCGACCACAACCAATCTCACCTAAAAAGCCAACACTAAGTAGATACGTGAAAGCAGCAGTTATTATTGTGATCTTGCTATGTTGCCTTAAGTTCAATTAATAATTCATATCTCAAGAACATAAGGAACACATATATTTATCACAATATTTGGTGATTCTTACTCACGGTTGTTCAGCCATCCTTGTTTATGAATAATAACTTACTCTTCCTGCATAAGACATTATTAGCGTGCACCCTATGTATATGAAGGTCACTGGTCAAGCCATCACGACATTCTTAGAATTTTAGCGCCCAGTTCAGTGTAGGGAGCTAGCCTCACTGAAGGTCCTGAACTTTCGATGCAATTACTTTAGAACCCATGTTCCCCCTAGCACGAAGCGATCCCATGGCCTCGGTGCACCGCTTCGAGGAACCTACCCCTTATGCACAATTTTGTCTATGACCATGCATGAATGCAACTAGCTAGTAGAAGAAAATATACAAATACATAAACTTGATATAGTATTCCAGAGTTATATTGATTGTCTTAGCCACAGCCCACCATACTTACCGCCCAGTCCTGGGTCTTATTGATTGTCTTAGCCATAGCCTAACATACTTATCGCCCAGTCCAGGATCTTTGCCACATAATCAATTATACTACAACAGTCCAGTTCAAGTAATGTGATTATTATCTTGCTTATCTTTCTAGTTCTTTGCTAGGTATCATTGATTATTTTGTTAAGCATGATGAATAAAAGATTTATCGAAGGAACAAAGTCACTCACAAGTTGGTGAATTACCGAGAAAGAGATATCTTCTTTGCGACTTCAAGCTTGGTTCACAGGTTCACCTGCATTGGCACTAACAAAGGTTCATGATCCTTCTTCTCTTTCTCTCAGTAATTCGATATGTAAATGAGAGACAGTGAATACATGCTATGAAAGATGTTCATAAAAAATAATCAGGAAAACACAAATCATAAAACCTACAGTAAAAACCAACATCAAAAACCAACAACGCACAGGTCTTTAGACATAGACCCTTATATGGAGTTTACTCCCCAAGACACCATGTACTGCATCTTGGGAGCAACTTCTTAGGATTTCATCCTATAATAAGAAATGGCTCCCCGTTTGTTTGTCCCGACCAATCAATACCGGAAAATTTTTCCTATTCTCTGATTCTGACTCGGCCATTCAGCCGCTGGCCCAGTCCGTGCTCCGCAACTGGATCAGGACACTATAGCCCATGTGAGGGAAGACGGTCGAACGTAGGCCGATCTATGCCATTGTGGGATAAAGAGCGCTAATTATGAGATACCTTATGATGAACCAAAGCAGGTGGAGGGAGACCAGAGGGCAGTGTTTACTGTAGAAGAGATAGTGAAAACTATAGCATACTGGCAAAACATGATATAGTCATATATGTGATGGGGGACAAACCATTCCATGGGCAAATACGGGCCTATATGGCTAGGGTATGGCGACCTAAGGGATGTGTGGAGTTCTTGGAAAGGGAGAAAGGCTTCTTTCTTGTGAAGTTTGGCATGAGGGAAGATGTGTATCGCATTCTCTAAGGCGGTCATGGACGTTCGACGGAAGACTATTCATCCTGAAGGAATGGACGGTAAGCACCAGATGTGAACGTGATATCTTGCTCACTGTACTGGTTGGGTTCACTTTCCTGGATTCCTTGTCCCATACTGGAATACTAATATGCTAATGAAACTTGAGATCCTAATAGGAAAACCTATAAAAGGGGATGATGCGACAAAAGTACGATCCCGTATGATATATGCCGGGGTGTTTCTTGAGATTGCGACAGGAAAACCTCTGCCGAGACGGCTAGAATATGAAGTTCCCTCGGGGGAGGTATGCACGCAAATAGTGGTATATGAGTGGGTGCCACCACTTTGTACACATTGTGAGTGCTTTGGACAACTTATTCGATACTATAATATGGTAGAAAAGCCAGGTGAAGATTGCTCTCAGCCGGCAAACACGATGGAGGGGGAGATTCCTAGAGGAGGTTATAGGGAGCAAGGGGGGCATCTTAAGTTCTAGGATATGGTGATCCAGGTGCCTCGGGATTTAGGCGGTAGCCCTCCTCTGCCATCCATAGACAATATGGAAATGGAATTGGTGGTTTCCAACCAGCAGGTGGTGGGGCGGGTAGATGATACGACGAGGGCAGGCTCCAACAACATGAATCATGCAAATATGGAGGAAGATAGTAGGGCAGGTGAGAAACTCGTAAGGGACAACACAAATATGCCAGGTAGGGACATAGTTAGATTCCAAGCACGAGGACCAGTGTAGACGGGGATGACGACTCGTAGGAAAGTGGGTTCGGGGGCAAGAAGACAAAAAGAGGGAACCAGGCATACCACGTTAGAGTCAAGCAAAAAATTTCATGTTAGGGACATACGGGAGGACATCCAGAAGACTTTCCAGACTAATTCATTGGAGGGTGGAGTAGTCTTAGTACGAGAAAACCCACAGTAGAAGGCCTTGATGCGAAGGGAGGCCATTGCAGTAGGTGGATCAGAGGAGGATGTTATGCTTATGACGGAGCTTGGTAATCCCCCAGATACCAGGCCCATGGCAGTGACTGGGGACCTAAACAATTATTAATGTCGATGATCATTTGGAATATATGGGGTGCTTGTTCGATTGGTAGGTGAAAAGAGAATAGGGAGTTATTGTGGAAGAGGTAGTGCTCTGTTAGCGCACTGTTAGAAACAAAAATTAAATCCAAACGGATGCTGGCTCAATGAACACCGCAGAATTGGGCTCAGGTAAACAATCTATACTTGTTTAATATGGCACGCATTTGTGTTAGCTAGGACAAAGGTAGCTGGGATGGTTGGGTGATGATGTTGACCGAGTAGACTATTGCTATTGAGTTTGCCAATAAAGGGAGGTTACAATTTATTCTATGTGCTATCTATGGACATAATGATCGGCATCTTCGGGACAGGTTATGGCAAGAACTAACCCATTTGAGCAATTTAGTAGAGTGTACTATGGACATACCGTTGTTAGTTATGGGGGACTTTAATGCAATTCGTTATAGGCATGAGAAAGTCGGGGGTAGACGAGTTTCGGCACCTATATTGCAGGATTTCCAGCGTTGCTTACTATATTCGGGTCTTCATGGACTAGAAAGGAGCGGGCATATTTGGACTTAGAATAATAAATCGGTGCACTAAAGGGTGGTATGTCAGTTAGACAAAGCTCTGGGAAACCGGTATTAGTTTACAACCTTCCCCAATACAGTAGCAGAGGATCTTCCTGCTGGTACGAGCAACCACTCCCCATTACAGGTGTGTGTTACAACTTTGAAAAGAAGAAAGACAAGACCTTTCCGGTACAATAATGGATGGCACTTGCTTGACGGATATGCTGAAGCGGTGAGCGCGGGGCTATACAGTACAACAGTGGGGAACCCGCAATTCCGGATTAGTACTCGGCTGAAGCGCACCAAGCATGCACTCAAGGCTTGGGTCAAAAACAGACCTAGGGCACCATTGGAAGACATGAAGAAGGAGATATCGGATATCCAATATAAATTACATGCAGACATGGCCAACACAGAGCTAGCTTCACGGGAACGAGAGCTTGTACAGGAGGTTGGGAAGTGTCGGTTGTACGAAGAAATTAATATGACTCGGAGAACTAAATGCAACTGACTTAAAAAGGGGATAAATGTACAAAATTCTTTTTTGATGTTGTTCGGACACGGCAGCATCATAATAGTATTAGTAAACACATTGGAGTGGATGGCAAAGAGATCGCAAATCAGGCGAATATACAAACTTCGACGGTACAGTTTTATACTGAACTTTATAATCAAAGTGACTATCCTACTACTTTTCCTGACGTTGTCTGGAAGAAGGTGGTGACGAATGATGGCAACCTAGTGCTCTTGCTCCACTTTCCATGGAAGAGGTGGAGAGTATTATCAAATCGGCAGACCCTGACAAGGCGCCAGGCCCGGATAGATTTGGAAGCCAATTCTACAAACTGCATTGGAGGAGCTAAAGGACATAGTGCTGGAGATGGTCAGAGATTTCTTTACCAATGGACAACTATTGTGGGAAATTAATCACACATTCCTTACGCTTGTTCCGAAGGAGGGTCTACTTCGCTTTCAGACTTTTGACCCATTGCATGTTGTAACTACATATACAAACTAGTTACACATCTGATGTGTCATAGGATGGAGGCGATTATCCAGGAGATGGTATCCAATAACCAAGCTGATTTTATAAAGGGGTGATCCATTGTAGAGAATAGCCTGCTTGGGCAGGAGATGGTATGAGTATTCAACAAACCGGGTGGTCACAAAGCCTGTATCAAACTAGACTTGTGGAAGGCTTATGATATGGTAAATAAGGACTTTGTTTGTCATATCTTAAGTGCCATGGGGTTCGACAGTTCGTGGGTCGTGTTAGTTCAAGAGTGTATCTCTATGCCTTCCTTCTCTGTTCTAATCAAAGGACAACCATATGGGTTCTTCCGGAGCAATAGAGGTCTACGTCAAGTGGACCTGTTATCACCTTACTTGTTTATACTGGTTATGGAGTACTTCACATGTCTCATGGATATAGAGGTTTGTCGACGAAGGATTGAGCCACTGTTTAAACAGGTATAACCACATATGACCCATTTAATATACGCTAATGATTTGTTGGTGTTTCTGGTGCCATCATCTGCAGGACTCAGTGCGCTTTCTGAGCTCATGGAGGAGTTTGGACAGCCGGCTTAACATGGATAAAATCAAAGTCTATTTTATCAAAGGGTGCCCGAACAAGGGGGAGAGGGCGGCAGAAATTTGGATCACGCACGAGGATTTGCCAGTGAAATACTTGGGGATTCCACTGGCAGTAAATTATGCTAGGGACACAGAGTGTCACTCCCTAGTAGAGTATGTACAAAGGCGAGTGGAGGGATGACAAGCTCAAACATTGTCATTTGGTGGTAGGATAGAGCTAGTCCAATCAGTGATAATGGCTATTACGGGCTACTGGCTCCAATCGATCTTGCTGCCACTTACAACAGTTGGGAGGTTAGAATAGATCTGTGTGGATTTTATATGGAGGAGTGGAGTACATGCTATTGCCTAGTCTGACCTTTGTAGACCCTGTGATGAATGAGGAGTAAGACTTCGATCCTTGCGTATGTCCAGGATGGTGGCGGGGATGAAGCTAGTGTGGAGATTCCTGAAAAGAGAGTCCTTGTGGGCATAGAGGATGGGGAATCAGTATCTTAAGGGTACCAATTTATGGGAATATAGATCGAATAATAATGAGTTCGTAGCTTTCAAATATATTTTGAAGCATATGAAGGAGGTGCAGAGGAATATCAGTCGAGTATTCAAGGGAGGAGAGGAGACGTTATTGTGGTTGGATCCTTGGATCCAACACAACACTCTACTCGAGAAAGCGGGGGACATACACCTAAGCGCTGTTATGCGACAGAAGAAAGTTGTTAAGTGGATAAGAGAAGGGGAATGGAGGCCAACACTCAACATCCAGGCACGGCAGTATCTGGAGGTCATACAGGGGATATTGATTGACTCTACACTAAGAAAGGACATGTGGGTCTGGGATGGTACGGGGGATGGGTAATTCAACGGCTCGGTTGCTTATAATCATATTAAAACGGTATAGAAGAAGTGGGAGTACTCGAAGATAGTATGGGTCAAAGGTAGTGCAAAGAAGATGCAGCTTTGTCTATATCTCTTACTTATGGGTCGACTACTTACACTAGATAGGTTCAGGCTGCAATGTGTCCTGTGTTAGCAAGATCATGAGACTATGAAACACTTATTCTTTGATTGCAGAGGGTCTCAGCATATCTGGAGGGCGCAGGCAGAGAAGTTACAATAACATACAAACAATAGAGGGGATATGGGGACGTGATACGAGCAATCAAGATGGCGAAGAGCAGAGGTGGGGAATGGTTCCGAGAGGCACGCATCAAACTAGCGGCAGTTGTATGGCATGTATGGAAGGAGAGAAACAACCGAATTTTTGAAGGTCGGAGTACTATTACGATTGGGATATTGCACAATATTGAGCAAGACGTGTGTTTTCTGAGATAGATACAAGTAGTCTCACTTGTAAGGTTGGGATGTATTTGGGCTTTTATTAATAAAATTATATTTTTCATATATATATATATATATAATTGGGGGGTGTAAGGCAAGGGGTTCCCCTGTCTCCTTACTTGTTCTCCATCCTGATGGAGTTCTTCTAATGCCTTGTGGAGTCGGCCACACATAGCGTAAGGATCTATTCACTTTGCAAGAATGTGAAGCCGGTTGTCTTGATGATTTACTTATTTTTGTTGAACCCATTGAGCAAAATCTTTCGAGTTTGAATCATCTTCTTATAGAAATTTGGGAGGTGGTCGGGCTTGCAACTTAATAAAAACAAAAATCGATCTTTCTTTAACAAAACTTGTGCTCATAAAGACCGATAGATCAGTCAGCTTGATATGGCGATATATTTGTCTTCCTCTCTCGATCAATTATATAAATGCAGGTATTGATTGCATTCATGCAGGCTAAGTTGGAAAGATGGCAAGCTCAGTTGTTATCATTTGGCGGAAGAGTCGAACTGGTGACGACGATGATCTCGGCTATTACGCTCTAGTAGTTACATGCAGTCTTATTGCCTACTAACATTATTAATAAAATAAAGTAGACGTGCGTGGACTTTGTTTAGAGAGGAGGAATGCATGCTATAAGTAGGTACGAGTTGTGTCATACTAAAGAAGAAAAAGGTGTGGGGATGAGATCCATTCATGTCCTAAGAGAGGCAGCAACTTGCAAGCTCATTTGGCCCTTCGTCACGAAAAAAAATCTTATGGACGGATTGGATGAAGGCTATATACCTACAAAAAGATAACTTCTAGACAAAGAAGCTGGGTAACAATTATTCAGTTACATTCAAATCAATTCTGAGTATACGAGATTGGTTCAAGAGAAAATTTAATCGAGTCATGGCTAATGGAGAACAAATAAACTTATGGCTTGATCCTTAGATTGATCATAAAAGTCTCATGGACCGCGAGGGGTGGCCAATGTATGAAATTATGGGAAGCACATGTAACATAAGTAGCATTCTCTTAAATGGGAGATGAAACTTTATTGACAGTCCTATTAGGCAACTGCACAAGTCCGAGATTGAGACTATGTACATTGATGAAGGGAATGAAGAAGACTACTGGGCTTGGTAAGGTTTGCAAAGAAGAGACTTTACTCTCAAAATTGTGATTGATCAAATCCACCCGTGCTTTCCGGTGGTAGAGTGGAAGTAGTTTGTTTGGATGAATCGAAGGGTTGTCAAAATGAAACTCTGCATGTATAAGTTGATCAGAAAAATACTTTTAACTAATGACATGTTGGCCCAATTTGGAGTTCAAATAGAAGATATGACATGTGCCTTTTGTAGCCGGGAGGTTGAAAACCAAGATCACCTGTTCTTTAGGTGTCAAGTGATGAGGAGCATTTATCAACAAATCGGGAGTACTTATGGCATGATAACAATATCACCAAGTGGGATCATGGAGACTCTTGAGGACATAAAGGGGGTTCAGATAACACGACCTTGAAGTTTAGGAAGATCCGAATGTTCTCTTTGCTCTGGTGTGGCATATTTGGAGAGAATAAAACAGACTTGTATTTGAGAGGTTAATAACAAGTTGTGTTGGAATCATATCTCTACTAATATAAGGTGGCTTATAAATAGCTCAAAATTAAGCTGTATAAGCTGTTTATAAATACTCCATTAATTATTTTTAAAATAATTGACTAATTATTTAATTACCTAATATGACTACTATATATGTACTTGCTTTGAACATATCTTTGAGTGGATGATGTTGATGAGGGATAAAGTACAAAAAATCTCTCCTTAAATTTACATTTTTGTAATTAAAGATCCCTGAATAAAAAAAAAAACTTGTATTTTATATTTGGTACATTTTGCACCCAATTTAATTTTATGTCGTTAAAGGACGTCAAATTCGACATGAAATGACTAATATACCCCTCCCTAATTCTAACCCTAACCCTAATCCTAATCTTAACCCTTTTTTCCCCCACTATCACATAACCTCCCCCTTTCGCCTAACCCTCATCCTCCTCCTTCCCGCGCCCCCTCCACCTCCCCCTCCCCCTCCTCTCCTCCCCGCGCCCCCACTCGCCACCCCCCTCTCCTCACCGCACCTTACCCCATTCTCCCCCGCCCCCACTCGGCCCCCCTCCACATCGTGCCCCTACCCGCCACCACCCTTTCCTCCCTATGCATCACCCCCTCCTCCCCATGCCTCACCCCCCTCTCCTCCCATAGCCCGGCCACCCGCACCCCTCCCCCGAGCCCCTCTCCTTCCCGCGCCCGGCCACCTACGGCGGCACAACAACGACAACGAGGGAGGAGGGAGAGCACGGAGGAGGGGGCCGCGGGTGGCCGAGCGCGAGAAGGAGGGGGTGAGGTACGGGGATGAGGGGTGGCCCGGAGGGTGCGCGGGGATGAAGGGAGGTTCTCAGAGAGGAGGGGTAGGGGGCGCGGGGAAGAGGAGGAGGGGGCTAGAGGCACGTGGATGAGGAGGCCGAAGGTGCGGGGAGGAGGAGGAGGAAGCACGATAGGGGAGGAGGGGGAGGAGTGGAGGAGGAGGAGGAGGAGGAGGAGGGGGAAGGGGGGAGGTTCTGTGATGGAGGGGAGGGGGGAAGAGTAGTTTAGGATTTTTATTTTTTATTTTTAAAATTATATTTTTTAACGAGAAATGATTGGGAGGGACTATTTCGAGCAAAACAATTATGGGATCTTAATTTGCTAACGAGGAAAATTACGAAAGAGATTTTTTGCACTTTACCCTATTGATGAGTGATATTGATGAGTTAGTTTAAATATACTGCTTTTAATTATATAGGTTATGGGTTCAACTCTTATCTTCGATTTCTGTGATACATTACTGTCACGTCCCAGTCCCAAAATACGAAGGATTAGGAACACGTAAGCATGCCAGCCGTATGTATATGGTGTAGCGCCCCGTTCTCCCGGTGCGGAGAGCGCGGCTAAGAAACACAAGACGGTATCGTTCGATCGGGATAGATTGAATTAAGAACTCGTCCTCGTTATGGATTTGTTTCTTCGGAATCGATTCCCATATTCAGTGGACCGCGCCCCAAGGATCGGCTTATCGGCAGAGTCAGGAGGGACCTCTCCGCTGCTATCTTTTATTGCCTCGGTTTTCGATGTCGCTTGTTGCTTTCGTGCTTTGAGTTGGTTTTGGGATTTGCTTGTTTTCCTTGAACAGTTTCGATGGTTTTCATTGTTTTCGTTCATTGACTTGCACTTCTATTCCGAGATTGGAAAGAGAGGAAGAAGTATTAATCGAACTGTTCGTATGCAGGTGAACGAGCAGTAGACGGCTTGCGAGCGGAGTCGTGAAGCGCCTCTTTCCTTCTTCTTTCCAAAATCTAAGTGAGTGGCTACCAACCCGATTAGCTAGTCCTGCTTCCAAGCTTCACAGCTAATCAATCTGCACTCTTCTTTGCCCCGATCAAACGATACCAAGTAATAATAAAAGAAACCAAGATAAAAGAGAATAGACTTGGTTATATGCTTGTCAATAAACTGCACGAACGGATACTTAATGGCATGCTTGTTCGCTTGAGAATAAATCACGAATTATTGCTTGTCTTGTACAATTGCTTGTCTTGTACTCTTGTTGCCTCAACTGCAATAACTTGTTACTTGTATATTGTTCGATCATGGACAACTTGTGCACAGGGAAACGTCTCACGGACGATGCTGGGGCACTGGCATCGATCCGGTTCGGGCGAGACATATTGTTCTAGTCTCTTGTTCGGCGGAAATGGCTTGCAGCACCTCTTGTATTTTCGTTGCAAACCATTCTCGTCAAAGACTATCGTCCGTTATGGCACCAAGCCAGTGATCATCTTGTATATTTAAACCTGTTGCATACTAACTTGTGTCTTCGTGGCAGGGAAGGCAAGGTAAGTATTGTGCAGGTAAATCAGACGGTCAGGTAAAATCCACCGAACGGTGGCACGTTCATTTCAGTAAATTTAATATGCTGCTTACTTGTAAATGAACTAAGGTTAGATAGAAACCCACAAAATATGCATGCTTCACTAAACAACGTGTTGATTGGTATAGTCAGGCTAGCTCGCCTTCACCAGCATGTTTCGATATGCTGACCCTCGTTGAAACAGGTTCTCCGCACCAAGGCGAACCGAGCGAGGAGCCAAAGTCGTCTACCCGATCCAGTCCAGCTGTTGGCGCTTCTTCACCGCGCCCCTGTAGCCTTTTGAAGTCCGAAGCTGCAACTCTTCATACACAAAATGCAGCTCCGTGGCAAAGCCGTCCTCCAGCCTGGAGGTCTTTATCGTTTTGAGTTTATAAAGGGATGTAATGTACAGGACTGCTATCTCATTTTGAGTCATCTCTTTTGTAAGCCGTTCGGCATATTAGCTAACTCGTTCAAGAGTTTGTAATAGATGTTCATTATCAATAAAGAGAACTTTTCTATGTTTCAAATCTGTGTTTCAATTCATCTGCGTACTCTGAATATGTGCTTGCTATGCAAATTATTAAAGCCTTGTGCGGGCGCAACCCCAGGCCCGCACGGCGGTCACGATTCGGGGGACGCCTCAAGTGATTCTACGGAATCGGGTCGTGACATAGTGGTATCAGAGCACAGATTCAAAGTTCCTTAGACTTCGTGCTGGAAAAGTTCCTTTAACGATCAAATTCCTGTGCGAACTCTTGAACTCGCTAGGCCAAAATGAGATACATTCATGCAATAAGTCCATAATACATTATGATCCTAATGTAATTTACCTTCTTTTGAAGGAATGGTACCTGCGCAATCTGCAGCGCAAGCCCCGGACGAAACGCAAGGCCAAGGAAGTAGTTCGGGTACTTCGGGAAGTTCAGAGAGCCAGCGAGCCATGCCAAGCATCGATCCCGTCCAACGAATGTTGCAGATGTTGGAGGCAAACCAACAAAGGGACGAGGCTCGCTATGAACGGGCCGAGAAGCGGGCGGAAGAGAGTCAGCTCAAGTTTCAAGACAATATAGAAGCACGATTCTCAGTCCAACAGAAGCAGGTAGATACCTTGCAGCAGATCGTTCAGACTTTGGCTGCCAACCATTCCGCCGCAATAACAACTACTCCGGTGGAGCAGCCCGTGCTTGAAGTAGAGACACCGCAAATTCCAAGAGCGAGGGACGTGACTGCCTTCGACTTTGGCCACTTCAAGAAAGTCTGCAATACCCCATTCAACAGGACTGAGGACCCAATCGTAGCTCTAGATTGGTTGGCCGAACTTGAAGATCACTTCGCTCTGCTAGAGGTCCCCGAAGAGAAGCGCGTCGCCGGCGCGCAACTACAGCTCCGCCTCAACGCACACGATTGGTGGGACGTGCATCGACGATCTCTCCAATTTGATCACGGAGAGGAGGCGATCTCGTGGACGACTTTTTGTGCCGCGTTCGAAGAGGAGTATGTACCCCCTCCAGTCCAACGCCAGATGGAAAATGAGTTCGTGCAACTGCGGCAAGGCAGCATGACAGTTAAGGAGTACGCCGCCGAATTCAACCAACTCTCCAAATTCGCTAGGACCTATTTACCTGATGTAGCGAGTCGAGCTAGAAGGTTTGAAGGCGGACTACGTCCTGTCATCCATTCGCACGTAGCCGTTCCTCAGTATCGTACGATGCGTGAAGTCATAAATTACGCCCTATCGCTCGAACCACACTATCCTCACGTTCCTGCCGGCGCTGTGCATACATCCAGTCACAAACGCCAAAGCGACGAGAGAGGAAACAACGCTGCAAAGCGCCAAAACGACGGTGGTTCACACAAAGGGAACACAATGCCCTACTGTAAATTCTGTAAAAAGTCAGGGCATGCAATCGACAAATGTCGTATGAAACTTGGATTATGCCTAACCTGTGGTGAATCAAACCATTCTGTTCGTGATTGTTCCTTGAGTCATGATCGCCGTCCCCGACCGAATAATCCTTAACGGTAGGTCCTATCCTAAGTTTCGGGACAAAACTTCCAATTAGTTGGGTAGGATGTAGCGCCCCGTTCTCCCGGTACGGAGAGCGCGGCTAAGAAACACAAGACGGTATCGTTCGATCGGGATAGATTGAATTAAGAACTCGTCCTCGTTATGGATTTGTTTCTTCGGAATCAATTCCCATATTCAGTGGACCACGCCCCAAGGATCGGCTTAGCGGCAGAGTCAGGAGGGACCTCTCCGCTGCTATCTTTTATTGCCTCGGTTTTCGATGTCGCTTGTTGCTTTCGTGCTTTGAGTTGGTTTTGGGATTTGCTTGTTTTCCTTGAACAGTTTTGATGGTTTTCATTGTTTTCGTTCATTGACTTGCACTTCTATTCCGAGATTGGAAAGAGAGGAAGAAGTATTAATCGAACTGTTCGTGTGCAGGTGAACGAGCAGTAGGCGGCTTGCGAGCGGAGTCGTGAAGCGCCTCTTTCCTTCTTTTTTCCAAAATCTAAGTGAGTGGCTACCAACCCGATTAGCTAGTCCTGCTTCCAAGCTTCACAGCTAATCAATCTGCACTCTTCTTTGCCCCGATCAAACAATACCAAGTAATAATTAAAGAAACCAAGATAAAAGAGAATAGACTTGGTTATATGCTTGTCAATAAACTGCACGAACGGATACTTAATGGCATGCTTGTTCGCTTGAGAATAAATCACGAATTATTGCTTGTCTTGTACAATTGCTTGTCTTGTACTCTTGTTGCCTCAACTGCAATAACTTGTTACTTGTATATTGTTCGATCATGGACAACTTGTGCACAGGGAAACGTCTCGCGGACGATGCTGGGGCACTGGCATCGATCCGGTCCGGGCGAGACATATTGTTCTAGTCTCTTGTTCGGCGGAAATGGCTTGCAGCACCTCTTGTATTTTCGTTGCAAACCATTCTCGTCAAAGACTATCGTCCGTTATGGCACCAAGCCAGTGATCATCTTGTATATTTAAACCTGTTGCATACTAACTTGTGTCTTCGTGGCAGGGAAGGCAAGGTAAGTATTGTGCAGGTAAATCAGACGGTCAGGTAAAATCCACCGAACGGTGGCACGTTCATTTCAGTAAATTCAATATGCTGCTTACTTGTAAATGAACTAAGGCAAGATAGAAACCCACAAAATATGCATGCTTCACTAAACAACGTGTTGATTGGTATAGTCAGGCTAGCTCGCCTTCACCAGCATGTTTCGATATGCTGACCCTCGTTGAAACAGGTTCTCCGCACCAAGGCGAACCGAGCGAGGAGCCGAAGTCGTCTACCCGATCCAGTCCAGCTGTTGGCGCTTCTTCACCGCGCCCCTGTAGCCTTTTGAAGTCCGAAGCTGCAACTCTTCATACACAAAATGCAGCTCCGTGGCAAAGCCGTCCTCCAGCCTGGAGGTCTTTATCGTTTTGAGTTTATAAAGGGATATAATGTACAGGACTGCTATCTCATTTTGAGTCATCTCTTTTGTAAGCCGTTCGGCATATTAGCTAACTCATTCAAGAGTTTGTAATAGATGTTCATTATCAATAAAGAGAACTTTTTTATGTTTCAAATCTGTGTTTCAATTCATCTGCGTACTCTGAATATGTGCTTGCTATGCAAATCATTAAAGCCTTGTGCGGGCGCAACCCCAGGCCCGCACGGCGGTCACGATTCGGGGGACGCCTCAAGTGATTCTACGGAATCGGGTCGTGACATATGGCAACTCCAATATATGGATACCATAATACACACGTACGCTGTAATATGAATAAACTCACATATGGTATATATACTATCACAAGTCACAAAAATACTAATCTCATCCACACAACAAGTCACAGAAAAGAATATAACTAAACTAGAATAAAGAGTCTGAATAATCCATAAATGATAGTCGGGTGGAGATAAATCCACTACCAATGACTATATCAACTAAAATGAGAGTGCAGAGTATAATCTCTAATATAGAATAAGGTGATGATATGAGAGTGTCAGCTAAAGTATCCATCGCTAGAGATAATCAGTGATGCTCAGTGGGTAGGGTTTCCTCGGCATAAAGTAACGCGTCAGGTCCGGGTCCGTACTCCTGCGGATACTCCTGGTCATCTATACCTGGCAAGGGACCAGGTCCTCAGAGGGACATAACAAGATACATAGAAGCAAGCCAATTGAATACAGTTAACATGTATAATGTTTAAAAATATATGAGTACGATGTACAAGACAATCTATATGAATGCAAATGAGGACAACTTTTCGACGTATGGGCAGGGGTAGGCTACTCGATCTAAATCTCACAACTCACACACACGTCAGGGGACATCAAAAATCGACATACCTTGGGGGTAGCGACCAGCGCGACACCAAAAATCGATATACCTCGGGGGTAGCGACCAGCGCGACACACTATCGTAGTGCGAGCTAGATACTACAGTTTACCAGAGTGGTAAAAGCCCATACGCCTAATGGTTTTCCTCTCATTATACTAGGTGTCAAGTGTGTGTCAACATATCTAATATATGGTAATGACTAAACGAAACTACACATGTAATGAATATACAGAAAAATAAATAGCATGCAAAGTACTGTAAACAATTTGGCAAGGTATACTTGCCTGGCAAGAAAGCTGCAAGTCCCAATGGCCTGCTCCGGAAGTCGCGTAGAACCAATCCAATATACTCGGGGTCAGCGTGCACAAGCAAGAAAATCGGGGGTGACTGCTGCAGGTTGTCTTCGGCGAGGGTGACGAGGATGATTAGGTTATGGTGTTGATGATGATATGGTAGGGATGATGGTGATGATGAGGATGCAGATGATGATAATTACAATGGTGATGATGATGGTAATAATGATGGAAATGATGATAATGGTGATTAGGGATGGGATGATGATGTGGGTGGTAATGATGAGATGATGGGATGATGATGATTATTATATTAATGGTGGTGATGATTCTACTCCGGTCAGGGGGAGGTCCGGCCAAGGAGGAGGAGGACAGTGGTCGAGGAGGAGGAGTTCAGGAAGTAGGAGGCGTCGAGTCGAAGCTCCGGCAAGGCTGCTCGGTGCTTCGGTGCTTCGGCTAAGGAGGGAAGGAGAGGACTGTTGTAGAGGACAGGGAAGAGGTGAACGGTGGTGGTCCTGCTGGTGGTTCAGCAGCGGGTCGTGGCCGCTGTGTCAACTCCGTCGAGGAGGAGGAGGAGGAGGAGGATAGGGAGGAGAGGAGCAGCTCAGGTGTGGTGAGTGGCGGAGGTCGAGGGGTCGGAGACGATGGTGGTGGTGGTTTATGATGTCGGGGTCGACCAGGTGGTGGTGTTGCAGAGGGAGGTGGTCGAGTCGGGGGTTGCTTCGGTTCAGGCGGTCTGGTGGAGGACGTTCAGCTTCAGGCGAGTCGAGGGGAAAGGGAGGTGGTGGTTGTCGACGTAATGAAGTCGACGGAGGGGGACGACGTCGGAGAAGAGGAGGAGGAAGGTGGAGATAGCAATGGTGGTGTGGTGGTGTTGGCCTGGGTGGCTTCTGGCGGTGTGTAGCGGGGTTCAGCGAGGGTGGACGATGAGGGTGCGTTGCACATTCCAAAAATTATGGAAAAAAATTATATTAAGGGGAAAATGGGTTTCTTAGTGTATTGTCCAATGGTGTGGACACCTTAAATGCATTTTTGCATAAAAGCGCCCAACAATTGGAAAATTGCACAAAGATGAGAAATTGATTAATTTAATTAAATTAATGCGCAAGGTGTTCTGGATTTAATTAGAAGTACATGGGGATAAAATTAGGTGGGACACAAGTGTCATGGGCGTAGAGGGCTCAGAGTAGAATATTATCATAATTTAGGTTGCACGAAACAGGTCAAGATTGTGTCTCCAATTTCGATTGGAACGCACAAGGGTACAAAATTTAAATTTATTTAGAATTAAATGCAAATGCCTGCGACGAATATTGTGCGACTAAAATGTAGCACAAGAGAGCATAATTATAAGTTACACCGAGGTCAGAATAGAAGGCGGTCATGTATAGGGCAAGAGTGTAAAGTTTGTAGGAAGGCAGTGGCTAGTGTAGTGCTCCAATTATCGAAGCAACGGTAAGGTGCGCTAAGTGACATAAATATTATAAAATTAAATAAAATAAACTGTTCTATTTCTAATTGGATTTAAACTAGCCCTAGTTTCTCTTTCTAAGCCAAGTAGGCCTAATTTTGGGTAAGAGTGTTTACAATTACTGTATCTCTTAAGTGGTTGTCAGTATAATTTATTGTAGGTATTCTTTTTAATTAGTAAATATGTTGAAGGGTATATTTGGAAAGAAACTTTTACAGTAAATTCTACTTTCCACATTATATAGTAGAATAGATT
Source organism: Iris macrosiphon (assembly GCA_036927795.1). Lineage (NCBI taxonomy): Eukaryota > Viridiplantae > Streptophyta > Magnoliopsida > Asparagales > Iridaceae > Iris > Iris macrosiphon. The sequence continues at coordinate 75,161,500 of JAYESA010000014.1, forward strand.
TACTTATAAATCAACAACTCTAACTAAACTGGTTAAGGTGATACATATTTTCCTTAGTTGATTGAGTTTAATTTCTAGGACTACAATAATTATAATAAATTTCTGTTTAAAAAAAAATTCAACAATTTTTTTTATACGTGTGTGCACGTTACTTGTGTAATAAAGAGAATGATACAACAATTTTTGCTACATCATGATCGAATGGAGAGTTTTGTGAAATTGAGTCCAGAGTTTTATAAAGCGTCTCAGCCTTACTTTAATTAATATAATTACCTTGTTGTTGAAAAATAAAGAATTTTAGATAAAGTTCATAAAATTCTAAAACAAAAATTTTTATACAGAGCATCAAAGTTTACGTTAATTCCATCCAGAGCATCAAATTTTTAAAATTTTCATCCAAAACATCAAAACGTCAATTGTAAGGACGTTTTACATTTAAAAAATATTAAACGATAACATCGTATCTCTTCCTCCGTTAGCATACAAATCACGAAAAAAATAATAAATAAATAGAAATCAAGAGAATGAGAAAACGTTCTCACTAAGGACGTTTTCTATTTATTTATTATTATTTTCTGCCGCTCTCTTACGTCTCTCTCACTATCTGGGTCTCACTCTCACTCTCCTCTTTCTTACGTCTCTCTCTCTCTCTCTCTCTCTGGGGAAAGAGACCCATGAGTGAGAGAGACGTGAGAGAAGGACAAAAATAGAAAACGTTCTTACAAAGAACGTTTTCTATTTTATATTATTTTTTTGTTTGTAGGTTAAAGACGTTTGAATTTAATATTTTTTTAAGTTATAAAACGTTCTACCGAGGGATGTTTTATACATTTTTAATCGTAAAACGTCTTTACAATTGATGTTTTGATGTTTTGATGCTTCGTATAAAAATTTTAAAAGTTCGATGCTCTGAATAAAATTAACGTAAACTTTGATGCTATTTATGAAAATTTCAGATTCTAAAATTCTAATTTTTCTGTTATTATAGTCTTGAAATACCAAGATTTGGGTCTCGGATCCGTGACCCGTTAGAGCTAAATAGTTGCATCAATCCAATAAATGACAAAAAAGAAAACCCTAAACAGAGTTAGGGTTATGGAGCAGCCGCCAAATCAAATCAATAGACACACTAGAACTTTCTTCCATTACGAAATATTACTGCAAATTACATCATATAGGAAGAGAAGAAGACATAATAGTTATTCTCTCAGACTTCGTCCTCGTGGAGGAGCATGTTCGGGATCCCCTTGCTAATCGGAAACTTCCTCCCGGTCTCCGGACACACTAGGCTCCCCTCCTCCACGTGGATCTCCAGGAGCGCGTGGTGGAACTTCCGCATGAACTCCTCCGACTGCAGCAGCGGCGACGCCGACGGATCCGCCGCCTCCTCCGGGAGATCCGAATATCCAACCGACCTCGCCGCGGCGACGAGCGCCTTCCAGTCGATCTTTGGGAAGACGTTCATGAGAAAGTCCGGGTTGAAGTCGACCTCCTTCTCCGCCCACTTCTCCGCCTCCAGCCCGAGCGGGAACCCGTTCGTCACCCCCTTTATGTTGGAGGAAAGCATGTTGTGGGTCAGCAGCCTCATCTCTCTCTTTCTCCCCCTTATTTTCTGATGAATAATGATGGTATAGGACTATATATTGGCGTGTTAACGGGTCGGGTTGGGACCCGCTATTCTTCTGACGCGTTTATCTTTTCTTCTGCATAATGTTTTCTTAATGAATAAATGTTATTTTTCATATGCAGCTCGAATCATACGCGGAATACTGTATAGGCTTAACTCTATATTTTCGAAAATTAAATTTTTTGGAATTAAATTTAATGAAAAATTATATTTCCATTACGAATGAATATATAAATATTCTTGGGAAAAGAATAAGAAAAAATGAAAAATGAAAATAGGATAAAATAACTGAAAAAAAAAAGAATTCTTTAAAAAATGAAAATATGAAAAAACTGAAAGAATAACCAAAAAATCATTCTTTAAAAAATAAAAATAAAACATTCTAAAAAAAAGAATGAAAAAAACAAACAAAAGAAAATTCTTAACAAAATGAAAAAAGACAAAAAACCAAAAAAATCTTAAAAAAATGAAAAAAGAACAAAAAACTGAAAAAACCACAAAAATTGAAAAAGATGAAAAACAAAAAAACAAAGGTCATTCTTAAAATGAAAACAATAAAAAAATCGGAAACAATTCTAGAATTTTTTAAAAAGATATAAAAACTAAAAAAACAAAAAAAACCTTCAAAAATGAAAAAAATGCAAAAACAGAAAAAATTCTTAAAAAAATAAAAAAATAAAAGAAACAATAAAAAGAATTTTTTTATCAAGATTAGGAAAACAACAACAATTTTTTTTCAGGCAAAAAAAATATCCTCCTATTCTTAAAAGATAAGAAAATGTTTTGTGGACAAATAGTTTGCTAGGGTATTCTCAATTCTTGAAAATAAATATGTATAACAAACTAAGGTTACCCTCCTAAATTTATCTGACAATAAAAAAATTCAAACGCCAAAGCCGACTTTAATGTATAACAAATACTTTGATTAATATTTGAGTAAATTCTTTCCCTTCAATGACCATAATCCCCCAAATGTATCTGTAAGCAGGAAATTAATATATTAGATGCATTTTCTTCTCATTAGTATTTGAGTAATTTCTTTCCCTTTGATGACCATAATCCTTGATATGTATTACTGTCTTAGCAGTTCACTTGAATTCATTATTTACTTCAAATGAATATATGTTCATACTTCATAGGCCTTGAAATCCCACCCCAAACATTTTTCCGAGGAGAGAGCAGATGCAAAAATTCAAGGTGGTGTACAAGACAGGTTTTGGAAAACAAATGGCTTAGCAATAGCAAAACAAGATTCTTGTTCACTCATGGAAGTATTGGCCAGGAACATGAAGTAAGCACTTTAAGGCCAATGTAGAAAATGTTCAAATGTATTGAAGATCTCCACCAATACCCGACTTTTATTAACAAATTATTGGTTTCTAAGGGAAATGAACCTTTGGTCGTTTCCATAAGCATTTTGGTCAGAATAACAAATGAAATCTGTTTGGTTCCCAACATTTGCCCTTTTCACCATTCAAAAATGGTAAAAAAATGGTCAAAATGGCAAATGTCAAATGCTTGTGAGAGCAACATTTGCCATTTGCCATTTGAGATGGAGCATTTTCCATTTCAAATGGGAGCTAAACCACTACCAAAAAAAGTCAAATTAGCGACGTAAAGAAACATCGCTAAATGACAAAAAAACGTCGCTAATTACTTTTAGCGACGTAATTAGCGACGTTTTACAGAAGGCGGAACTCAGCTAGTCGTTGAAAGGAAAAATGTTGCTAAACGTCGCTATACTGACGTTTTTTAGCGACGCAACGTCGCTAATTAGCGATGTGCTCACCAGTCGCTTAACGTCGCCAATTAGCAACTTATATACGACGTTACAGCGACGTCTTTAATGACCTGGAAATACTGCCATGTCAACAAGTTACGACATACAACGACGTTTTTAGCGACGTCATTAGCAACGTGTAGAAACGTCGCAACTTAGCGACATATTTAGCGACGTGTATTAACGTCGCTAAACGTCGCTAAAAACGTCGCTAATTGTACAGTGAAAAAATAAAAAAATTGAATACTGAATTGTTTCAAACTATTATTCCTGCAGTTTATTAATTCACAATCTGTACAAATAGACCCGGAGCAACCCTTCGTTCAATTTTCTGGGTTTGTCGACCCCTTTGGGTTGAACACTCAACACCGGTAAATTAACATATATTTAATATGAATAATATAATAAAATTTGAAGAAAACAAAACATCCAGCAAATATCATCGTAAAGAATACAGCAAATATATATCCATACAATGAGTCTCATCCTAAATAATACAAAGAATACAAATATCTAGCAAATATCTATACTACTGCGGATCTGCAGGAGGATGACCACCGACGCACATGAAGGATAAGAACATATCATACTGCTCCCATGAAATCGACACCGATATCGATGGAGAAGGCAGTGACGTCGGTAGAGTCTGTGTCGATGTAGGCGCACCAGGAGGACGTATCCGCTCCAAGTCTGCGAGTCGCTGGTTGTAAGAATCCATGGTAGATAACAGCCTCGTACTGCTATGAACCATTGAATCCTGCATCATCGTCAGCCTCTCGCCCATGGATAGTTGTGATGCCTGCAGCTCCGTCACGTTGCACTCTGTCGAGGCTCTAAGATCATTTGTCAAATCTCGGAGCTCCGTGATGCTGCGGTCGAGCATATCGAATCGTGCGATGAGCGTCGGATTGTCCGCCTGCGGCTGGGACCGGGGCTACTCCTCCATCCTTGATCCTTCGCAGCAACTCGTCACGGAGAGATGCAATCTGACGGTCAACGGCCTCCTGGACTCTGGCCGACGACTGCCAGGGCTGTGGAGAATGCGCACTTGTCGGGGAGGCCCTAGATGACTGCGTCGCAATCAGGACGCCATATGATCCCGTACCGTAGTACGTACTCCTCTGGAGACCACTAGCGGCGGTCACCCACAGGTCGTCCGCCGACGGAGCTGGAGCGGGCTGCGAGGAAGTACCAGCCTCTCCAGCTGTAGGTGCACTAGCAGTCGTCCGCTCACACAGCCTAAGATACTAGGCCTATAAAAGTTTGGATACTCGATAATTGCCTAAGTTATATTAAAATTAACACAAAGTAAAGTAATACTTACATAGGTCTGCGAGGCCCTCTCCTCAATAAGATTTCCGTCCTTGCGATGGGTGGCCAAGAAGACGGTCACCATGTTTGCATCATCACTCCTCTGTATCTGTTAAAATATATTATTTAGTACTAAACTTAAACATTTTTTCCTAGTATCATTTTATCGTACTTACATTAAAATAATATATCTTAAATAAAAAACATACCAAAAGACGAAAATGTTCCGTCATCGGAGTCGAGCCACCATACCACTTGGCAGCAATCCGCCTAGCCGCATTGGCCTTCTCAGACCTTTCCTTGTAGCTCGGATCGTCGAATCTAGCCCTCATCGTAGTCCACTGCTCAGGCGTGATCCAACCTTGGATCGGTTTTCTAGTACGATCACGAGCCTTCTGGTCATCCAGAGCATCACGGATAAGCTTGGCGGCAACGGTAGGAAACAGCCGCTCGATCAACTCGGCCCGGTACAGAGGATAGAAGTATGTTTGCTACAATAAATAATTTAGTAAGTGAGCATCACGGATAAGTTATATAATATGCATAAATTAGAGGATTTATATAATATACTTTTACCTTGAAGTGCGCAAACCAGAATGCCTTCCTCTCCTCCGGAGCTTCAGAGTAGTTGATCCAAGGGCCACCGTAGTTGTTCCTCAGAAATAGGCCCAGGCATCTCTGAACCGACGATGGACGATATCTATACAGAGATAATTATTTTGATCGAAAAAGTTAATATATGATAAATAAAGAAATACACGATATATATGATGTTAAAACATCTAATTTACTTACTTTGTATCGTCGGCCCAAATCTCTATCCTCGTCTCCTCCGGAGGTGCGCATGGAGGATCTTGCTGATGCTGGGACAACGTCGGCACGACCTCCTCTACATGCTCATCTGTCTCATTGGTTCCGTCAGCAGGAGGAACGCTGGACGAGGGAGTACTATCATGCCTGGAACTACTCGTCCCAGGAGTGATGTCACGTAACATCGTCGCAGTCGGAGATATGACTGATCGATATACTGGAGTACTGGACGACGACGATCCAGAACCAACAGTAGACAGTACCGGAGGAGCACTCTGTCTACCTCGGGACCTGCCGAATCCTCCGCGTTGTCCTGTCATACCTGATAACAACATATGATGAATAAAGAAAAACACAAATATATAGTACATTCTACAGTCAAAATGTGACGCATATCTCACAACATTCTACAGTCAAAATATAATACATATATTCGTCAAAATAGTACATTCTACAGTCAAAATATAGTTATATTATACAGGCAAAATATTTTATTTTCAATCATCTTCAGAAAATTCATCTTGTTCGCCTTTCTCATCCTCCTCTTCCTCTTCCTCTTCCTCGTCTTCACTTTCATCTACTTCGTCTTTGTCTTCGTCTTCGGATAATTCTACATCTTCTACATTATTACTCGTATAATGAGTAACTTCCGTTGAGTCCACATCTACAATATTTGTTACAAGAGGTAGATCGTCCTCCTAATAAGCTATTTCGTCAATATCAAAGGTATTTCTAGCTTTAGTCTTGCATACTGCCCACCAATCCGACCTCGCTGTCCCCCGTCTAGGATAAGTTGTGAAGTACACGAGCTAAGCCTGACTTGATAGGACAAATGGTTCGTAGCCTTGATATCTACTCTTGTAGTTTATATCCACAAGGCCATGCTTGTCAATTTTTCAACCTTGATCTTGAATCGGATCGAACCATTCACACTTGAATAGCACGATATTAGCAGGTTCTGTGCCATAATTATATGTCAACTCCACAATCTCTCGTAAGATACCAAAAAAATCATTGCCTGGATCGACGTCTTTGTAGTTCGAAGATTTGATACACAAACAACTGTTTTTCGTGGGATCAAGATCCAGAAAACTGTCTCTTATATGAGTATTTGTTGACTTGAACTTAAACCCATTCACACAGAAACTTGGCCATATTTTAACGGCAGTAATTGGTCCCTTGGCTAGAGTTCTAATAGATTCAGTCTCGGATGTTATTAGACGATCGACCTAAATACCAAAGTAGCGATAGTAAATTATTTGTTTTGCAAGTGCAGAAATAAAATATAATTACCAAGCACCTTACATATGCGCTCAACCAAGAAGGAAAATGACATCTCATTTCTTGTTCTACTTCTTCGTCTGTTATGTAGGGTCTAACCGACCTCAACTCATCATTATATGTGCTGAAAAACAATGAAGCAACTGCTGATTAGTAGCATAATAGTAGCTTATACTATTACATTGAGATGATGTAAACGTGGACGTATTAATTACTTACCCCTCTAGCTTCTCCACTTCATCCTCGTCGCAATTGAGTAATATATACAACTGAGCAGCCCTTAGCTCGTCGTCATTCAAATATCTCTTCTTTATTTTTCTCGAAGGCTTTCCGAACGCATTGAATACTTTGAGTATTGCATCATTAGATTCCTGATATCCGTCGTCGTTTCTCGGAGCTTTCGTTCTATTAGTAGCAACATGAGATTTGAAATACGTCGAGCAAAAGTTTGTAATCTTCTCGAGAAAATAAGCTTCACAAATAGAGCCCTCAACCCGTGCATTGTTTTTTACCTCTCTCTTTAGGTGATTCAGATATTGCTCGAAGGGGTACATCCATCGATAACCGACAGGACCACCAACACGTGCCTCATAGGAAAGATGAATTGACAAATGCTCCATAGAGTCGAAGAATCCAGGAGGAAACACCTTCTCGAGCTTACATAGTATTACCGTAATGTCCTTCTCTTGCTTTTCTAGACGATCGACGAGCAACTTAGTATAACAAAGATCTCTGAAGAATATGCTGAGCTCTGTCAATGGATCCCAAACGACCTGCGGTAAGAATTCCTGAAATGTAATCGGAATTAACCTCTCCATGAGTACGTGACAATCGTGGCTCTTCATACCCGCCAGTTTGTTCTCCTTGAGGTCGACACATCTTCTCAAGTTTGACACATACCCGTCTGGAAACTTTAGACCCTGAATCCACCTACAAAGTCTCCCTTTATCCTCTTTCTCCAGTGAGAAAACTGATTTAGGTTGCTTTAACTTTCCATTCCCCTCCTATATCAAATGCAATGCAGGACGTCTACATATTTTTTCTAAGTCCAACTTGGCCTTCGGATTATCTTTCGTCTTCCACTTTACCTCCATTACAGTATTAATTATGTTATCGAACACATTCTTCTCGATATGCATGACATCAAGGTTATGTTTGATCATATTTGTGCTCCAATATGGTAGATCCCAGAATATACTCCTCTTCATCCAGTTATGGGTGCGACCAAATCCGTCACACTTGTACCCCTTAACAAGCTCTTCGATAGCACTTGGTAAATCTTTTACCTCTTCCCATATCGTCTATCCGGGCCACCTTGGCGGTGGATTGACCTTCTCCATAATGCCCGCACAAAAATTATTCCTGTTCCTCCAGTACGGATGATCCTTCGGCAGAAATTGTCGATGACAATCGAAGAAGTACGGTTTGCCTCCGTGTTTCAAACGGAAAGCCTTAGTTCGGTCCATGCAATACGGACATAAGAGACGACCATGGGTGCTCCATTCCGATAACATTCCATAGGCCGGAAAGTCGTTGATGGTCCACATAAGTGCTGCCCTCATCTGAAAATTCTGCTTTCTAAAAACATCGTACGTGTGGCACCTACTTCCCACAGCTGATTCAACTCATCTATCAAAGGCTGTAAATACACATCGATGTTTCTCTTTGGATTGTTCGGATCCGGAATAATAACGGTTAGGAACATATACGGAGTCTTCATGCACATCCAAGGCGGTAGATTGTACGGAGTGACAATCACAGACTAACATAAATACTGGGAGTCCGAAAGTCCGAATGGGGTAAAACCGTCAGAGGAGAGCTCCAATCTGACATTACGCGGATCAGAAGCCAAATCTGGATACTCTCGATCAAAGTGCTTCCATGCTTCTCCATCGGATATATTATCCAATACTCCTTCTTTCTGTTTCTGCCTGTGCTAACTCATATTTTCTGCAGTCTCCTTAACCATAAACAACCGCTGCAACCGCGGCGTCAAAGGCAAGTAGTGCATCAAATCGGTAGGCTTCCTTGCACCGACAGACTTTCCTCTAACAGTGGCCTTGTAGTGATCAGCACCACAATATTTGCATGCATCTTCATCCTTGTCGTCTTTCTAGTACAACATGCACCCGTTGCGACATGCATCAATTTTTTCGTATCCCATCCAGTGCGATCTCACCATTCTCTTAGATCGATAGAAGTCTTTAGGCAACTTTGCACCCTCGGACAAGATCTCTATAATCAAATTGATCAGTCGATTATAGCATTCTTGCGACATGTTAAAATCAGACTTGATGCTCAATAATCTTGTAACCACCTCCAACGGTGAATGATCCTCACAACCAGGATATAGTGGAGTCCTTGAATTCTCCAGCAACTCCACAAACTTTGCAGCATCGGCATTCTGTGTCTCCTAGCTGCATCATAATTGTCCGGATTGAAACTAGGTCCCGCCGTATCATAATTGTCCGGATTGAAACTAGGCCCCGCCACATCAAAAATTATGTTCACCTACCCGTCGTCGTAAGCATCGTGGTCGTGGACATCCATATACGACTCCACATAAGGCTCCGACTCCGATGCTAGAGACACAAGTTCTCCGTACGCGGTCCACTAATAGTAATTCGGCGTAAAGCCCTTCGAGTACAAATGATATATAACTTCCACTTCTGGATGATATTTCCTGTTGCGATATCTCACACACGGACACTTAATTTTGGTACCATCCATGTACTGAGGGAACGCCTTAGCGAACTGCAGGAACTGCTGTACACCTTCAATGAATTCATCCTGCACACCGTACATGTCATCAGGATGACGGTTGTACATCCACGGACGATGATGCAGATAGTAATTCATATTCATTTCTAGATACTTCTGCAAAAATAACAGTATGTATCCTATAAATCATTACATACAGTGTGATTTTCTAGAGGAAGGTAAGAACTGCTCTAACTTGATACACTATGCCCTATGAGTGTATGTGTGTATATCATCTGACTTGTCAATTGGTAGTGAGTATGTCCAACTGCAGGACATGGATGGCAAATAATATGGAAGAGAGTTTCAGAAAGTAGCAGTCATTCCCCGTTTGGACAAGGTCACAAGCCATCTCTTATTTAGTATAAAATATATTAATTTTACGCACTTATTTAACTAAAGAACTTATCAATGCAATAGCCAAGTGACTGATTACTGCTCTGCTTTGGTAATCACAAGGTCTTATGCAAAGTAGCCATCAACCTTTTTAGACAGTGAGCTGGATGACACACACATCACTCATTATTTCTTCTTAAATGTCACTTCGTTTGGGTGGTTGCTGCTTGTGCCATTTTGTCAACCCACAAAATTTTCAAGTTGGTTGTGTACTGTTATGCAGTTATGAGAGCAATTAGTTCTCGTTGGTTAGATGGTGTAAATTATAATGTCATACGAAGAGCCCTACTTACATTAATGGCTTGCTTTGACATTGGAGAGTGGAGACCTTATACTGAAATAGGCTAAAATGTGGTTACTATTTCAGTTCTAGGTTAAAACTATGTCAACTAGTCAAACTAGGTCATTACCCCAATTTGGATTCATAACTAGCTTTTAAGTTGGTTTATAGAGCCATACTAGTTAAAACTAGGTGTTACTAGGTTATCCCTAGGTTTCTACGTCATTCCGGTAAGTTTCTAGCTTATTATACTATAATATACACTATTACCTACTAATACCTACTAATACCTTGGCCTATAGATAATTTTCTTAGTATCGTAATCAAATATTTTAGTTGTACCTCATATACCTTAACTATGGCCAAATATCTTGGTTATGGGTCATTGCTTTAACTATGAGTTAATACCTTGGCTTTGAGCCAATACCTTATCCCTGTATCTTAGTATCTTATGTCGTATCATGATAACTACCTGAATCCAATACCTTAGCTAAAACAACCATATCTTAACTTAATACCTATTGGTATCCCATACCACTAAACTGGTATCTCAATATATATATATATATATATATATATATATATATATATATATATATATATATATATATATATATGACATACCTTAATACCTAAATCTCATAACCTTGCCCTATTCTACTTTACCAAGTTATTACTTAACGATTACCTTAATACTAACTAGTATGACATCATACTTCACCACCTTGCATTGGTACACATCTCATGATACCACACTACGTACATTAACCCCAGACTCATATCACTCTACCTTTACTCTAATATACCCTCAACTAATATCTTAACTGTCATTCTACCTAAAGCTTGGTCCTCATACTTACCAATGTCTTAGTATTCCAGATACCTACTAACCATATAATACCCCATACTAAGTCATTCCCTGTTCCCATACATATCTCATATACTAACACACCTGACATAAACTCACCCACACACATTCTCATATCTGAATACATAAATGAACACTGATACACCTATACCTCTAACACCGGTACTGCTGTTAACTTGTTGTAGTGCGCCTCTATATAAACTTGACACTGGAATGAACCTACAATAGTTTCCATACACACCACTTGTATAGTCCACTTAACAAGTGCACAAACCAAATTCGAAAATTAACGTCTCGTGTCATGTTGTGTTGTGTCGTGTCTGTGTTAGAGAGAAAGAGAGAGATCGTGTACTGCTGTTAACTGGTGGTAGTGACTAATATATATATTAATACCTAATATATATATTAATACCTTGGCCTATATGTATTTACCTTGGTATCCTAGCCAATAGCTTAGCCGTATCCTAATATCTCACTATACCCTTGTAGCATGATACTACTTTATTGTCCATGACACTTAACATAAGCTATAATTAATATTTTAGTATTTATATACTTATATCTTAATACCTTAGTACCAATGTCTTGGTGTCTTACCAAATACCTAGACATCTGGTATCTTGGTATCTACAACCAATCTCCTAATACCTAACTATAAACTGAAACATTAAACCTCCCCAACCCACTACCTATTACTAATATCTTAGTATCTAGCTCAATACTCTAGTACTTCACTATATCTTAACATTACCTTAATCCACTTCTAACATACCCCTTAATAACTAGATATCATATCCTTGGTACCTAATACCAAACCTAATACTAACCTCCCCTCTCTAACACACTTAATCTTGTATAATGGATACACACTCAGCTATCACACGTCCTCTCGACTCCCGTACAAATACTAACAATAACACACCTAAGTGTGCACAGAAAATACATGCTTAACACATGTGCGCCTCTGCATAAACTTGACACTGGAATGAACCTATAATAGTTTTCACACACACCACTTGTATAGTCCACTTAACAACTGCACAAACCAAATTCGAAAATTAACGTGTCGTATCGTGTCATGTTGTGTCGTGTCTGTGTTAGAGAGAAAGAGAGAGACAAAGAAAGGTGACAAAGAGAGGAGCTCACCGAGGAGGGGAGCCGAAGGAAGGACGCCGGAGGGAGAAGGGGAGCCGGAGGAAGGAGGCTCTGACGGCGGAGGGGGGAGGACGCGGCCGGAGGGGGGTCGCCAGGAGGGAGGAGGGGACGCCGGAGGGAGGAGGGGTGCCGGAGGGGGAGGACGCGGCCGAGGGGGGTCGCCAGAGGGAGGAAGGAGGAGCCGGAGGGGGGTCGCCGGAGGGAGGAAGTAGGAGAGGACGGGTTTGAAATTTGGGAGAGGGAGAGGGATCTGATCGAAGGAAATGGGGGGATCAGCTCTAAGTAAAAAATTTAGCGACGTTTTAGCGACGCCAATAATGACGTCGCTAAGTTAGCGACGTCTTTAACGTCGCTAATGACGTCGCTAAATGTCCAAAAGATATACGTCGCTAAACGTCGCTAAATGAAACATATTAGCGACGTTTAGCGACCTTAATTGAACTTATAGCGACTAATCTTTTAAAAACTGAATAAAAGTTGCTAAACGTCGCTAAATGTCGCCAATTAGCGATGTCTAGCGACGTTTTTATATGGAGTCGCTAAATTAGCGACGTTTTTACATAGAGTCGCTAAATTAGCGACGTTTTCCTTTGACGTCGCTAAAAAACGTCGCTAATCCCGCTTATTCTAGTAGTGAACTAGACCTAAGAATAGAATGAATTTGATGGGAAATCTTTAAGAATGAGGGTCCTAGTTGGAAAATTTGTAAGTAACCAGTACCGCATTCATTTACTTCTCTATTACATGAGATTCATCTACCAAGTACCAAGTTGGGTTGAGTTAACATTGGAAAATCCTTCAGACTGACATAGCCCAAATGTCTCAAGCTATGTAACAATCAGGGTCCTAGTCGGAAAATCTTTAACAAGTACCACATTCTTTTACTTCTCTGTTACATGAGATTGGTATGTGATTTATAATTTATTAATTGTTATAACTTTAGGAAATCATGCTTAGAGATGGATGGAAATTTGAATGAACAAACAACAAAGATCTCCTAATTATCTTCAGCTTACTTGAGCACATTTCAGTTTGACATTACATGCATAGTAGGTATATAAAGTCTTTACTCTTTAGGCCATACTCGGTTCACCTTGGAGAATGGACATGACAAGGGACACATATATGCAGAATTGCAGATACAACGAGTTCAGGATGAGGCATTTCTTAAAAGATCAAGGATGCGGACGAGTCATGAATACAAAAACATAAACATACATACACAAGAGGTGGTGGTGTGTACATCATGCAAAGTAACTAGGTTCCGATAAATCCCTACAAATGGCCGACTTTAATGAAATTTTGACTTCTAATGTCTAGATTATAAACAGGCCCAAGTCACTCGTGTTGAATGTTAAGCAATCTCTGGGAACCTAGACATTGCTTGTCCGTCTCTGACACATGGTCAGGAAAACATCACACTGGGAACATGTCGGTATTGGACACAAGTCCTATGTAAGTGTTTCAGTGCAACCTAGCAGTCCAACAAAAATCCTGAAAATCTGTTTTATGTAACAGACAGGGTCCTAGTTGGAAAATCTGTAAGTAACCAGTACCGCATTCATTTACTTCTCTATTACATGAGATTCATCTACCAAGTACCAAGTTGAGTTAATGTTAGGAAATCCTTCAGACTAACATAGCTCAAAAGTCTCAAACTATGTGAGTAAGAATCAGGGTCCTAGTCGGAAAGTCTTTAACCAATACCGCATTCTTTTACTTCTCTGTTACATGATATTGGTATGTAATTTATTAATTGTTATAACTTTTGGAAATCATGCTTAGAGATGGGATGTGAATTTGAATGAACAAACAAAAAGGATCTCCTAATTATCTTCAGTTTACTTGAGCACATTTCAGTTTGATATTACAGGCATAGTTGGTATATGAAGTCTTTACTCTTTCGGCCATATTCGGTCCATCTTGGTGAATGGACATGACAAGGGACACATATATACAGGTACAACGTCTTCAGGATGCTGCATTTCTTAAAAGATCAAGGATTCGGGCGAGTCATGAGTACAAATACATAAACATACATACACAAGAGGTGGTTGTGTGAGTACATCATGTAAAGTAAGTAGGTTCTGATAAATCCCTACAAATGGCCACTTTAAAGAAATTTTGACTTCTAATGTCTAGATTATAAACAGGCCCAAGTCACTCGTGTTGCATGTTAAGTAATCTCTGGGAACCCTTTGGAACCTAGACATTGCTTGTCCGTCTCTGACACATGGTCAGGAAAACATCACACTGGGAACGTGTCGGTATCAGACACAAGTCCTATGTAAGAGTTGCAGTGCAACCTAGCAGTCCAACAAAAATCCTGAAAATTTGTTTTATGTAACAAACAGGATTGAAAGTTTTTTTTTCCGCCACTTTTTTGTAAGTGATATTGCAATTTGTATCATAGCAAGACTTATTTACAACCCTTAGAAGTGAGAAGTGGGAGGGGGGCTACTTAGAAGAGTCTAGAGTTGGGAATGTGATGGGAGCAAGCACTAATTTTTTTTTTGTTTATTAATTATTGTTATCAAAGTTTATAGATATCTTAATATTTATTAGAATTTTGAAAGTTCAGTTCAAAACAGCGAGATCATTCACATGGTAATTTTTATGATGCCAAGGTAAATAATTCTTAGTTTCTTCTTACTTTGATGAACATGTATTAAAAATTCTCCAACTTTTTTTCCAAAATTTGTGCTCTTTTAAAATTCTGGTAAGCGTTCATGTCGCCGGGGAAATGCGCTCTTGTTACCGGGTAAACGAGCTCCCAAGTTGTTCTTGAGAACCATTGAATCGAGATTCTTACTGAGATTCGATGGTCTCCTAGGATATTCTGGCTTCTAAGTTACAACCTGACTTGGGTGTTTTGCATTTATATCAATTATACACTCTTATGAATAGTACATATGGTATAAGCGTATTGCGTATTGTTTTGCTAGCAGCATTTGTAATGCACAAGTTACTTGTCACTATCTGATGCTATTGCCATATTCACATCTTCAAAGTCTACCATGCTTGCTAACTTCCAGGATATTCATTTCTCAACCTATTTTCTGAGTTTTCAATTCTCCATCTTTGTTGGAGTCAGGTTATGGAAAACTTTTTTAGTTCTTCTTGCATTGCTTTTAACTTAAACACTACCCAAAAATAGAACAATATCTATCTGTCTATACCTCATTTATGTGCTAATTGCTAGTGCAGATTTCACTTCAGTCATCTTATAGCTACTAATTCTTGGTGAAAATATTGACTCTGCCTTGATAATTTAGAATTTGTAAAAGTTCAAAGAATCTCCATCACTTATTAACCCTTTTATTCAACTCAAACACAAATCAATTTGTCCTTTGCTTATATCAGGTAAGAAACTCAGCAATTCAAACACTTTTCCAAACTCTGGGCAGTCATGGTCACAAAATCTCCAGAAGTATGTGGGAAGATTGCCTCTGGAATTATGTATTCCCAATTCTTGATCGTGTATTACACTTGGTAAGCTTTATAATCATAGAAGAAAGTTTTTTGTATTCATCATCCACTAGTTTTTATATGATTCAGTGGGCCATTTTCTCTTAGGCAGCAACTTCATCAAGAGATGAGTGGCAAGGGAAAACAATAGCAATTCGTTGAGGGAAAGCTGTCCATATGCTCATCCATCACAGGTATTAACTGTCCAAATGGAATTGACTGTCCAAATGGAAGATGCTTATTTATCACATCAAATGGTACAAATTAGTTTTATTGGCATTTCCTAACAAAAGAAATTTTGCAACCGATATTTACGTTTATAAATTTTTGTGTGTATTCTTCTCCAACTAGAGGCCTCAATATATAGGGATTACAAAGAGTATAAAAGGAAACAAGTATTCTTAAAATCACTCATAACAAATCTAACTAAATCAAATCAAATCTTGATATATTTTGCATAACTAAATATAGCATGAAATAAATAATGGTAAAAAATCACGAAGGTTTAACACTTCCATGCAAACTCGGCAGTCCAGGAGAGACAAGTTTGGACCACAACATAGGAAACCAGTGTTTGTGAAGTCCTTTCATAAAAATATCATCAAATTGATCTGGAGACGGTACAAAGAGCACACAATGAAAACCAGAGAGAGGTCTTTCCCCGATGAAGTGGTAGTTAAGCTCAATATGTTTAGTGCGAGCATGTAAGACATGATTGGATGCCATGTACGTCATGCTGAGGTTGTCATAGAACATAGTGGTGGATTTGAGTGGAGGAAAGTTAACCAAGGAGATGTGATATCCATGTAGTCTCTATAAAAACATGGACAAGTGAGCGATATTCAGCTTCGGTACTGGAGTGAGAGACTGTAGGTTATTTCTTATCAGTCCAAGACATAAGATTAGATCCTAAGAAGACGCATAAACCAGTAGTAGAGCGGTGAGAGAATCGAGGCAGCCTGCCCAGTTTGCGTTAGAGTAGGCATTGACTATGAACAATCCAGCTTTACGGCGGAAGATTAGGCCAAAACTAGGGGATCTTTTGAGATACAAAATGATCTGTTTGGCAGCAATGAGGTGGGGAGAGCGGGGTTGTCTCATGAACTGAACCACATGATGAACGACATAAGAAATGTTCGGCCGGGTAAAAGGTAAGATACTGCAGAGAACCAACCAATTGACGATACTCAATGACATCTAGAAGGCGATCACCAGTATTGGATGAGAGATGGGATTTGGCACAAACTAAAGTAGTGCATGGCTTATGTCGTGGAGAACTTTTGAAGGAGGTCAAAGGTATAATTAGTTTGGAAAAGGTGTAGAGAGTCGTAAGAACAGGTTACCTCGAGATTGAGAAAGAAAGACAAAAGCTAAGGTCACTATACTCAAATTCATTCCCAAGAGTGGTGATGATGGAGGTGAAAGAAAGCATGAATATTACCCGTTAGAATGATGCCATCCACATAAAAAAAACATAAGTAGAATCACAGAGTCTGAATGGTAGATGAATAGAGAGTGACATGTCTTGCTTTGTATAAGCCCAAACTGGAGAAGAAAATTGTTGAGACGGAAACCAGAATCGAGGAGTTTGTTTGAGACCATAAATGACTTTTTTTAGAAGACATACATGATGAGGATGAGAGGAATATGTAAAACTAGGCGATTTGACTCATGTAAACTGCTTCTTCTAGGATGCGATAAAGAAAGACATTCTTGACATCTAAGTTGGAATAAGGTCCATCCCATGGAGACAATAATGCTAAGCACAATGCTTGTCACCATTCTTCAATGCCCCAGCCTCTCCACTCTGTCTTTGTCGGACTTCAGATTGCTCTACCTCTCCACCACTCAACTTTCAGCTACAGTCCTTCCTATAACTCAAGTTGGTACCCTGACATAGGTGTCTTTACTTCAACGAGTGATGATCTTTCTCTTCTCCAGTGTCAAACTCCATATCATGGTCACACACTATTCAACTTGGCAATGGTGACCTTCTTCCTATCGCATATACCGGTAACACGACACTCTCTATAGGCTCTTCTTCCTTCCTCCTTGATAATATTTATGTTGTTTTCTCTATACACAAGAAGTTATTATCTATTTTTCAATTCTGTCACGATAACAAAGTTTTATGTGTCTTTGATGTTCATCTTTTTTACATCTTTGACCCAACCAGTAGGTCTCTTCTTTATCAAGGCCTATGTAAAGATGGTCTTTACAATTTTTTTGCCCTTTTATCTATGTTTGAGGCACTTTCTGGTTCACACAACTCCTCGTCCTTGTGGCATCAACGGCTTGGTTATCCATTTGCCAAAGTCATCTCTTATTTAGGATCTAATGAATATTTGGCATCCTCCTTGAAGAATAGTTCTTTCTTCTGTCATGGGTGTGCATTAGGAAAATCCACACACCTCTCCTTTTCCCCTATCAAATGATATAAAAAGTGCTTCTCCTTTTCATTTAGTGCATTCTGATGTATGTCAATCCATTGTTCTTTCTGCTTCGAACTACAAGTATTATGTGTTATTTACTGATGATTGCACGCGTTATTCATGACTTCATTTATGAAACACAAATATAAAGTAATTACACATTTCCAGAACTTTGTTACTTATATCCGCACTCATTTTTTAACTTATGTCAAACAGTTACAAAGTGACGGTGGCGGTGAATACGATGGTGTTCCATTCAAAGTTCTTTATACTCTTTGTGGTTGATCTTTCTACTCTTGACATTGATACCACGTTGGAAGAATACATGAAAAACCAACTAGATACAAACCCTATTGATGCTGATTTAATCTCTGATGAAGAGATACATTTCTATCTGAATAAAACAAATAAGTTGAACTACTCTGGTGTCGATAATAGGTTTAGGCAAGTTATGTCTGTTAGCCTATTGATTGTATCATTTTTTGAATATGATTAATCGATTAAGTTTAACATTATGATATCACTAATAATTGTGCAATAACTATAGTATTTATACTTAAACTCAATATTATCCTAATATGTATTAAAAGTTATCATACTTGCTACTATGTATTTTGCCTTGTGTCACGTCCCAGTCCCAAAATACGTAGGACAAGGAATACATAAGCATGCCAGCCGTATGTATATGGAAATCCAATATATGGAAACCATAACACATATGTACGCTATTTTATGAATAATAATTCACAAGTGGTATATAATTTCACAAGTCATAGGTAATACTAATCTCATCCACAACTAAATAGTAATAAAGAACCAAATTTGACAAGTAACCAAGTATGAAATAGTCGAGAAGAACTAATAGTCAGGTGGAGACAAATCCACTACCAAAGTAGGATATGAAAGACAACAAAATAAGTACATCATCTAGTGATCAAGAAGCTCGGAGAGAATACCTCCTCGAAAGAGAAAGAAGTAGCAAGTTCTGATCCGTGCTCCTGCAAACAGTCATGATCTTCTATACTTAGAAAGGGTGCCAGGTCCTTAGAGGGACATAACAAGTACACAAGAAATCGACATTCATGGAAGTAAAACAGTAAACAATAAATAGGGTAATTAACCATCTATGTGAATGCACTCGAGATATCTCTAATGGCGCATAAGGGGGAAGAAATAAAAGAATAGTCATCCCACCAAGGTTCCGCAGAACTCGGGGGTACACGATTTATACTATATATACATTAGAAATAGAAATCCCATACGCTCACTAGTATATTCTTTCCTCCTAATGAACTATTTGAACTGTATACGCGGTGCAGACATAATGCAATGACGTCAAATAATATCTAGAAAACTAAACCAATACCAACTACTAACACAAGACTCGAACTCTCGTACCGATGATCAGTCGACATGCTAGTTCATACACTCACTCACTTAGACAGTGAACGTGTTTGAAACAGTGTCAGGTCAGAAGATACCTCGTATCTTCGGTATAATCCGTATCAATTGCACCGAAAGACGCGTATGGTATATCCTGATGTGTAGGATTTTGCGGAGGTTGATTTGGACGTGTGTGTGCACCAGAATCAACCCGTATCCGTAAAATATTTCCCGTAACAGTGTTTTGTAAACTTCTCCATTAGTTTTGTAAATCATTCTGACGAACGCTCGACGAGGTGGTCCGTTTGGCGGGGCGCACTCCGTATCGCAAATTTTTTATGTTTTAAAAACACAAGTTTTTTGTCGTTTTGGGAACCGAATAATGCAATCCACATTGCAAACTAATAAAAACTAAAAGAATAGTAAAAATCTTGGTCATATTGTGAAGACATCTTTTTAATTAGATTTTAAAAATATTTAACGGGTTGGTGGATAATTGGACATGGACAGGGACGGTTGTATTGAATTTATGAACTGTTTTTGAAAAAAATTTTGGCCAACTTTCGGTCGATTTTTCGATCAATCCGGAGCTCCAAAATTTGTTCCACTTGAAGGGATTCCTAGGGGTCAGGTTGTGAACGTGTACGGACAAACCGTTCGAAAAAAAAACGAAGGAGAGGGAGAAATATCACCTGGAAAAAGGGGGGTCGGGTTGCTGTGTTACTGCGGCTGCTGCGGTTACTCTCCCGCCCGCCGGCCGGCGTGCGACGGCGGCCTCGCGTGGTGGCAGCGGCGTTCAGGCGTCGCTGGTTAGGGAAGATGAGAGCCTTAGGGTTAGGGTTTAGTATGAAGTTGTAGGTGTATATATATATATATATATATATATATATATATATATATATATATACACACACACACACACACACCGAAAGAGTTAATAATAGGGCGCGGGTAGGGGTTCCGCGCGAAATAGGGGTCGCAGGGGGGTCTGTTGTGGGTAGTTTTTAGGAATATGTTTAGTAGTTGGATTAGGGATTTGATTAGAGATTCTCTCATTATATATATATATATATATATATATATATATATATATATATCCACAAAAATAATCAAACAATTATAGAAAAAAAATCAAAAAATGTATTATGCATATTATAAATGGGTATTCTATAAATTGGGGCATACGAGATATGATTATTTATTCAGAAAACGATTTTCAATTAATAAAAAATGTTGATAAATAAATAAATAAATAAATAATATATATATATATATATATATATATATATATATATGACTTGAAAATTAATTTT